>OY882876.1:21976229-22510694 GCA_963693515.1 Pipistrellus nathusii | reverse complement strand
ACCACACCACACACCCAATCACACCCCACCACACCCCCCTCCCCACCACACCCCATCACACCCCCACCACATACCCCTCCCCTTCACCCCCCATCAAACCCCCACCACCACACCCCCACCACACCCCCTTCCCACCACACCTGCACCACACACCCCCTACCACACACCCCTCCCCCCACACCCCCACTACACACCCCTCCCCTCCACACCCCCCACCACACACCCCCTTCCCACCACACCCCACCACACCACACACCCAATCACACCCCACCACACCCCCCTCCCCACCACACACCCCATCACACCCCCCACCACACACCCCTCCCCTTCACCCCCCACCACATCCCCTATCAAACCTCCACCACCACACCCCCACACCCCCTTCCCACCACATCCCCACCACAACACCCCTACCACACACCCCATCACACACCCCCACACTCCCCACCACACCCCCTTTCCACCACACCTGCACCACACACACCCACACACCCCCTACCACACACCCCTCCCCTCCACAGCCCCCACCACATCCCCCTCCCCTCCACACCCCCACCACATCCCCCATCAAACCCCCACCACCACACCCCCACCACACCCCCTTCCCACCACACCTGCACCACACACCCACACACCCCCTACCACACACCCCTCCCCTCCACACACACCCCCCACCACACCTCTCCACACCCCCTCCACACACCCCCACCACCACACCCCTCCACACACACCTCCACACACCCCTCCCCTCCACACCCCCCACCACCACACCCCCTCCACACACCCCTCCCCTCCACACACCCCCCACCACACCTCTCCACACCCCCTCCACATACACCCCCATCCCACCCCCTCCACAGGGCCTGGCACACGGCCCGGAGAAATGACCTCTCTCCAGGTATCATCTCCTCCCCCTCAGTCCTCAGCGCTTGGGCTGTCACCCACTCTCCCACACCGTCCTCTCCGTGCTCAGGCAGCGCGGTGCCACCGGTCCCCCTGCTGCTGCGATTAAGGTCTCTCCCTGCCCAGAGGGCGGACTGAGTGCGCTCCCGGCCCTCTCCTCTCCCGGATGGAGGAGTGAAGCGGGAAGAGCGGGCGTTTCCATTCGGCGGTGAGTGATCCTAGAACCACGCCCGCCCCACTGAGTGCGTGCGGGGCGGTCACGGAGGGCGCCGCAGCTTAACCCTCTCACCGCTGTCCCATCGGCTGCACAGGCAGCCGCGCACAGGACTCGGTGAGGAAGAGGAGCCGAGCTTCCCACGCCGGGGCCAGGAAGCTCGCTCTGGGCATTGTTACTAATTATTATTAATTATTATTAACCCAGGCCGCTGCACGGTAAACACCCACCGCCGTGGCTGTTCTCCGGCCACAGGCCCCTGCTGAGCAGGGAAGCTTCCAGAGCGTCTCTGGGTCCCAGACCCGCCTCAGGCCCCCTGACCAGAGCCTCCCTTCACGGCTGTCACCGTCGCCACCCACCCGGCTGCGGGGCGCTACCTGAGCCGCCGGGAAGCGGTGCTCCTTGTCGATCTCGGCCGCGATGGGGAACAGCTCCTTCTCGGCAAAGTCCCGGCACGTCTGGCGCAGCATCTGGTGCGTCTCGGGCAGCTCCACGGACTGGTACACGGTGTGTAACTGCCGGCGGAGAGCTGCCGCAGAGGCGGGGTGGGAGGGGGTGCGGGTCTGGTTAACGCCGAGGCCCCCCTGGGGATGGTGCTGCCCCGGGGACATGGGGATTGTGTGCAGGGACTGTGGCTGTCACAGCTGAATGGGGTGGAGGGAGGCGAGACCAGGGATGCTGCTAGCACCCCACAATGCACAGGCCAGTCCCCACAACAAGGGGTATCCGCCCAAAACGTCAAAGTGCTGCTATGAGGACCCAAATAACTGCTTATAATGCTCTTTTTTAAAGTATATTTTTATTGATTTCAGAGAGGAAGGGAGAGGGAAAGATAGAAGCATCAATGATGAGAGAGAATCATTGATCGGCTGCCTCTTGCACGCCCCACACTGGGAATTGAACTATGACCTCAATCTTTTCTAAACATCTGCACAGACTATCCTACTCAATCCTCAGGTAATGCCAACAATAATAATAATTAATAGTAATAATGCCAACAATAAGAGCACAGCTCTGTTGAAGTTAAAGGATCTTAACTTCACTGAGCCTCAGCTAATACTCAATCTGGGAGACAAAGGTATTGAGCATCTGGGGAAAAGAGGATTAAGAAGATTCTGCCCCGCTGGCTCAGTGACCTATGAACCAGGAGGTCACGCTTTGATTGCCAGTTAGGGCACAAGCCTGGATTGCAGGCTCTATCCCCAGTGTGGGGGGTGCAGGAGGAAACAGATGGATATTTTCTCATCGTTGATATTTCTCTCTCTCTCCCTCTCCCTTCCTCTCTGAAATCAATAAAAACACATATGTAGCTGAAACAGGTTTGGCTCAATGGTAGAGCTTTGGTCTGCGGACTGAAGGGTCCCGGGTATAAATTCAGTTGCAGGCACATCCCCAGTAGGGGATATATAAATCAATAAAATATATATTTTTAAAAACACATATGTATATGTAGGGGGGAGAGAGAGAGAGATTTAAGAAGATACTAACTGGCCCTACCTGTGGTTTGGCTCAGAGGACAGAGTGTCCGCCTCAGACTGAAGGGTCCCCGGGTCTCTCTCACACTGATGTTTCTCTGTCTACCTCTCCCTCTCCTTCCCCCTCTCTAAAAATCAGTGGAAAATATTCTTGAGTGAGGATTAACCAAAAAATAAAAACAAAATAAAGAAGTAATGTAATTGGAAACATTTAGGGGGAAAAGGAAGATACTAACTGTAGCAAAGGCCTGGCGGGCAGCCCCAGCGGGCACTCTTTACTGTTACTGCAGGGGGCGTGGGTCTGGCCGCCCCGGGTGTCCCCGCAGCCCAGCCAGCCCAGCCGGCTGCAGGGTCGGCTGGGGAGAGGGAAGCGCCCAGCACATGTCACAGGCGGCCGGGCTGCTCCCCACGCCTGCGGTTTCGTCCTTTCGACCCAGGAGGACAGCTCCCCCCGTGGCGTCCGGGCACCCGGGGCAACCGAGGCCGGCGGCGGGCCGGTCCAAGGTCACAGGCGCCCTGTGGGCCCCTCCGGGCGCCGGGAGCCGGAGGAGGGGGCGGCGTGCGGCCCGGGGGGGGCGGGGGGCGGCGTGCGGCCCGGGGGGGCGGCGTGCGGCCCGGGGGGGCGGGGGGGCGGCGTGCGGCCCGGGGGGGCGGGGGGGCGGCGTGCGGCCCGGGGGGGCGGGGGGGATGGCGTGCGTCCCGGGGAGGCGGGGGGGCGGCGTGCGGCCGGGGGGGGGGGGGGGGGCGGCGGAGCAGTCGGAGGCCCGGCCGCGCAGGCGCAGGGGCGCCTAACTGGGGCAAAGGTCACGGCCGCGGGGACCCGCCAGCCCGGCCGCGGCGGCAGCACTCACCCCAGCGCACCGGCCCGCAGGCCCGGGCGAGCATCGCGGCGGCGGCCATGAGACGGAGTCGGAGACGGAGACGGGCCGGGGCTGCTCCTCCACCATCCGCGGCCTGGGTTCCGGCTGCGGGGTCGGGGCTGCGACCAGTGTCCCGCCCTGGAGGCGGGGCCCCGCGCTCCGCC
Organism: Pipistrellus nathusii; assembly: GCA_963693515.1. Lineage (NCBI taxonomy): Eukaryota > Metazoa > Chordata > Mammalia > Chiroptera > Vespertilionidae > Pipistrellus > Pipistrellus nathusii. The sequence continues at coordinate 22,507,078 of OY882876.1, read as the reverse complement.
CTCCTGGGCGGGGAGGCCGCTCCCGCCTCTGTGACGTCCTCCTCCCTCAGGTTCCGCCGCCGGCGGTCCGGGCGGGGACCCGCCTGTCCTCCTCCAGCTCGTGGAAAGCGGCCGGACCCCTGCGGCGGGGAACCGGCTGTCAGGACCCCGCCTCGCCGCCACCCCGGGCCGCCTTTGCGATCCGCCTCCTTCTCCCCGCTAGCTGGACCCCAGGCTGCCCCTCTTCACACGGGTCTCACCACGGCCCCGCCCGCCGCCCGAGGCCACCGTTTCTCCTGCAAACTCTCCACCCCCTGGTTTATTAATTCGTGACACGTAGCATCTGAATTCTTTTTTTTTTAATATATTTTATTGATTTTACACAGAGAGGAATTAAGATAGTTAGAAACGTCGATGAGAGAGTCATCGACCAGCTGCCTCTTACACACACACACACACACACCCCAACTGGGGATGTGCCCACAACCAAGGTACATGCCCTTGACCGGAATCAAACCGGGACCTTTCAGTCTGCAGGCAGACGCTCTATCCACTGAGCCAAACCGGTTTCGCTAGCATCTGAATTCTCACCAAGTCCCCGCTGAATAGTCTGCGAACCCCACGAGTCAAAGGGTCTGTGCTCTGATGCTCACTAGCTGGGCCTGGGGTTGCTGAGAGGGAGCTTTCCTTCCCCCGCAGGTTGTGAAGGTGCGATGGTGGGGCGTCACTGCCAGCACCTTTGTCACCCTTCTCCCAATAGTGGGGCAGTCCCAGGGGGGGAGGGGGCTGCCCTGAGGCCATGCATTTGGCCCTTAGCATCCCCCCTCTGGACACCCGTCGCCTGCCCGAGGCACGAGTGACAGCCAGACTGCCACACCCTCCCAGGCACCACACATGCCTCCAGCTGCCTTTCTCCCCCTCAGCCAGGCGCCTTCCCCAGCACTGACCTGCAGGCCAGAACTGGTCTTCCGGCCCTTCTGCTGCAAGGACAGCAGGAAGACACCAGATTTGATGGCACCTTGATCTTGGTCTTCCCACCCCCTCTATAACTGGGAAGTAAATTTCTGTTCTTTATTAATTAACTGGAGAGTTCCCTTTTTAATTATGCAATGTACAACGGGCGCATACTCTTTCACTAGGATGTCTCAGTACGTCACGCCCAGTGGACATAATTTTATATTATTATTTTTTATTTATACTTAATTAAAATAAATGAAATATATATTTTTTGTTTATATATAAAGCACAAAGGAAAATACAAAATTACAAACAAATAGAAAAGAATACCAACAAAAAAATGGAAACATTGAATTAAAAAATTATAAATTTTACAAACAATTATAAAGATTACAAAAAATAAATACCGTCCCTCTCAGGGCGCAATATATATTTCCAGGACGTATTCATACGTCCTACCCATTCCTGATATGGTTTATGTTTGACGTATTTATACGTCCCGCTTGGTTAACAGGTTAACTAGAGGCCCGTTGCACAGATTCATGCGATAGGCTTCCTTTCCCTGGCTGCTGGCACCGGTTTTCCTCTGAAACTCAGGACCCAGGCCTTCACTCGGGCCACATCAGAGAAGCCAAGCCTTGAGGCTAGGCTTTTCCACTCTGGTTGCAGTGTCTCTGCAGAGGCTGAAGCGAAGCCAAGTCTCTTCAGTCTTCAGTCGTCTTTTTAAAAAAAGACAAAAATCATGAGGGGTGTTTTTAAAAAATATATATTTTATTGATTTTTTACAGAAAGGAAGAGAGAGGGAGAGTTAGAAACATTGATGATAGAGAAACATCAATTAACTGCCTCCTGCACACCCCCTACTGGGGATGTGCCCACAACCAAGGTACATGCCCTTGACTGGAATCGAACCTGGGACTTTTCAGTCTGCAGGCCAACGACTGGTTTCAGCTTCAGTCATCGTGAGTCTTCAATCTTTGCTCCATGCCTGCATATGCACATCTTTGTTGGGTTAATTTGCATACTCACTCCTGATTGGCTAGTGGGCATTGTGAAGGTATGGTCAATTTGCATATTACTTTTATTATTGCAGATTACTAGAGGCTTGGTACATGAATTTGTGCATGGGTGGGATCTGGCAGGCTCATCCTGATGAGGGCCCATAGAATGGGTCAGCTGGGGGTAGTGGCTGTGGGAGGGCTCCAGGGCAGGTCCAGTCTGTCTCACTCAGTTCTGATCAGCCAGACAGCAGCAGCAAGCTAACCTACTGGTCTCAGCACCTGCCCCAGGTGATCAGTGCACATCATAGCAAGCAGTTGAGCTGCCTTAGCATATCAATAGCATATTAAACAGTTGTTTTTATTATTATTTTTTTTGAATTTTATTTTTTAAAGAGAGAAAGGGAGAGAGAGAGAGCTAGAAACGTCGATGAGAGAGAAACATTGACCAGTTGCCTCTTGCACACCCCCTACTGGGGATGTGCCCGCAACCAAGGTACGTACCCTTGACTGGAATCGAACCCGGGACCTTTCAGTCCGCAGACCGACACTCTACCACTGAGCCAAACCGGTATCGGCATCAATAGCATATTAAACTTAAATTGGTTGAAGAGATGACCAGACACTTAGCATATTAGGCTTTTATTATACAGGATATTATAGAGGGTTATTTTATTTTTCTAAAAATATATTTTATTGATTTTTACAGAGAGGAAGAGAGAGGGATAGTTAGAAACATTGATGGAATCATCCATCAGCTGCCTCTTGCACCCCTCCACTGGGGATGTGCCCGCAACCAAAGTACATGCCCTTGACCAGAATCGAACCCGGGACCTTTCAGACCGCAGGCTGACGCTCTCTACTGAGCCAAACTGGTTTCGGCTATATAGGGTTATTTTAAATCCTCACCTGAGGATATGTTCTTATTGCTTTGACAGAGAAACATCAATGTGAGAGATGACCAGTTGCCTTCTGTACATAACCTGACTGGAGATTGAACCCACAACCTGGTATGTGCCCTGATTAGGAAGTGAATCTGCAACCGTTTGGTGGTGGTCCAACCAACTGAACCCCCTGGCCAGGGCCTCTATTGTTTATTTTTTCATTTTTTTGTCTTCTGCCAAGACCTGCTCTAATTCCTAAAGATCAATCAAAAGTTACAGCAAAGTCCTTAATATGTTACCTTCCACTTAAAGAGAAATCTTCAATTTAAAAGCAAGCCCTAGCCCACAGCCTCCGCTGCTCCCTCTTCTCCCGAAGCTGTGGGGGCCTGATACGGCGGGGGCCAGATATGGCGGGGATCTCCCTTTTCTGCGTCCTGCACGGAAAGAGAGAACGAACCGGTTCAAAGTGGAGGCAGTCAGGAATTGAGAAATAAAGAAAAATAGAAAAAAGACAGAGATAGATTTATAAAGATGGGGGGTGGAACTGCTGCTACCTCTGATGGAGAGGCAGGGACAGGCGATTTAGTTATATATTAAATATATTTATATATTTATATACCAAGCAGTGCATTTATTTATATATCCCAAAATACCAGGAAGTATCACCAAAACTTAGGATCAAAGGAGCTTATTTGCATTCTAGAGTAGGCCTGAGCATTCCTGGTGTTTGAATGGATTTGTATATCAACGCCTTCCCTGGACAAAGGTAAAAGTCAGTACTGATAACCTGTCTGCCTTTTGGGGAAACATGTTCCCAGGGTGTGGCTCTGCCTTTCGCCCTGAGTTCAGCTGATAATAATTAAAGAAATGCCCCAGTGCCTTCCCAGGTGCTGTCTACAGAAGCCATTACCTTGGCCTTTCTCTCCTAAGCTCCCAGGACCAAATGCAGGACTGCCTTTGGCAAATGCTGAGGTCTTCCTCACCTTCCCACTCCCCCCGCCCCCCGCCCCCCAGCCCTGTGTGGAGGAAAAGCAGGAACATGGAGGAGGAATAAGTGGGTGCTGTTCTCAATGAAAGAGAAACACCACATGACCTCACTCATTTGTGGATGATAAAGATCATTATAAGCTGATGAACCAAGAGACAGATATAGAGACAGTAAAGCAACAGGCAGACTGTCAAATTACAGTGGGGAGGGGAAGAAGATCTGGGGGAGATAATAGATCAACCGAAGGACTTGTGTACATGCATATAAGTACAACCAATGGACATAAAACTCTGGGAAGGGAGGAGGGCAAAACAATCAATATATTAAATAATAAATTAAAAACAAAAATAATAAGTGGGTGCTGTTCGTGGACAGAGGCCAATGATTGCTTCAGGTGTCCCAGACCATCTAAACCAGACTTAAAAAAAAAATTTTTTTCAGAGAGGAAGGGAAAGGGAGATAGAAACATCAATGACGAACATGGGTATACAATTTATATTAAATGTGTACTGTTTTTACAACAGAGACAGAAATCAAACATGGTTGCAAGGGGCTGGAGTGGAAGGAGAGAGCTGGCCACAAACACCAGAAACTGGAGGGCACTTTTTGGGGCGATGGGAATGCCCTGTATCAAATTGTACTCCTAAACGAGGTGGCTTTTACTCTAGTTAAAGCACACCTTCACTTTTAAATGTGTATATAAATTTTTACTTCTTAAAGGCCCCCAACAAAATAAAGCAAAAATATTCAACCTAAAGCCAATACGGTTCCTCAACCATCCTAGACACCAGCTATGCTCAAACTGTTTACAGAACGGCCACCCCACCCCATACCTGCTCCCGCCAGAACACAAGGAACGCAGCCAGGAGACAAGAGGGTACATATACTGTGAAAATCTTTATTTCTGTCTCTTGTGGCAAAATAACACTTTATACAAATTAGTCATGTAGTTTACTTTGGACACAAAGACAATAAAAACTGGAATGGGGGAGATGTGCCAGCCCCTCCCCAGGAGGCCGTTGCCAGGGCCAGCCCCTGCTCCGCTGTCATGTGTGCCACAGAAAGGCGGTGACCAACACGCCGTGCACACGCCGTGCGGAGGAGCCGCAGGGGACGGCCGGGACGGACGTGCTGGGACATACATGGAGGACCCTGGCCGCGGCGAGGAGGAGCGGAGGCTCGCCCTCCCTCAGGAGCCCGCGGTGCCTTTCCCTCCCCTTTCCGCCCCTCCCGGCCGTTACCTTGGCCTTTCCTCCTAAGCTCCAAGGACCCTCTGCCTCTGTAACTTGTTTCAGATGGCTCACTTCTACTTTCTCTTGTAATTTGAAAAAAAATTTTTTGACGTGAAGTATGACCCCCCTTCTCCCCCACACTGCATTGTGGGGAGGAACTTCGGTAGTTACATGACACGTGAAACCAAACACTTCATCTACCTCTACCTGGGCCAAGTGGCCATTCTTCTGTTCAAATCCGGTTAAAAGCATGGACTGTCCCACACACCCAGTGATCCACCCAAAAATAAGGATTGCAGCCTAAATTCCAAATACCAGAGACTGGGAGTCTTCAGCCTTGCCTCAAGGAACACCTTGATCTTGAACCTTTATTGTGATGTTTCAAACAGGGCATTCTCTGTCCTCACCTGTTGTGGTTATAAAACAATTTGCAAAACAGAAAAAAATAAAACTGGAATGAGGGTCTCAAGTGAAGGTAAGAGGAGGAAGGACACATCAGGTCACTGATGTTGCTTGTATTCTGTGAAAAACAGGTTTACCGGGGAAAGCAGACTTTCCCACGTCAATGACTACATGACCTTGTAAAGCAGCAAGCCCACCTCCGCCAGGCCCCCTGGGAATATAACGTGACGGCTCCTGGCACCCTGTCAGGAATCTCACGGCGTCTGTGCGTGATTTCTAGCACAATCCCCAGGCCCACCAGAAGGAGAGCACCCGGGAGCCCCAGCTGGCAGGACACACTAAGGCGGGACTCGCCTTGTTTGTGCATTAGACACAGCCTAGGGATGTCCTCTCACAAATGAGTTCCACTTTCAACTGAAAAAACAGGCTGAAGATTCCCCAGTCCCTGCCATTTCAAGGATCGCCAGTCTGTGGTCAGACCCAACATTCCAAAGTCCTGCCCTTACTTGGGAATCAGATGCCCAAAGACACCGTGTCTTCAGGAAGTCCTACGGCCCCTAAAACGGCCTTCTCTGCACGGTAACTGCGCTAACTGTGAAGGAGAGGGCAGCCAGAGCCAGTTCCTCGGAGCACAGACTACAACAAAGCAGGGTCTTCTTTGGAGAAGCTAGAAGTGCATCTGCGCCCAAAGGCTTCAGGGAAGAGAGAGGCTCTCTCCGGGAGATTAAGGCAGAGGGACAAGAGCAGGACAGGAGAGGCAACGGGCCCCATGCCACCAGGCGGGCCGCCAGCCAAGGAGGTCTCCTCCAGGAGCTGTCTCCCCACTGCCAGCTCCGGAGAGAGCATGCGGGGGCTCTTTTGTTGTTGTTAATTCCTCTCCCAAGCATATTTCCCCCCATTGATTTTTAGAGAGTGTGGAAGGGAGGGGGAGAGACACAGAGAGAAGTATTGATATGAGAGAGACTAATCAACTGGTTGCCTTCTGCACATGCCCTGAGACCAGGCCTGGGCTGGGGATCAAACCTGCCACTGAGGTACATGCCCTGGACTGAAATTGAATCCGGAACCCTTCAGTCCTTGGGCCAACGCTCTACCCACTGAACCTACCAGCCAGGCTGCAGGGCCGTTTTCCTCCCATTGTATTACCCACAGATAACTGCACCAACAGCCCAGGTTCCTCACTAGCGTTGGCCTCCAGCCCTGATTCAACTTTTGATACTTTCAGAGAAAGTATGACTTCCAATTCTCTGCCCAATTCAGGAACAAAAACTTGAACTACAAACTCACCCTGGTTAATCCAGAGTGGTGATGCTTCCCAAGATTCCCTGAGCAGGGGGCCCAAGAAACCAGTCTCAGGTACAGAGCACCAGACTCTGGGCACAGAGGACAGCCAACCCTGTCCTACTGGGCAGTGTGAGCGCTTGGCCTCAAAGTGGTCTCCAGGGAGACTAAGGCAAGCTGGTGGGGAGAGGACGCCGCGCTCCCTGCCTGAGTGCCTGCCCTCTGTGCTGGCCTTCGTCCGCGCAGAGCTCACTGTGTGCAGCTAAGAGCCCGTCGCACACAAACCAGTCTGCCCTGGGCCACGTTTCCAAGGCACCCTCTACTGAGCAGAACTCCAGGCACTCCAGAAACACTCCTGATGCAAACCAAACGTCAAATGGGAGGAACCCTCCTGATCGGGTCGTCACAGACGGGGCTTCTGGAGCTCGACAGGCGCGAGGTGCTAGCGGAGCCACGATGAGGGCAAGCGGCAGAGCTGCCGTCTGCCTGCGGGCGGGCGGATGGGGGGCGGGGGCGCGGCAGCCTCCCCAGCAGCGTGGGGGGCAGAGCCCCCATAAGGCACCTGGGTTTGTATCCGCTCCGGGGCTGAGACTCCGGGTCTGCAGGTGCTGGGCCTCCCTTCCCTCATTGGTCGGACCCGGTGCTGGCACACAAGGCTAACCCAGGGCTTTCTCGTGAGAAAGCATCAGCATCTGGCACAGCCCAGACTCTGGCCTGGTATATAGCACCAGGCCGAGGCTCAAGACCGCTCACGCTTCAGAATCCAAACAGGAGCCACACCGGTCCATGAACACACAGGAGCTGCTGTGGCCCAGTGCGGCTCCCTTCCCTGGCCCTCAGCCTTCCTCCCCAGTGCATGGGAAACAGCTCTCCTGTCAGTCACTGTCGGTGACAGTGACTGTTACACATACCTGGCCCTCCCTACAGCGCCTGCCATCAGTGCTGCAGCCTGGCCACAGCAGCCGTCTTATAGCACCTAGCGTCACCACGCCAGACTGCCACAGGAGCGGAGGAGGCAAGTCCATCAAAGGCCTGAGGATCGAAGTAGCAGGACGGGCAAGGAAGCTTTTCTGAGCACACATCTCTGGCACAGGCCAAACACCCAAAGATTCCAAGGACCAGATCTGCATTGCTTAGCTCTGACCTGCCCGATGGTTCCAGAAACAATGGCAGCAGAAAAGCAGACAGAAAACCCTCAGTAAGACCGCAGAGTTTTAGAGGCAAACCCGGCCCAGAGCCAGGCCTCCGGGCTACACGGAGCGGAAACCAGTGCGGCCTGAGCGGCTGCCAGTGAGGGACTGCACAGCCTCAACCTGAGCCAGAGCGCCGGCCTGAGCTGTGCTGGCAGAAGGCTAACCGCATGTCACACTGACATTTCACACGACCTCCCAAAGAGGCCTGCTCTGCCCCAGGGGAGATGACTTCCAAAGTGAAACCCTTCCGTTTCAGGAGGTCCCCAGTCAGGAGCCAGCAGCAGGGCAAGCTCCTCTCCCCGCCAGGATGAGGGCAGACGGCACTGCCAGCTGACCCCGTGCGGCCCGGGGGGACTGCCTGGGACCTTGCAGGTAGACAGGTAAGCGGCCTCTCCAGTGTGGCAGCCTTACCGGCCCTCGGGCCTCAAGGCGCCGTTCCTCCCCTCCACCCCCTTTCAAGTTTCTTCCCATTTGGGTTATAACTGCACAGGCTGAGGTCCCACTGCGCCGACGGCAACCTCGGAAACAGGAGATGCCGGCAGAGGCTGGCCTCGCTTCTCACAGCACCCAGGACCTGCACGGGGCAGAGCCTCCTCACCTGGGCACAGCCCTGCCAAAGACCCAGGCTCGTCAGGACAACCACTAGGCAGCTATGACTACATGAAAATAATCTTTCTTTTTTAATCTGGACGTGAGGAACCTTATCCTAATCTTCACTATATAGTACCTCTGACCTAAGGGCAGGGAAAGAGGGAAGAGGAAATACTGGGGAAGGAACACAGCACTGCTTGGCACCTCTCTCGAAGCACCGAAAACTGCCCCCAGCCGTGGCTTCCTGGGCCAGGTCCCAGGCATGACATCCGGCAGTTTTAACCTTCCAGGTGCCAGGACCATGGCGGCAGCCGAGCACTCCCTGTCCAGTCCCACGGCATTACTGGCCTCCGTTATAGGCATAGTCGGCCTTGTTGTGCATTATCAGCTTGTTGTCAACAAAGTAGAAGCTGTCAGAACGGGTCTCGTAGGGATTTTCAATCATCAGACGAACTGCAAGTGAGGGAAAGCAAAACAGACTTAATGTGTGAGTCTGCCCATGAGTCAGGTGAAAAAGCTTAGCATCCCGAGACAATGCATAAACCGGTCCTTCCGGAAAATATGAGCACTCTCCCAGAATAATGAGGTCGGAAAGGGGGGGCCAGCCCTTGAGAAGGGAGAACTGGAGCCCACAGAGGCCTCAAAACGGAACTGAGACCCACTGCACATATGATGCACTCAACTCGCCGACAGGCCCTGCCTGGCCACCTGGCCTGATTCTGGGTCCGCCCAGGAGAACGTGCCTACCCTCCTGCCCACATGGACCCCAGCAATTATTTACTCAGCACCTCTCTGCTCCCCTAGACATTCTGGTCCGAATACAAAAAGCTGTGCCTCCTGAGGCCCGCCACGGGCCCCCCTGGCAACCAGAGAAACCCTAGGTGACATGAGTGCAGGGACGCGGAGGGCAAGGAGCCCATTCCAGAGGCTCAGTGTTAGCCTGGAAATGATGAGCCAAAGGTGTGTCTGTCCTGGGATCCAGACCTCAATCTTGTTTAGGCAGCTGCCCAGACCCCCTTACCAGGCTGAGGTGAGCTGTCACACAGTCACTCCTGCCAGCCCGGAGGTAATGAGTCTTTGGGAGGAAGTGTGCTAAACAGATAACGCTGACTGGGTGCGTCTCTTTGGACCCACCCGACCTGAGCTCCTTGGCTTATGTGCAGAATCTGGCCTCCACACTTCCCGCTTGTTGACTCAAGAAGAAAAGTCATGGTAAAAACTTGAAATGCAAAAAAACAAACAAACAAACAAACAAAAAACCTTGAAATGCTACATAATATCTCTCACAAGGAGCTATGGATCCAGGCCATCTGAGGGAGCAGGTTCAAACAGGATCAGAGGCTGTCCTGACCCCGCTCACACCCCAGCAGTCCTCCCCGCCCCCCCCCCCCCCCCCCAAACAGCACCACCAAACGAGTAGAGTACCTAGCCGTCAGAATGACAGTTTTAAGCACCTTCAGATTCTGAGAAAACCAGTCCATATATGTAGATCCTTCCACACCTACCAACTAAACCCCACTATTCACAGGACCCCACGCACACCCTCATTGTTCCAGGAACATTTTCTCTATTTTCTAACAGAGGCGGCGAACCTGCGAGGTAGACCAAAGTCACAGAAACGGAAAAGGCCTGTTCTTCCGCTCGGAAGTCCACCTCCTCTCTTGCCTCGGCCCCTCTCTCCGGGGCCTTCCCAGTTGCTCCTCCACACAACTACAGGATTCTCTTCCGAAAACACTGCTTCCGCCGCGCCCCTCCTGCTCCCAACCTGACACCTGTGCGCGCCCTCTCCCCATGGCTCTACTCTAACCGTCTGTCCAATCACTCTTCTGCTTGCAGAGACTGAGCAAGAGGAGTCCTGAGACTACGGTTCTATTTAGCCCCCGGTTCACATCTAGCTGTGTGAGGGGAAAAGTGAGAGTGCCGAGAGGGGAGTGCAACTGTGGGAACCATGACTAACAGGCGCTTCACTGATGAGTCCATCAGAGCCTGGATTGTGATGGGCTCCTCTTACCTCCCTCCGCCACTCCCTTTCCCACAGCACGGGTGGGGCTGTGTTTTTAAACCTCCCAAGCGGGCAGTGTCCGGTTTGAAACGTGAGATCGGAGCAGCAGGAAATGAGAAGCCTGAGGTCAAATGAGTAGAGATGGCTGCATCCTGTCACACTTCCCTCCTCTGCAAAATGCGGGCACTGGACCAGATGGATCTCAGGGCTGTTCCTTCTGCCCCCAAAACCTAGAATGCTGTGCAGTCAGGGATACGTACTGACATCCTCAGAGAGCTGGGGAAACTCGTAGATGTGTTCACAAGTGTTCCTGCTGCTGGGGATGCAGAAGCCAAAATCAAAGTCGAAGGTCTTCAGCAAGCACTCCCGGAAGTAGTGCCGCTCGATCATCCGGAAGTCTGGCACAGGCTTGTCTCCCACGGAGAACTCCACCCTGCCAGACAGACCTGTGAGCCCTCGCTGTCCCCTCCACCGCTGCAGCCAACCCGCCGAGCGCTCTGCCAACAAGCGGAGGCCTCCCCGGAAAGGCTGGTACTCACGTAGCCCCGACTGTCCGGAGGCGGAGAAACGCTGGTGTGAACTGATAGCGGACAAAGCGTCCTGCACTGGTGTCCGCATCTCCACCGGCCTCCTCCTCCTCCTCCTCTTGGTCTGAAAGCGGACACAGCATCATGAGCACATCATCTCAGCACCGCCTCCCTTGGAGGTCCACCTCTTCTCTAGCCTGACTCTCACCAGTCAGACCAGCCTTGGCCAGCATGACCAGTGGTTAGAGCGATGGCCCGCACACTGAAAAGTCTCCGGTTCAATTCACGGTCAAGGGCATGTACCTGGGTTGCAGGTTCCTTGCCTCAGTCAGGCAGGTATGGGAGGCAACCAATTGATGTGGCTCTCTCATATCGATGTCTCCCTCCCTCCCTCCCTACCTCCCCCCTTCCCTTCCACTCTCTAGAATCAATGGAAAAAATATCCTTGGGTGAGGATTAACAGAAAAACAAAAAACAGAGTCAGACCAAATCTCAGAGATTCCAACTTATCAGAGTAAGTGCTGCTACAGGAAACTGTCTCAGGATGAGCCTGGTCTGAGTCAATCAAGAGCCTTAAAGGAAGAGGCTGGAGAGGTGGAAAGCAAAGTTTATCTGCAGTGTCTGCTGCTGACGTTCTTGAGGCCGCTCCGTGTTGCACTGCAATGACTACTCTGAGCCCAGTTCAAATCCGCACACGTGAGTAGTCAGTCAGTCCCAGGATCCCAGAAACATCCTCAGTATAAGGCATGTGGTATGGGATGTGGACTCCCAGCCCAGGAAACCAGCTGGCCCTGGCCCTCCCAAACAAGCTTAGCGCCCACAAGCTTGAGCCTTCAGGTGCCTGATCAGTACCAGACTATGGCAGCATAAAACATACTGGGTGGGTGCTGGGGGTGGGAGTGCCAGGGAGAGGTCAATAGGGGGAAAGGGAGACATACTAATACTTTAAATAATAAAGAGTTAAAGAAAAAAAATGAAAAGAGCCAACACAGAGACACAAAAACATACTGGGAGGGGTGAGACTCTAACCTTGAGTATGGACTACTAGCCCGAGATGGACTTTCTCAGGAAAGTCTTTGGACTCACCAAATTTACAGGCCCTTTCTGAGTAGCAAGCAGGATGAGAAGAGCTTTGCAGGAAGACTACACAGCCCGCGCAGATCCTCTGAAGGGATCTGTGCTGGTGTTCTAACAACCACCTCCAGAGGGCGCTAAATCTCCAATGTTGCGCTCCAAAGGCAGTGTGGTCCCCCAGCCAGAAATGAATCACCCTGAAACTGTGTCACAGCACAGGAAGCTCTAGTCAAGGCTAATTTAAAGAACCCCAAGGAGATGAGTTCATAGGCCTGGGCTTTCTGTTCATCCAGAAAATGGTGCAGATTGAAATCCAAACGAAGACTTACTGGGAAATAGGAGACTGTTTAAAGAAGAGAGTGAGAAGCCAGGTGAGCTGCCTCGTGGCCGGGGCTGGAATCAGCAGTATCACCCTTCTAGAGTGTCCCTAAGACTCAGGCTCAAGTGAGCTTTTCTCATTCGAGTTCCATTTCACGATTCCTTTCCCACGGGGAGGCGATGTGGAAGGTGAAGGAGCGCAAGACTTTAGGAAAGTCACTTGGGAATTCTGGGCCTCAGTTTCCTTATTTGTAAAATGGGAACAGTGACTCTTGCCAGCGGAGTGAGGATTGCATGAGCTGGAATAAACAGACAGCACACGGCAACCAGCAAACACCGCCTCTCCTCTCAGCGCCACACCAGCAGGCCCGCAGCCCGGCTTCAGGAGGAGGTCACGGAGAGGGAGGGCCACGCTGGGGTCCGAGACACAACAACGCCAACCCCAAAGTCTCCTGCTCCAACTATCAGCGACATGGCCGCCAGCGGCTTACCTGAGACACAGGGCTTAGCAATCTCAAACAGCACTGTCCCTGTCTCCAAATCGCGAATTTTGAAGCGGGTGAAATCAATACTGTAGATGTTGTCTTCGGGTTTACATAAATAATCTGAAAGTGAGAGAGACCGTGCCATAAATAAGTCTCCAAAATTAGCATGCACTTCCCAAGTTGTGAGGCAAACTCAAGTTTTTTCTTACACAGTTCGCTTAAAATATATACAAAAACTTATAAGCAAAGTTGTGGGTGGAGAGAACTGGGGAACCCACGGGGGAAAAAAGTCCATGGACTTGGTGTGGATGGAAGATTACTATAACATTTTTAGAAACAGAAATAAAAGGGAATTTCTTTGTAAATACCTCAAAAATGGCCTCCAAACTGTTTCTTCATGATCAACTTGGATGCCCCAAAAGGGAATTTTTTTTTCCATTGATTTTTTTTTAAGAGAGTGGAAGGGAGGGAAAGAGGGAGAGAGAAACACCGATGTGAAAGAGACACAATTGGTTGCCTCCCGCAAACTCCCCAACTTAATCAAACCTGCAACCAGGTACACAATGCTCCTGACTGGGATTCGAACCTGTGACACCGGGTGACACCAACCAGTGAGAACACTGGTCAGGGCAGGCAGAATTTTTTTATAACTTTATTTTAAAACACTATGGCTAGCATGGTGCTTACTATTTTTTTTTTTTTTTATGTTTTTATTCATTTCAGAGAGGAAAGGAAAGGAGAAGACAGAAACATCAATGATTGGCTGCCTCCCAGTGGGGATGGAGCCCACAACTGAGGCATGTGCCCTTGACTGGAATCGAACCTGGGACCTTTCAGTCCACAGATTCTACCTATCCACTAAGCCAAACCAGCTAGGGCACATAGTGCTTATTTACCAAAATATCACAAAGCAGAGACCAGCAAATTTTTCCTTAAAGGGCTAAATCACGAATGATTTAGGCTTTGCAGCCATTCAGTCTCTGTCACAGCTACTCAACTCTCACTGGAGCGCAAAGCAACAGCAGACAAAACGAACGAGCACGGCTGTTCTAACAACCATTTATGGACAGATACAGGAATCTGATACAACCATGTGAGCACGATAGTATTCCTCCCATCCCAACTATTTCAAAATGGAAGAACCATTCTTAACTCGTGGGCTGTACAGTCAGGCGGGGCCACACCTGCACATGGAGAAGGCAGACTTGGTGGGGAGGGTTTAGGCCAAAGTGAGGAGGAGCCCACAACGACTGAGCAGCTAATCAAATGCACCTATTGATCACAGAAAATGTCATTGACTTCTTTCTTCCATAACTCCTCCCAGCGTTTTCACAACTCCTTCTGTCACTTTATCTCCCCTGCGTGTGTTACTTGTTTCATGTTTTCCCAGCTGGCTCTCCCATAAGATGGCAAACTTGAGAGCTCCTGATTATTCTGTAACTCCTACGAAGGCCTTAGCACTTTCAGCGGGTACTCAACAGCAGGTCTGTTGCTGAACGGAACAGACTTGAAGTGTAACAAGTGTCGCCGAAACCGGTTTGGCTAAGTGGATAGAGCGTCAGTCTGCGGACTGAGGGGTCCTGGGTTTGATTCCAGTCAAGAGCATGTACCTTGGTTGTGGGCACATCTCCGGTGGGGGGTGTGCAGGAGGCAGCTGATCAATGTTTCTCTCTTATCAATGTTTCTAACTCTATATCCCTTTCCCTTCCTCTCTGAAAAAAAAAAAATCAATAAAATGTGTTTTAAAAAAAAAAGAGTAACAAGCGCTGGCCCTCAGCTGGAGTGTCGTCCCGGGCATGGAAAGGTCGAGGGGTGAAATCCCAGGCAGGGCACAAACCTAGGTTGTGAGTTTGGTCCCATCCAGGTGCGCACAGGAGGCAACAGATCAATGTTCTCCCTCATGTCAATATTTCTCTCTTTCTTCTGTCCCTTTCTCTAAAATCAATGAACATATATCCCCAGGCCCTATCCGGTTTGGCTCAGTAACAGAGTGTCGGCCTGCTGATCGAAGGATCCTGCTTTGATTCCAGTCAAGGGCATGTACTTTGGTTGCAGACTCCTTCCCAGCCCCGGCCCTGGTCAGGGCTCATGCAGGAGGCAATCTGTCACATCGTTATTTCTGTTTTTCCCTTTCTCTTCCACTCTCTCTAAAAATCAGTGCAAAAACATCCTTGGGTGATGATATACATCAAGTGGATTTAAAAAACACACAACAGGCCCTAGCTGGTTTGGCTCAGTGCATAGAGCATTGGCCTTGGACTGAGAGGTCCCGCACTCAATTCCAGTCAGGGCACAGGCCTGGGTTGAAGGCTCCATCCCCAGTAGGGGGTGTGCAGGAGGCAGCCCATCAATGATGTCTCCCATCAATGATGTCTCCATCACTCCCTTCCTCTCTGAAATCAATAAAAATATATTTTAAATAAATAAAATAAAAACACACAACAGTAACCAAACGCAGAAGTCACCGAGCTCTGACCCCTGGCTTTCTCCAGAAGCGGCAGAGCGCCAATCCCAAGCTCCCACACAGGACCTGAGGCCCCCAGGACGCTGCTTGGGGCCGGATGGTAGAATGGCCTATTTCACCCTTGACCTCAGGAGAAAGCACGAGGTTAGAAAGATGAGCACTTCTGTACCTTCGATCCAAATAAAACTGGGTCAGACCGAAGCAGCTTTCTCACAAGGTTTCAAAGAACGTGAGCAGACCTTCTAAGATACACTCAGATACACAAAGGACAGTCCCAGTCAGTGATGAAGCATGGGGGCATCAACTATCCACAATCAAACAGAAACGCTTAGGAAATGGGAATCCCCTTACAGAGTCTGGGCCAAGGCCACCCACCCGGACTCCCATCCCCAAATCACCGGAGCAGCCGCCTGCTCCCCAGGTGCCTGAGCGGCCCGAGGCTCAGTAAAGCAATTCAGATAACAGTCAGCCCGAGGCCCATCAGGGAGAGCTGGGGCGGCAGGGGGATGGGCCGGCAAGCCGGGCCTGACCAGGCGACTGTAAATTCTTGGGGGGGAGGGGAGGGGATGGGACAGGACCGGGAGGGGGTGGGGAGAAGAACAGCAAGAGAAAGGACGTCCAGTGAGGGCTTGGCTTGGAAGAAAAACGGAGGCGAGACGAAACCGGTTTGGCTCAGTGGTGGAGCGTCGGGCGGACTGAGGGGTCCCGGGTTCGATTCCGGTCGGGGGCATGTACATTGGTTGCGGGTTTCTCTCTCATCGATGTTTCTGGCTCTCTATCTCTCTCCCTTCCTCTCCGTAAAAAAATCAATAAAATAAAATAAAATAAAATAAAATAAAATAAAATAAAATAAAATAAAGAAAAACGGTGGCGATCCAGGTTTGGGTTTGGGCAGTATCTCTCCCCACCTCCCTTTTATCAATGAAAAGGTGTAGGGTGGCTGCATTTTATGCCAGAAAGGCAGCTCTGAAACCCTGCCACACTTCTTTAATTTACTCCAACAAGTGTCAAAAGCAGGATTCACATTTCAGATTTCGCACATACACTGAAAGTTTTTTTGTTTTGTTTTTTTTTAATGTGGCACTATTTAAAATTTGCATGAAATGCCACGGCCGCGCGTTTGAAGGAGGCAGAGCCACCTGCACACAAAGCGGGAGGCGAGGGGCCGGGCGGCTGGGAAGGGTGGAGGGAACCGGCAGGGCCGGGCGGGGGCGGCGCAGACGGACGGGGGGCCGGGGGCCGGGGGCCGGGGGTTGGGGGGCCAGGGGGCCGGGGGGCCGGGGACCGGGGGGCTGGGAGGCCGGGGGTCGGGGGCTGGGGGCCGGGGGCTGGGGGGCGGGAGCGTCGCGGAGGCGGGGGCTTCCAGCCGGAGGGGCAGGGGCCCGCGTACCGGGGTCTCGCGGACCCGGGGAAGGAAGGGGCGCCACCAGCCGAGTCCCGCTGAGGAGGGAACGGCCGGCCTGAGGGGGCGGCAGGGCGGCCGGTGGGGCCGGACCGGGAGGCAGTTAAGCCCGGGGACCCTTCCAGCCACCGGAGGGGCGGGCGAGCGGGCTCCGCGCGGGCGCGAGGGGAGGGCGCGGCGCCCGCACTCACTCTCCGTGACCCGGCCGAGGCGCAGGACGTGCTCGGGCCGGATGGCGTCCAGGGCCAGCAGCTCCTGCTCCGTAACCACTGCCCCGAGGCCGTCGTCGGCCGCGTGGTGGGGCGCCTGCCGCCGCGCCTTGAGCCGGTTCAGGACGCCGCCGCCCGCCTTCTTCTTCTCCTCCTTGCCAGCCACCAGCCCCCGGGGCCCGGCCGTCGAGCCCGCGCCTGCCGCTTTCGGGTTCGACCCGCTCATCGCTCCGGCGCCAAGATGGCCGCCGCCTCCGCAGCGCCGTAACTATGGAGAGGGGGCGTGGCCGCGCGCCGGGGGCGGGGCCCGGAGCCTGGGGGTGTGGCCGCGGCACCTGGGAGGCGGGGTCTCGGCCTGAGCGGGGGGCGGGGGGCGGGGCCGCCGGGCCAGCCCTTCCCCGGTCCTGTTTCAACCAGGTGGTGGGCCCTGGGCTTGTCTGGAAATTAGTAACCCCATACTCTATCAGGACCCCAAAGGCACCCCAAGTGTTTTTAAAATACCTCGTACGGTCAAGTGACTGTTATGTAAATTGTGGACCAGGCGAAAATCTGGAGAAAATGGCTTTTAATCTGCACCAGACAAGGTAAGTTAAAAGTGCTTGCTATGCTAAAGCAGCTTTCCAATTACACTGTCATTCCTAAACCCTTTGGGCTAGGCACGGACTGGGCTACGGGAAATATAAAATGAATGAGGTTAGGGGTTTGCGTCGGTCTTATTCACCAGTATTTTGAGTGGTCTAGCTATTGCCAACACACTTGGAAGGTCCCCTAATAGTGATTACTGATTGGATGAATGAGTGAATGAGGGAAGGGGAGCCTGGACAGTAGCCTGCTATGAGGAGCTCCGTTTGTTGGGAAAACTGTGGAGTTCATTGCGTGGCCCTTCCTCTTGACCAGCCCAATGAGTGGAGGAACAGAGTGCTGACTGCTGCAAAGGCACCTCCAGCAAAGGTGCTTCCGGAGTACACAGGGGGGGCTGGGGGTCAGGGAGAGGCTTCACGGTGACTTCTGCAGGAGCCTTGGAAGTTAACCGTGATTCCACCAATTGGAGAAGATGGGTTGGGATGAAAGGAAGGCTGCCTTTCTTTCATCTTTCTTTCTTTCTTTCTTTCTTTTTTTCTTTCTTTCTTTCTTTCTTTCTTTCTTTCTTTCTTTCTTTCTTTCTTTCTTTCTTTCTTTCTTTCTTTCTTAATATATTTTATTGATTTTTTACAGAGAGGAAGGGAGAGAGATAGCTAGAAACGTCGATGAGAGAGAAACATCGACCAGCTGCCTCTTGCACAACCCCTACCGGGGATGTGCCCGCAACCAACGTTGACCGGAATCGAATCTGAGATCTTTCAGTCCACAGACCGATGCTCTACCACTGAGCCAAACCGGTTTCGGCAGGCTGCCTTTCTATACCCCCGTGGCTCCTTCTCTAGGGATTCTGGATCCACACTCCTGTGATGCAGCGTGTCTGCTGGGCCCGATTTCATCTCTCAGACAGGCCAGAGTGAAACTCTCCCCTCCCCAGGGGAAGCCCCTCTCACCTGACGGGATCGAGTTGGGAGGAGGTGACAGGCCTAGCCTAGTTCTTGGACAAAATCCAAACCTGACTCCACCCGGTTGCCCAGCTTGGGACAGTATGTGGCCAAGTTCCTATCTGAACGCTGTCCGATCTTTGGGAGATTACCACCGGGTGGCACTTACCAAACCATTCAGGGAAATTTTCATAGATGTGTACAAAGAATGAGTGTCTTTCCCTTTGCAAACAAGTCTTTTTAACCCACTCACAGTGAGTGGTTACTGAAGAACCTCCAGAACTTTTAATATGCTACTCAATGGTGAACCACCAAGAGGGGTTTTCACAGCCACTTCCCACTCACATACTCACTGGATTTTTGTTCTCAGGGCACCAGGACTAGAGTTACCGGGACCCCAGCTTATCTTTTTCTGGGAATAACAAATGTATTAACCCCTTTACTTGCTAGTCCACATCCAAGAACTTAGCCTTCATGTAAGCACTAAGATTTTTTTACTGCAGGACCATTTGTAACATTTTAAAAATTACGAAGGCTCTGGCTGGTGTTGCTCCGTGGCAACCTGGCTAGCGGTTCTCAATCGGTGGGTCACAACCCACCGGTTGAGAACCGCTACAGTAGAGCCTAAGACCATCGGAAAACACAGATATTTACATTAAGACTCATTAACAGTAGCAAAGTTAGTTATGAAGTAGCAACAAAAATAATTTTATGGTTGGGAGTCACCACAACGTGAGGGACTGTATTAAAGGGTCCTGGCATTAGAAAGGTGGAGAACCACTGGGCTAGAGTGTCATCCTGCAAGCCAGAGGGTCTCAGGTTTGATTCCTGGTCAAGGGCACATACCCCAGTTGCAGGTTCATTCCTGGTCCTGTTGCAGTGCATGTGGGAGTCAACAAATCAATGTGTCTCTCACATCAATGCTTCTCTTTCTCTTTTTCTCTCCCTCCCTTCAGCTCTCTCTAAAACTCCATGGAAAAAATATCCTGGGATGAGGATTAACAAAAATAAAATAAAAATAAAAAATTACCATAAATTATAGTTGCATTCATGTTGTGCAGCTATTAAAAAGAATGAGAGATGTTAGCTGCAACATGGAGGCGACTGGTGAAACTGAAGAGCTGGTTTCTGGGGAACTGGTATCCGTGGCACATGCTCTTTCTCTCCCCGCCGAGTCTTACGGCAACGACCCTGATATTGAGATGGCATGGGCCATGAGAGCAATGCAGCATGCTGAAGTCTACTACAAGTTGATTTCATCAGTTGACCCACAGTTCCTGAAACTCACCAAAGTGGATGACCAAATCTATACTGAATTTCGGAAAAAATTTGAGAAACTCAGGATAGATGTATTGGATTCAGAAGAACTTAAATCAATATAAGCTAAAGAGCCCCCAGAATACAATTTTTTGCCATTGAAATTGCTCGGAACAGAGAAAGCCATAACAAAGTACTTTATACCAGTGTTCAAGACAAAGAAGGAGAGAAAGGAGCCAACAGAGGAGAAAAAGAGAAAACCAGCAAAGGAGAAGAAAAGGAAAATGAAGCCAATGAAGGAATCAACAAACCTGGTGAAACATCTATGTAAGGTAGAAAGGGAAAAACACACTAGAAACTGTGACTCAAGTGAGTCTACAAGTACATGATGTTACTTATACAGATCCTGTGGTTAATGTATGTTCTTATTCATTGAAGGAAATGTAGAAGGACTTTTTTCAAGCCTAATTATCAGGAGCTGCTCTGGTTGTTGTGTTTTATGAAGTGGGTCAAAGACTATTTGTGGGGTCATAGTTGACTGTTTCTTGGTATATTTTTTCTTGGTTCTTCACTGGTCAAGTAAGAAATTTTGTAAATAAATTTATTTTGGTTCTTAAAATAAATAAATAAATAAATATAAAAAAAATAAAAAGAATGAGATACAACTATATGGACTAGCATGGAGAGATCTCAAAGATATATTAAGACGGGCAGGAAAGTAGAATCCCATTTGTTTAAAACAAAAGGCATATAAATATATAGATGTGTATTTGTAACTGCAATGGAAGGGGTTTAGATATTAAGGGTGAACCATGGTTCCTTCTGGGAAGGGAATAAAAGAGGACTTATTCACCTATGTTACTATTTAGAGCTACTTCTGTGCTATTTTATCACAACAAGCGTATGATCAAGGGCTGCTTGTGTATTTATATAAAAAGAATCTTAGGATCTATTTCTGGAAGGCTGAGGCTAAGCAAAGTAGCCTTATTTTCTCTTAAAATTAAAAGCAACCTCAATCTAAAAAACTTTTTTTTTCTGGTAAAAATGTTAAATAAATACTTGCCATATAAGGACCTGGGGTCTCTCTAGTCACTACCTATGAATTGTGGTTAAAAGGAAAAGACTATGTCTTTAGGAAAGCAGAAAACACAAAAAAGAAAAATATACATTTATATATCCTCTTTTTAAAAAGGAGTAGGAAAAATTAGAACTGTAGCTTCTAATCTCCCTAAGGTATATCAAAAGCCTCTTTTTTTATATATATAATTTAGATTTTAAAAAAATATTTTATTGATTTTTTTACAGAGAGGAATGGAGAGAGATAGAGCTAGAAACATAGATAAGAAACATCGACCAGCTGCCTCCTGCACATCTCCAGTTGGAATCGAACCAATGTACATGCCCCTGACCGGAATCGAACCCGGGACCCTTCAGTCCGCAGACCGATGCTCTACCACTGCGCCAAACCGGTTTCGGCCAAAAGTCTCTTTTTAAATAAGTATTTTTAATGTGGCACTTAATCATTTGATAAAATTGTTGACAGAGATAATCTGGAAGACAAATTATATATGTTTCAAATTTATAGAGAAATAAAGATTTTAAAATAATGCCAAAAAAATAAAAATGTTTTTTAAAAAGTGCATAAAGTGCTCTGCCAGCCTGGCTCAGTGCTTGAGTATCAACCTATGATCCAGGAGGCTGGGTTTGATTCCAGTCAGGGCACAAGCCCAGGGTGTGGGCTCAATCCCCAGTAAGGTGTGCAGGAGGCAGCCGATCCATGATTCCCATTATTGTATTTCTATCTCTCTCCCTCCTTTCTCTAAAAAATCAATAAAAATATATTTTAAAAGAAAAAAAAAGTACATACATTAGTATCCCATTTGAAGGAAAAAGGGAAATTGAGATTTAATATATATATATATAACCCAAGCCACTGTATGACCAAATGACCAGAATGACGATTGCTATGACATGCACTGACCACCAGGGGGCAGATGCTCAACACAGGAGCTTAGCCAGAAGCTGGGCTCATAGCTGGTGAGTGCAGCTGTGGCTGGGAGCCTCTCCTGCCTCTGTGGTCTTGCCAGGCACAATGGGGACCGGGATGAGTGGCAGTGGAGCTGTGCCCGCCCCAGCTGTGGCTCCTCCCCGGCTGTCTGCTGCTTCAGCACTGCTATGTTCCTCAGGGGGATGTCGGACTGCCAGATTTCAGCTGATCCCTGGCCTGTGGGGATTCAACATCCCCCGAGGGGTTGTTGATTACAAGAGGGTGCAGGCCAGGCTGAGGAACCCCACTTGTGCACAAATCCATGCACCAGGCCTCTAGTATCAATAGCCCCTAGGTTTCCCTTTGTTGAACCTGGGAGGCCTGGAGTAGAAAGCCTGGCTTCCCTCCCACCCCTGGGTGCTCTGCGAGTCCCTCTCCTTCACTGCGTTCTCACTGAGAGCGGTGACAATGCCTGGGTTCCAGCGCAGACAGGCAGTCTGCCTCAATCAGGCCAGGCGGGCGGGGCCCAGAGTTGGTACAGCCAAGGTAAGCAAGATACCAGAGGGCTTTTCTCTGCAGAGGCTGAGAAGTTCAGTCCTCCTTCCTACCGCCTCCCTAAGGTGGCCTGCATCACGTCAGGCTGGGACTGCAGGCGTGCCTTGTAGCCTGAGCCCGAGAGCTAACCATTTCCCCAGTACCCGTGGCACTTCTTTCGCTGGCCGAGGGCTATTTTGTAAAAGCATGAACTTATTATTTATATCCCATCTACTTCCAAAAGGGCTTCTGGAATATTCCAAAGTCACATAGCACAAGATTGGTGAGTGAAAACTCATGTAGCCTTGTCATAGGCAGTACTTTCAAAAATTTTAAAGCATATACTGTTGATCCAGTGATTCCTTAATGATATTCTAAAGAAACTTGCATATGTGCACAATAAATGTTTAAATGTGTGTGTGTGTGTGTGTGTGCATAGATATAAAAATACATATAAAACAAAAGGTACACACCAAACTGTCACCTGTATTGTCCTCGAGGGAATAGAGTAGTAGGAAAGATGAGTTTTTACATTTTGCACACCATATTTTCAAAATGTACTTATTATTATATTTATTATTTTTAAAATGTTTTTATTGATTTCAGAGAGATGAAGGGAGAGGGAGAAAAACATCGCTGATGAGAGAGAATCATTGATTGGCTGCCTCCTGCACACCTCCTACTGGGGATCCAATCCACAATCTGGACGTGTGCCCTGACAGGGAATAGAACCATGACCTTCTGGTTCATGGGTCAATACTCAACCACTGAGCCACACTGGCTGTGCTATTTATACATTTTATATCACTAAGTCTTCCTTTAAATTATTATTTTTATTTTAAATCTTTATTGTTGGGAGTATTTCAGATGTTCCCTTTTCTCCCCATTGTCCCCCTGCACTAGGTTCCTGCCCTACCTCAGGCCTTCACCACCCTATTGTCTCTGTCCATTGGTAAAATAAATCCTATATAATAAAAGGGTAATATGTAAATTGACAAACTGCAAAACTACTGGTCGCTATGTCATGCACTGACCACAAGGGGGCAGGCACTCAATGCAGGAGCTGACCCCAGGCCAGCAGGCTCCGATCCCGTGCTGGTGAATGGGGAACTGGGGGTGGGTGGCAGTGGGGAATGGGGCAGCTGCTGGTAGCCAGGAAGATGGCCCTGATTGCAGGCCAGGCCTAGGGACCATATCCATGCATGGATTTCGTGTGCCGGACTTCTAATATGCATTAGATCTCCGGTTAATCTCTTCTCACCCCCACTACCTCCCTCCCGAGATTCATCAGTCTGTTCCATGTTTCCATGCCTCCGATTCTATTTTATTCATCAGTTTATTTATTAGATATCCCTCCCGATTAAAGAAACGCCACACATGGGTGTCAGACCAGCCCATTCCACCCCTTCGCCCTTCCTACCAGGTTCAATACGCTTTCTTCTTTACTTCTCTAGTTGTAGCATTTCTATTCAGCCAGATTTCAGGTAGTTCTGAATGATTGTTGTTCGGTATTTTAGCTGTAATTTTGATGTGATTGTGGGAGGCGTTTACCTACACTGCTATCTTGGTTCTCTCACATCACTAAGTCTTAAAAGGTCACTTTCTTTTTCAGAGAAAGAATAACATAATAGGCCAGCCAGTGTTGCTCAGTGGGTTAAATCTAACCAAAAGGTTGCTGGTTAGATTTCCATTCTGGGTACATATGGAAGGCAGCCAATCCATGCTTCTATCTCACACTGTTTCTCTTTCTCTTAAAAAAACAAAACAAAAAAAAAACATATATATATATTTTTACGTATGTATGTATGTTGTGGCACTAAGAGCACAGCCTTTGTGGCCATTCTTCGCGGTGCCACTTGCCAGCTCTGACTCTGGGAGCCTTTGTGTCCTCATGATAAGTGAGGCGAGTCACACGTCGTTCCTGAGGGCGTGAAGGGGGATGGAAAGCAGCGCCGGAAAGCACAAGGCTGGTGCCGGGGCATGCGGAGGAGCCTCAGAACGGCTGCTAAGCCCGCCTTCCCGGACCCGCTCGCTGCTAAGGCAGCACAGTGGGTAGGGAGCAGCCATGGAACTGGGTGGGAAAGTGCAGCAACTGAAAAAAACACAAGTCAGAGCTGAGAGGAAAGGAACTGGGGACCCAGCCTTGAGGAAGCAAGAGCTGGATTCAAGTGGAAGCAGTGAGGAAGCCCAGGGAAGCAGGTCCTGGTGCAAGGCCTAAGCCAAAAAGCAAGCGGGGTTCCTCAGACTATACCAGGGGCTAGCAGCAAACAGCCCAGCCAACTCGGGCCAGAGGCCTGGGCGAGCGCCTTCCGTCTCCAGTTGCTAGAGAGCAGAGGCAAGCCGGCTCCACAACCTCCCTGCCCCACCTCTGCTGCCTTGACCCCTCACCACTGCTATAGCAACAACTTTCCAGTAACTGTTGGAAAGACTCATCTCTCTTCCTCTGGGGGGAGGCAGGGGGTGGGGTACCAAGTATGGAGAAAGGTCCGACACACCGGCTCCAGCCGACCGGAGCCTGATTTCCTCACAGATTACGATCTGGACCACGCAGTGGTTTACCCAGCCCCGGCACTTGGCCCAAGATCTTGTCAGACAATTTCCCTCCCCGCAGCTCCCTAGAGTAGGGCTTCTTCAGGTCTCTTCCCCAGTTGGCAGCGCAGGCAAAGCTACTGGAAATAGTAACAGCTAAATCCGAATCAGTAAAGAACGCAGTTATGGGTGGGCTCAACCTAAGAAAGAAGCTCTGTGGGCCTCCGGCTCACTCGGGCCCAGAGAGCAGATCCATCAACACTGGCCTCATTCTTCGAGCGGAGCACTGAAGTCTGCCCTTCAGGGTAACAGGGACGCGGCCAAACTATCCTCCCTCACCCAAAACCAGCTTGTGGAATACAGCAGGTAGGCTCTGGAGCCATGTCAGAGCGTCATGGGAAATGGGGGGCAGTAGAGTAATGACTAAGAGCACGAGTACTCATGTAAAATCCCAGCTCTGCCTCCTAGTTGTGTGGCTTTGAGCAAGTAACTTCACCTCTTAAAGGCTAATGCCACCTGGTTTGCTAAAGAGTAAACAGATGACGTCTGTAAAAGTGCTTGGCACTGTCAGCTTATCCATTTCTAGGGCTCAGGAAAGGATGCCTACCCTCGTTATCCATACAGCCTTAGGAGAACAGGCTCACGGGCAGAGAGACTGGGTATGAGTCCCGGCTGTATACATTATCGAAGCTTTTTGGGTTTCTGTTCCTCAGCTGTAAACGTGGCAGATAAATGACAGAGGGGAAATCCTCCCTGCTCTTCCTGCCCCCTCCCAATTATACTCAACACTGACAACCAGAAAAGGAGCAAGCAGGGAACTGTCCCATGGCTTAGCGTGCCACAAGCCACGGTGGACGCTGAGGGGGAAGAGGCGGGGGGGGGGGGGGGGGAGAGGCAAAGAGGCTCAGTGTGCCTTAGGAGAGAGACAGTCATGGTCTGGTGTCCAGTGAAAGTGGAAACAAGCCGAAACCGGTTTGGCTCAGTGGATAGAGCGTCGGTCTGCGGACTGAAAGGTCCCAGGTTTGATTCTGGTCAAGGGCATGTACATTGGTTGCGGGCACATCCCCGGTAGGGGGTGTGCAAGAGGCAACTGGTCGATGTTTCTCTCTCATCGACGTTTCTAGCTCTCTATCCCTCTCTCCTCCTCTTTAAAAAAATCAATAAAATATATTTATTTAAAAAAAAGTGGAAACAAAAGGTTTATTTTTCCTCGAGGGTGCTATTGGTTGACCTGCCAGGCATGGTTTTACAGAACTTCAGTTCCTTAGCCAAACAGCCCAGCAAAAAGTAAAATAAATGTGCCTAGCAGTGTGGCTCAGTGGTTGAGCATCATCCCATGAACCAGGAGATTACAGTTCAATTCCCGGTCAGGGCACATGCCTGGGTTTCAGGCTCCATCCCCAGAAGGGGGTGTGCAGGAGGCAGTCGATCAATATTTCTCTCTCATTGATGTTTCTCTCTCTCTCACTCTCCATTGCTCTTTCTGAAATCAATAAAAAAAAAATAATAATTTCTTAAAAAGCAAGAGATGTGGCTAAATGGACAAAAGCTCCCACACTCTTCACAGAGCCTGTGCAGCCAAATGAACCCAGGGTCTCCCTTTTCCCACCTCCCCACCTCACTTCTTTGCAATCAAGTTCAAACTCAATCCCAACACAGAGTGTCACTGCAAATTGTTTATTAAAACACAAAGCAATGGACAGTGAAAAACATCCTGAATTTTTTTCTTTTTGGTGGGAACAGGGTGGGGCATGGAAGGGGTGGGGACAGGTGGAGACAGCCCAGGAGAGAGCTCCATCCACCTCTACTGCTTTCCCGGGCCAGCCAGGTTCAAAGCCCCTCTGTCGCCTCACGGTGCCGCTGTACATGCGTGCTGGTTTCGCCTGGGCAGGGAGAGGATGGGAATCGAGAGTAGGAACTACAGAGGCTACTAAGAACTGGACACTATTCGCCAGGACTTGTACAGAACAGAGCAGCCAGGACCAATCTGGCAGGGGGGTAGCTTCCTGACGAGCCAGGTCAGTGGTGGAGGGGGCTGCCCTGAGCTCAGAATGGGCAGCTGGTCCTCGTGTGGGAGAACTTGGTGGAAGAAAAATACAAGGAGGAACCTGACCCAGGGTCAAATATCTTTTCATTCCCTGGATCACAACACAACAGGGAAGAGGAGTCAAGAATGTTTCATTCCTAGATTTGCCGTACCATCTCTCCCTGCCAGCTCTCCCCTCCCACCTGGCAACTCGGCTCTCCTTTCCCGACAGTTGTCCTCTGACAGACGGAAAGCACTTCAGTTTGTTGTTGTGTTTTCTCAGACTAAAGTAAAGCGCTGAAGCTCAAAATAGAGGCGAGAATGGAGTTCTTCTTTGCCTGGTGCTGCAGGCCCCACCTCACAAGACTGCCTGGATGCAAGAGGTGCCAAGGCCTTCTCTGCCAACTCTAACCGGCACTACTGTCTCGCCGGCTGCCAGCACAATCCTGGCTCCTTGTTTTTATACTCCTGGGGGAACCCATCCCGAGAGATCTATCCTGCTCTTTTCCTGCCAACCCAGCTCGTCCCAGATCATCTGCTCTTATCAGAACGACTTGGCAACCTAAAGTAGGCTAGCCAAAGGCGGCTGGGGAAGGACTCACCAGACCCGCACCAGCCGCCCATGTACAAAGGAGAAAGCCGCCCTCACTGAGCAGCTGACCTATTGCTGCCAATCTTGTAACCAAACGAGGAAGTCTAGCCTTCTTGCTCCCATAGAGATCTCAATACAGAAAGGAGTCCTAGCTTGGACTGAAAGGGAAAAATTACTCTGAGCTCTCTGAAGCTTGAACATTAAGGCTTCTTTGCAATTTTCTTAGAGCTCCTTGATCCCTAATTATATCTTCCCAGAGAAGAAAAGCAGACTTCTCCTAAGATTGCTGAACAGATCCGAGATGTTACCGCTTCTGCACCATCAATAGCTTCATCCCAGGCCTCTTCCCCTCTCCCCTCCTGGGAGCCACAGCAGGAGGTCCAAAGCACAGCGCCCTCTTTTACTCAGAAGCATCTGTCAGTCTCTCGCTTTGGAAAGTTCACCTGCTCTCCTCGGTCCTTTCGGAAAGGCATGGAGGACAGAATCACATGTTGCCACTTGATGACATTAAGGCTCCTCAAGGCAAGACACTTGAATTAGGTCAGAGCCAGCCAGCAAGGGGAGGGGAAGAAGGAATGGGGAAGCAGCCCCAAGGCAAGGACTGGAGACCCCTGCCCAGACCTGAATCTAGAGGGAATGCCCACCCCGGCTCAGAGCAGGAGAGGAAAAGGCACGTGCTGACTGGGGCGGGTCTGCCCCAACCACCAGGGAGGGCAGAGAACCTGCGGTTCTTTCCCTGGGCTTCCCAAGGTGAGTCCACTTCTAGGGAAGGTACGTAAGTGCTGGGAAAGGAATACACTGCTGCTGTTTTCTGACTTTCAACTGAGATTCCAAAACCATAGGCAGCCTTCCCATGAGAGGGTACAAGCAGGATAAGAAGGAAGTGAAATTCCTTAAAACGAAAGCTTCTCCAAAAAGATAAAGTCAAATCACAACTCCGAAACGGGATTAAACAGTTCCCAGACACAGAAAGAGGAAGGTAAACTTAACGCAAACTTCGCGCCCTCTCTTCAAAGCCTAAGTGACCTCTCATGGGATCCCAGTTTCAGGCCAGTATTTCTTAGGCAAACAACGGGGACGAGAGAACAAGACCACACGCTCAAACCAACAGGTGACCTGCAGGCCCTGCGACCTCCTGGGAGCCTAGCCCTACTCACACCTACAGGTGACCATCCTCTAAGTCACCGGAACTCAGCGTATCCACTGAGCAGCTTCTCCTCACAGTGGAGGTTTTCTGGAAAAAGCGGATGTGGTTTAGGGGACATGAGTGCCACAGACCGTTTCCTGGCACAATGTTTCAGCGTGAGTGAAGCCCAGAAAGTCTTCTCGGAGGCCAGCTGGCCCCTGACCCAAACCAGAGCTACACTGCAGACTCTGTCCGTCCTCAGCAGACCGCTCTGCGTGGTCCACCACCACAATCGAAGCCACGCTTCTGGCAAAAGGAGTTCCTCCCGGGCTCAGGGGAATCTAAAAACCTAGGCAGAGTGTGGATCCAGTGGAAGAGCCCAGGTTTCTCCTCGCCACCCCTAGCTGGCATCACTCATCACCCAACCTCAGTCAGAACCCCTACAGTGCAGGCTGTCAGTCCGAGCACTAGCTCAAAATACAGGCATGGGAACAAACAGTGCAAAAAGCAAAAAATGAACTACAGAGTAATTCTTGACCCAAACAATACAAAAATAAAAATAAAGAGTGCCCCACCCTACCCCCTTAATCTAAACTTCATGTACCTATATCATCTTGGAGTAAAAACAAAAAAAAAGCTTTCAAGTTCAGCATCATGAGCCAGCTGTGTCAGCCGTGGCTCCAGGGGACTCTACCCCAGCCCCCACCATCTCTTCCTGTTTCCTCATTTCCCCTTTAGTTTTTGCCATAGAAAGATGTTCCTTCCTTTCAGACACAACCAGAGAGGAAAGCGCCCATCCCTGTCCCTGGGCTCAGGGGAAAAGGGTGGGCTTGGAAACAGAGGCAGAGGCAAAGCTGTTGGCTTACAGTACCGTTAGGAAATGGCCCCGAGAGCCAGGGTTTCCTTCGAGACTCTGAGTCACTGAAGGGATGGGTTGAAGTGAGGAGGCGGGGACCCCTCTTCCCTAGAGACCCAGGCAAACTAACGAGGCAGAGTGGAGCAGCAAGTCTTCCTTCCTCCTGTTGTCAACTGCACTGGCAGTGGCCGCCGGCTTTGGAGTTGAGAGAGAATGGGAACCAAAGCCACTGTCAGAAGCCCAGTTATAGTCAGCATGTCCACCGCCCCAGGCAGCTGGTCCCAGGATCAAGGCTACGGGACATCCTTTAAAGCGGGGAGCTTTGTGAAGCACCCCAAAGTGTTCCTCTGATTGCAGCCCCGGCCGCAGCCGGCCAGCTGCCTGACTCGATACCCTAGCACTGAGACGTAAGTCACAACTAACGTAAAGGGCTACAACTCTCAAAGAGCAAAATGCTGGCCTGGAGGAACTCAGTAAAAGCCAAAGCCCAGGATATGAGCCCAAGCACTACTTCGTTTGTCACTAACAAAGATGGAGCCTCTTTAAAAACATACCTCAAAGGAGAAACTCAAAATTAAATATATTCTTTTTAAAAAAAATCCATCTGGCCTGAGATTCTTTGCTGCTCTAGCCCAAGCAGAAGCTAATCTTGCTGCCTTCCATTTATAAAACTCCTTGTAGCTGGGAGAAAGGTGACAATGACCAGAAAAGAAGGAATCAAGGAAGCTTCATTTTCTGCAGAAAAATTTCCAGGAAATTCAAAACAGACACTTAGATGCTAAGGTTGGTTCAGAACCGCCAGGACTATTGTGACTGGAAATCTTTCAGCCTTGTCACACCAAGAACCTAACTGCTACCTGGACAGGAAAATGAATGGACAGAGGAGCATACTATTAAGATCAGTGAGCAGTGTCACTGGGTCAGATATAAACAACCAGTCAGTCTATTTCCTTGGGGCAGCTGTAGGCATAGCCCAAAACTGGTTGAACTGTGACATAGAAAGAACATAGGAATAAATGAACATCAGATTCTAGACACCCTAAACAGTGGTCAGTCACTTAGTAGGACTCAAGTCTCTGAGGTTGCTCTTAAATTATGCTAACATAAGCCTTTTCTAATCCAAAGACCAGAAGAGACTCTTAAGGTCAAGTGTTCTGCTGCTGCAGGCTGGAAAGCGGCTCTGCCTCCTGGCAGCAAGACCCCGCCAAGGGGCCAGTAGAGAACTGCTGGGTCAGGTCCTCCTGGCTGCCGCTCAGAGACCCAGGGAGGGAGGGACCATCAAGATGAAGTGGCAGATGACAAGACATTCAAGCAGACGGAATCCCAAGTCCTCACATCTCCTTCCCTTCTTGGCAATAATTTAGTGAGATGGTTGAGAGAGACAAGAGATTTCAAATAAGCCAGCTTTGAAAAAAAGAGATAGAGAAGAAGAAATCAAGTCTCCAACAGGCACTGAAATAAAAATGATTTTTTGTGGTAACAAGTCAGAGGCCATTTGAGGGCCTGACATAAACTAATCGTCTTGGATACCAGACAGGCCTCTGACTGGCACATGTTACGGAGACAAGCAATGATAAAGCTCACACACTGAAGGTGGAACCATCATAGGCTAAAACCAGAAAGGCTTCTACGTAAGAAAGTATCGACTTTTCTTTCCTTTTAAAAACCCCCTTCTGTTTTCATCTTTATCATACAAATTATACATCTTCACACACACACCAACCACACATCTGCTCAACCCCGGGCATCTGGAAATGTACCTGGACATCACCTCAGAACATACCCAACCCCCAGCACTGGTCCTCTCAGTAAGGAGATGGCCTTTCCCTGCGGTTAAATTCTAACCTAAAAAGAGGTGTCTGCTCCAAGTTCAGAGTCCTTTCCACTAGGTACACAGACGAGGATCCTTGAACAGGTCGGACCCAGGTTATACTCAGTACCTAGAGGAGAAAGAAACGGCTGGGCCAGCCACAAGGAGAGGACTGGGACTGAAGCAGGTCTGGGACCAGGTGGTGAACGAGGGCTGCTCTCTACTCAATCTGCCTCTTTTTATCTCCTTTAATTTTTTTTTTTTTTTGTGGTTTTGTAGTTTGTTTGTGTTAATCACTATGAAAAATACAGAAACCAAACCAACATGTTGGTTTCTTTCCCACACCCCTCCACCCTGCTCAGGATGACAATGTGCTCTCACAACCGGCAGAGGCAGAAGAGAGTTGGAATGAAGACTCCGAAGGCCACCAGGATAGGAAACATGAGGCTGCTGTTGTCCGAGGCGTAGGGGTTGGGCGTGCGGGGGCCTGACTGCACCCGGTTCTTATTGGTCTGTCTTTTGAGATTAGATCCTTCATCGTATTCTTCTTCCTCCTCTTCCTCTTCTTTCTTCTCCAGTCCTGGATGAGGCTGCAGCTTTGGTACATCTGACATAAAAGAGGATATCTTTTAAGTAAGACCCACAGCATCTAAGCGAGGCCCTTAACAGCGGTAAATGAGTCACAATAAGAAGCTATGACCTAACCAGGGTCCAAAGGAAGGAGCAGAAGTAGCAGAAATAGTTTCTGGCCTGGAGAATAGCAGATTCCTAAAAACATTAGCCTTCTTTAGATTTTTTTTTTTTTTTTTTTTTTTGCCTTCTTTAGATTTAACTAAAAAGTAGTAAAATCCCTGCACACCAGCCTTAGTTCTCCAAATCCCCAAGAGGACAGACTGGACAGGGATGACACAACACCCAAACTTAATTTTCCCAAATCCCTCCTGGTCCCTCCCATAATCCATTCCCTTTTGATTCACAAAGCAGGTGAATTCTGGGTTCCCACACATACCACCCCTCTGCTCTGTCTCCTCCTTAGGGCCCAGGCTACAAATCTGTTGGTAGCAAGACCTCCTCCTGGACGTCATCCTATCAGCATGTGGGGGACAGCAGACAACAGGATGCGCCCTGGCCAGGTGGCTCTGTTGTGTGGAGCCACCCTGTGCACCAAAACGTTGTGGGTTCAATTCCTGGTCAGGACACATACCTAGGCTGTGGTTTGATTCCTGGTTGGGGCCTCCCATCATAGGGCTAAAACCAGAAAGGCTTCCAAGAAAGAAAGTATCTACTTGCGTATGGGAGGCAACAGTTGGTATTTGTCTCTCACATAGATGTTTCTCTCTCTTCCTCTTTTTGTTTTTCTCTTTCTCTCTCTTAATCAATAAACATATCCTTAGGTGAGGGTAGAAAAATAAAAATTAAACAAAGACAACGAATGAGATCCTTAGTGCATTCAGTTTGGAAAAGGTACAGAGGTGGATGGGGAGAAAAGTCACTAAAACACAAGCTTTCTCTGCAAAAATCAGCCTGGGAAGCTGGCAGCCAACATAGTCTGAACTTGAGAAAGAAATATCCCCTTAGGCCAGATCACAAGGGTAAGGAGACATTGATACATGGACTTTTGTCCAGTGCAGTCTGGCAATGCTGGAGCCTCCAGAGCACCCGAAACCATGAAGAACTCCTTTGTCCCCCTGCCATCCCCAGAGGAAATAGATATCAAAGAAACAGAATAAAGGAAAGTTTTATTTATTATCATTTTTAAAAAATTTTTATTGATGTTTTACAGTGAGAAAGGGAGAGGGATAGAGTTAGAAACATCGAAGGGAGAAACATCAATCAGCTGCCTCCTGCACACCTCCCCACTGGGGATGTGCCCGCAACCAAGGTACATGCCCTTGACTGGAATCGAACCCAGGATCTTTCAGTCCACAGACCGAAGCTCTATCCACTGAGCCAAATCAGTTAGGGTTAAGAAAAGTTTTAGGCAATTCCAAATGACTATAAGAGTCAGGGCACACCAACAGGTGCCATTTACAATGAAGTTAAAAGAACTTGTCCAAAACCAAACAGATGATTAAATGACAGGAATAAGATTTAAACACAAGCTCATGCTCTAAAGCTTATGGCCAGCACCAGGCTACACTCTATTACAGCGATCTGACTCTGAGTCTCCACAATTTGGCTTTAAGTAATAGTTTCAAAGTAGTGAGCAGCTAAATTATTCCCCAAGGGTTTTCTCAACCACATTCTTCAGCCCAAGTCAAAAAGCGGATAAAAAACAACTTACCATCCACTGTCCCCGACATGATGTAGAGCGCACAGACTTTGGGATTGTCATAGTACCCCTAGGAAAAGGGAAACAGTGGTCAGCCCCACACAGCAGCAAACACTCCCCCTGCACCCATTCCTGGAGCTTTTCCTCCGCGGGGAGGGCAGAATAGGGGCATTACCTTGACAAACTCGATGTAGAGTTTTCCTGTGAAGGTGGATACTTCCCCCTGGACGCTCAGCTTCCCTTTTCTGATGCTCATAGGGATGATTTCATCGTGAGCTGTGCTGTGTCCAACACGATCGAAGATATCCAAGTCCTTCACCACGACATGGCCATTCAATCGCACATCAAATACCTTGAAGATTAAAAAGGAGACAGTGTCAAAACCATCAGTTTCATGCTCTTTCAGCAGCTGGATAACAGGCACCTGCTTGGGCTTCAAGTTCAATAATAACTTAATAACAGGGCTATATTTATTCTAGGGTGACTAGAGTCCTTTACCTGATCCAAATCAAGTTTATGTTCCTTGTCAGGAAGGCCTCATACTAGCCTTAGGAAAAGCAAGAAGTTCAACATGGAAAGGGAAATCACAGGCAGGGACAGGAAAAGAACAAAGCTAACAACAAGAAGGTGCTGACAACGAAGGGAGAAAGCACCTGGAGGGCCGCACAGGATCAGTCTGTAGCCAAGAGCTGGGATTCTGGCATTGCTTTCTGTCACCAACCCCATGGAGCACCAGCATTTTAGGGGCAAAAGGAACCCAGCTTTTCCTTCAAAGCTCATCTGTTCTTCCCTTCTGGGAGGCCCACAGCAGAAGACTATCCAAAAGTAGCCATGTCTCACTGGTGGGGGGCTGACCAGGCCTCACCTTCTGCTGGGACTGTGCAAAGTAGACCTCAGCGAATTTCAACACCAGCACGTAGTCCCCTTCCTCCCTGATGGGCACTTCATAGCCAAAGGTCTCCTCATTGTACCGTTCTGTTTGATATAGGATCTGGTCCTCGGGGCTGGATCGGAGGATTGGCAGTTTCATGCCATAGTCAGAGGCTGGGGACAAAAGACAAAGAGAAACCACATCAGAGGCAAAACATAAAAGAAAAACAGAGACTCCAGAAAGGCCAGAGGCATTTTCAGGGCAATGCTAATAACCCCCCAGTGGAAGAGGCAAACCCCCCTGCACCTGGCTCCACACAGACTGGACACAAAGGCAAGATGACTAGTATTAAGCCGGAGTAAAATGAAAAAAAAACACACACCAATCACCCCAACAGATCGCTTCACCCTCATAGCAGGACTTTAATAAAAGTTCTTCTTTCAGAAATGACTTTTTCTAACTGTACAGAGTGGTGGGAAGAGAACAAGTCTAACTCATTATTAGAACAAAGCACTATGCTACAGCTGCCTGGTTCCCTGCAGGAGCGCTTCAGAGACCTCATAAAACAAAGGGAAGGCCAGGGACTCTGGAGAAGATTAAGTTCAATGAATGTTGTTGTTTCCTCATTTAGAAAAGCTCAGAGACTATAAAAGAGAGTATCTGTTAGGAAAGTTGTTCTTCATTGTCTTTACCACAACCAAGATACAGCTTTAGTTGCTTTGTATGATTTTTTTAAATAAATATTTTATTGATTTTTAACAGAGAGGAAGGGAGAGAGATAGAGAGCTAGAAACGTCGATGAGAGAGAAACATCGGCCAGCTGCCTCTTACACACCCCCTACCAGGGATGTACCCACAACCAATGTACATGTCCTTGACCGGAATCGAACCTGGGACCTTTCAGTCCGCAGACCGACGCTCTACCACTGAGCCAAACCGGCTTTGGCGCTTTGTATGATTTTTCATTCAAAAAGTTCCAAGGCTGGAGAAGAGAAACATGCTTATATAAAGAAGGGTGTGATGCTCTCAAATTTCCTTTAGGTCCGAGCACCAGACTCCCCAGACTCACAAAATGCAGCCTCGCCCACTCTCTTGAGCATTCCCCAGTTAAAGGAAAAGAACTTCCTGCTGTATCGCCAGCACCTAACAGGACTTGGCACTTGCCGAGCGAGCGAACCAATGGAGCGAACCAATGGCAACAACGGAGGTGCCTGCAAGGCAGCGAGCCATCCCAGGGCAGGAGCCATCCCAGCAGGAAAAGATCCGTTCAGGCCCTGTGGCACCTCTGGCTGGGAGTTACCTTTTCCACTCACAGACGGACCAGGAACAAGACAGGGTAAAAGGAAAAGACTCTTCCGGTGGGCCGGTATCAGACAGCCCCCAGCTCTCCCCTAAACTTGGTAGGCGAAAAACAGAATATGTTTATCTTCCCCCAACTTAACAAACTGGGGTCTTTCCTCAAACGTGAGATACTACCTCCAGCTCCAGGGCGGAAGAGTCCTGCTTCCTCCTTCGGATAGGAGGCTCTCTGACTCGTTTATTCTGTGAACACTGAGAGGCCTTCCAGTGCCTCCAAAATCCACTTTCCAAACTAGTGACTGAACAGGGATCTCGGTACAGCTTTTGCCCCTAAAAAGCAGGTGTCCCGCCGGGACCGGTTTGGCTCAGTGGATAGAGCGTCGGCTTGGGGACTAAAAGGTCCCAGGTTCGATTCCGGTCAAGGGCATGTACCTTGGTTGCGGGCATATCCCCAGTAGGGGGTGTGCAAGAGGCAGCTGATCGATGACACTCTCTCTCTCCCTTCCTCTCTGTACAAAATCAATAAAATAAAAAAAATAAAAAAATAAAAAAGCCGGTGTCCCAATACCTAGCCTCTCCTCCAGACATTGGCATTAAGACTTCAAGACTACCTTCCCACAGGGACTCTGAAGACATTGGCACCTGGATCCTTTGGGAGATGCCCAGCAGAGGCCACCCCAGGGCATTATCTTCTGAATCACCAAAACTCCAAGGGAGAGAATATTTTAAGAGAATAACTGAAGATCCAAAGACTAAAAAGAAATAATACACATAACTGTTAACAGTTCCTGTAAGTGAGCAGTAGCCTGCGATCAGACGGGATGAAACGAGGCACAGGAAGCTCATCGCACTTCTGTCTTCAGACTTTTCTTCTTCCTATTTCTCCTCAAGAAATCAGAGAGCAGCTGAATAACACTACAGAGGATGTGCTGCCATCATGCCCCAGCTCTCTCCCAGGCCCACACGACATTACACTGGGCAGAAACCTATAAAGATTAAGAGTTCTATTTTTCTTTCAACTGAGTTCTAAGAATTTCCTTCTTCCATGAGGAACAAGATCCCCATAAATTTGGAATGTTAACTAGATTTGCTTTATAGATACACAGAAAATTTTGTGCATGTGTGGGAAACTTTTTTTCTTTTGGCAGAGTGGAAAAAATGAGAAATTAACAGTAATGTAATCTCTGGCAGTTTCAGTCCAACAACTAAGAAAACTCAGCCATGCGAACAAAAACTACTTAACAACCTTGGAATTACCTTTAAACATTTGCCCTTAAAGTCCAAGTGGCATTCCCCAGAGATCTGCCACATGCAAAGTTGAATTTGCCCAAGTCCCAAGAGATACAGCTGCGAAAAGGGTTTTTTCTTCCCTCCTTTGCCTTTATGTATTCACAGCTAACCAGATTTCTCTAAAAACAGTGAAGTGTACACAGCACACTGCTGGAGTTGGCACAATACAGCTCAGACAGCCAGAAAGGAAGGGGCCAAGGGGCCTACGTTATGTCCGCTGTTTCTTAGACAATGGAGTAGCCAGCCCAGGTTTTAGAGTAAGACAAGGGGTAGATTTGAATCCAGGCTTTGCCACCTACTTTGTGATTCAGATCAAGTCATTTCCTCTGGGTTTTTTCTCAC
Source organism: Pipistrellus nathusii (assembly GCA_963693515.1). Taxonomy (NCBI): domain Eukaryota; kingdom Metazoa; phylum Chordata; class Mammalia; order Chiroptera; family Vespertilionidae; genus Pipistrellus; species Pipistrellus nathusii. The sequence goes on along the minus strand of OY882876.1, from coordinate 22,469,778 downwards.
TTGTAACATGGGGATTTCACCTACCTAAATTCTCTTATGGACTTAAGCTACATAGAGGGGCTGCAAATGAAGCCTGCATCTTAGGTGACAGTACAGGGGATAGAATTCTAAATAAATCCAGAGGCATCCTCTTTCAAGCTCTTATCTCACCAAGGCCAAAGTCTGCCCCAGCTAAAAGAAGGCTGCCCAGAGAAGGGTCTTCCTTAGGCAGAATTAGTTTCTGATAGGCTAAGGTTCCCCCTCCCCCCCACAGCCATGTTCTAACCTACTTTTTTAAAAAAATGTTTTTACTAGAGGTCCAGTGCACAAAATTCATGCACTGAGTGGGGGTGTGGAGAAGTCTCTCAGCCCAGCCTGTGCCCTCTCACAGTCCAGGAGCCCTTGGGGGATGCCGAAGCCATCAGTCGGACATTCTTAGCGCTGCAGTGGCGTCACCACCGCTGAGCTCGACAACGGTGAGCTCAGCTTCTGGCTGAGCGGTGCTCCCCCTGTGGGAGCGCACTGACCACCAGGGGGCAGCTCCTGCACTGAGCGTCTGCAACCTGGTGGTCAGTGCATGTCATAGCAACTGACTGTCTGCAGTTTGGTCAATCTGCATATTAGCCTTTTATTACATAGGAGGATTTTTTTAGAGCGAGAGGAAGGGAGAGGGATAGAGAAATAGAAGCAATGATGAGAGAGAAATATTATTGATCATTTGCTTCCTGCATGTCGCCCACAGAGAATCAAGCCTGCAACGTGGGCATGTGCCCTGACCAGAATCGAATCAGTGACCTCTTGGTTCCTGGGTCAATGCTCAACCTCTGAGATACACTGGCCAGGCTACCCTACTTTTAATTCCATATTAAAGGTCATCAAGCAAAGAAAAAGGTAAAGACACTTTAACCTACTCTGGAAAAGAGTTTTTTCAGATTCATATCACTGATTTCTAAAGCATGATGTTTTATTAAGAAGGAAAATAAGGCTCAGAGAGGTAAAGTAAGTTTTTCAAGGTAATACGAATGATTAGCAGCTACCTTCTATGAAGAGGAAATAGTCTAAAACCAAGCCAAGTGCTATGCCCTCAGGCCCAATAACTAGGTCTTTTCTTCCTTAGAATCAAGAGGAACCCAGAATACGCAAGTTACAAAGAACCGAGAATATGCAGCATGCCAAAATCCCAAATGGAGCGCTTCTGAGAATCATTCTCCTGCGTAGTGGTACTTTCATCTATTGAATCACACAAGTTGAAAAAGCCTTTCCCAAGCTGTCCGTATCTCCTAAGAACACTAACTCTCCTCAAGGCAGAAATGAAGTTCAATAAACATTACGAAGGGCCTTTGAAAGCAAAAGCCACTAGGTGCCCTGGGCCACTCACAGTTACATGAATGCTGAACTACAAAGACACCATAGAGAAACAGCAAGTTCAAAAGAAGGCCAAACCCTTATCTGGATTAACTTGGCAACAAATACCTGAATTCATTCAACATAAAATGAACTTTCTTTAGCGTGCTGGAAACAGTCTCCCAGGCCTGGGGAAAGACAGAAGACATGCAGCTCTTACTGCAATCAGTGTCAACAGCTACAGGAGGCAGAGGTCTAAGTAGCTGGCACACCCTTCTCCAAACAGTGCCAGCGAAGGCAGGCGGCGTGAACAGCTGCACTTCCCTGGGTGGTGCCACTCCTTAGCCCAGAAGAAACTAGAGAGCTGCCTCCTGAGAGTGGAAGCTTAATCACATCTCAGCCCAGCCTAATGCCAGCAAAACTCTCCTCTCAGGCACCCAGGGTGCAATGCTCAACAGGCCGGTCCCAGCTGCAGCGGGAAAGCACCTTCCACTCTTCACTCATGCCTTAATGCTGCACAGCCCTGGCCCAGATGACAGACTGGAGATTGAGTGCCTCGACGGCCACAGTCTGGGCTAGGACGCCAGTACACGTGAGCTTTGACAGGTCTGTAATTCTACTTGCTATAATAAACTCCGAAGGAACTGCCACCAGGAGCTAATAACCCAGGACAGGGAGCCTGGTGACTGGTGATCAAACCAAAAACCAAAACAACACCTGTACCAGCAAATTAAAACCAGGATTTCTGAAGGATAAGAGGAGTAGCGGGGGACTAAACCTGTGTGGTCCTCACTTCCTCCTCTGCCAACGGGCCTAAAAGGAGAATGTACCCCAGGGAAAGGCTGGTGTCTGTCTGTGAAAGGAACCCCTGGCACAGCTATCTCCAGGGGCAAAGTCCACTAACGGTCTCGTTTCCTCAGGGCACCAGCCCAGGAAGAAAGAGGCAGGGTCCCGGATGGAGATAGCCGTGACCTCATGTGCGAAGTCTGGCTTTGGCGGCTGGTACAGCTGCTAGAGACCGGGGCCCTGACTCAGCTGAACCCAGGTTACTGAGACCTATGTGCCAGGGCTAAATAGATTCCAAGACAAACATGGAACTTCAGAACGCAGCCCTGGTTCCTCAGGGATATATAAGCCATGAACTCCCCAATGTAACAGACTCCAGGACAATCAACAGGGAATAACCAAATTCAACGCTTTAGTCAAGGCCAAGCCAAATCTGGGAATCGTGGAAAGAGTGCGTGCAAGCCCGTCTCTGGTTTTCGGGATGGCATGTGGCGCCAGTGGCTGCCTCGGAGCCGGGCATGCGGCATACCTCTCCCAACAGGCAGAGCAAGCTGCTCCTCAGACCCGCTCCCCATCCTACCTACAGAAGACACGGCCTGGAGCAGATCTGCCCAGTGGTCCGGGGATGGCTGACCTCAGAAGCTCCTGGTGCGGAAACCCGGGCTTCACGTTTTAGGTCTGAGGCTTGCATTTTTAACCAACTCCCCTGGCAATGCTTCCTCAAACTTGGAGAACCGTGCAGCTCCGTAAAACTACTACTGCTCCATCTGCTAAGTGAAAATCACTTTCCCCATCAGCTGGAATAGCAGGTATACCTCTCTGGACACTTAGGGAAGGCTCTACACTCAGAATAGTCAGACCTCAGCCGGCTGTCAGCGGCCGGCGCAGGGCGGCCCGCACCGGCTACATGAGGCTCACACAGCCCGCGGCCCAAAGGGGGGCGGGAGGAGGCAGCAACCACACTTCCCGGTCCATCCCCTCGAAGACCCCTTTCCATTCTGGCCAAGTATCAGCCCTGCGGCGGCCGAGGTCTGGGTCGGCGGGAACCTACCGGGACCGGACCGGGTCGGAGAGAGCCACCCGGGCCAGGGACACCCATAACCTACAAGCGCGGGGTGCCAATAGGCCGCCCTCGTCTTTACTTTTTCCTCAGCTCGGGTGCAGGCGAGGGGTTAAGAACGGGCAGGATGCGAGGTCCAACTCTAACTTTTAGCCAACTCTCTGCCTCCATGGCTCTTTGGTAGCTTCTGGAGCCGGTGCCAGGCTGTGAGCCGTGACCGGTCCCTGAGGAAACTGCAGACACAAACTTCGCTCCGGAGACGCGGCCCCAGGGGCGAGGACGGGGCGCGGGGCCCGCCGCCTCGGCCAGCGGCGCCCGGCACGCCAGGCCCGGGACCCGCGGCTCCGCGAGGGGCGCTCACCTCGGCCCACCCGGCCTTCCAAAGGGTCCTTGCGAAAGTGGATCCCGTGCACGTCCACATGCGCCTCGCCGCCCGCGTTGACGGCCCAAATCACTCTGTCGGGCAGCCCGGCTCCCGCCGCGCCGACCACGCCGAGCCCCGGCCCGCCGAGCGCCGGCAGCAGCAGCAGCAGCAGCCGCAGGAGCGCCACGGCGGCTCCCTCAACCGCCCCGGCCCCCAGCATGGCGGCCGCCACCGCGGGGGCAGCCTCCGCCAACCCTCGTCCTCAGCCGGCCTCCAGGCCGCCCTGGGCTCAGAGGAACAGCGCCACGAGCCGCGCCGCCTCAACGGCCGGGGACATGTCGTTCTCAGGCCTACTTCTCAGCCGCCGCGGCCGCCTCCCACCTCGGAACAACCTACCCCGTCGCCCGGCCCCGGCCGCGGCCTGCAGCCAATCAGCGCCCGCTGCTCATTAATTACCCAATACCCCGCCGGAAAGCGCCCGCTCATTGGCCGCCAGGAGCGGGGGAGGGCGTGGCTACTCCCAGGCGCCGGCCCAACCATCGGGCGCAAGAAGGAGCGCGCGCAGAGGTTCGGCGTTCGGTTGAAACCGTGGTTCAATACGGAAGTGGCGGGGTGCAGCGCCCAGGCGGCCCCGGAATCCCGCGGCTGAGTAGGAAAGGTGGCCTAGGGAGGAACATTTAGGACAGAGCGCACCGACACGTCGCCAGGACTTCCGGTGCTCCAGATCCTGGGGCCGAATAGGCTCTAGAGGGGGCGTGGCCGACGGTCCCTCACCCTCCTTCTTGGGGAGAGGCATGAGCGTAAGTTCTAGAAGAAGCAGCGGACGCTCTTCCGACCTGAAAGTCTTTTTCCCCGCGTGAGTCCGGAGATCCATCCTCCCAACGAGAGGCCACATGCACAGATCTTCAGGACAGCCCCACGGGGAGCAGACCCCGCCCCCACCCTTAGCAGGCACCCGGCCGGTGGTAGCGTCCACAGGGCCACCCAATCACAATGCTCCAACGCAGCGGAAATGCGTGGCTTTGTGGGGGGTGGGGCTCCAGGCTATCCTCGTCACCACGGCAACGGCCAGGGGACGGCCCCAGCGTCGGAGGGGCGGGGTCGGGGTTTCCCCAGCCCGGGGGGTGGGGAGAGCTGCGGGCGGAGCCCGGTCCTGAGGTTCCGCCCTGGCAGGACCGGAGTTCCCAGGCTGCTCCTGACAGTCAGTCCTCTCCTCCGGCGATCCTTGCGCTGTGATCGCTGCCGGACTCCCGCTTCACAGATGCAGAAACAGGACCGGAGTGTTGCCCAGAGGGCCACGCAGCAAGCTTAGAGCACAGCCAAGGCAAACACCCATTTCTCTATTTGTTCCACAAACATTGATAGAGACCCTATTACTACGGCTGTCAGATTCAGCGGATAAAATACAGGAAGCCCAGTTAAATTTGGCGAACAAAACCACACCGGGTATCCTGCTTGAGAATCACAGTCCCAGGATTCAATTATGTAGTTAGAACAATGGTGAGTGCTTTTAAGGAATAAAATGGGATGCCGAAACGGAGAGTATCCATAGGGTTGGATTTTTTTTTTCCCCTTTTTCTTTTTTGCCCTACCCAATCCCCAAAGGGGGATTTCAATGCATCAGAATTCTTTGCCCAGTCCCCAAGGTCACAGGAGTAAGTTGGACTGTTCCCTCCTGCTCCCCCCCCCCCCAGTTTTGCAAGGATCTGGACTTGCTTCCTCCCACAGACTTGTTTCTCCTCCACGTCCTCTCTGGGGCCTGCGCTTGGGTTTCTAATTCCACTCTTTTCTCTCTGAAAACTGTCATCTTTGGAGGAACCTGACAAGTTAGAGCTTAAATAACCCTCAGAGCAGAGGCAATGGGGCTCCCTACCCACCACCGCCAGACAGTTAACCTCCGTTTATTTTATCCTCAAGGCAGTCTAATTCAGAAGAAAACTCACAGAAATGGATTAAACCTTCCTCAGAAGGCCTTAACTTCAAGCCTTCTCTCAGCCCCCATGTTAAATATGTTCAGTGGGTGAATTGTATAGTATGTGAATTATCCTATCTAATAAAGAGGGAATATGGTTGACCCCCACATTATCATAAAGATGGTGGCACCCATAGCCAAAAAGGAGGGAATATACTGACTGTCCCACCCTCAAAGATGGCAATGCCCACAGCCACAAGATGGCGGCACCCAATCCCCTCAGCCCTGCTGGGGCAGCAGGCGCAAGGCAAGGCTTGGACCCACCCCCAGGGTCGACCCAAGGCACAGTCAAGCCTGGGATGGGTGCTGCCCAGGTAATCAGGGCCAGCCGAGGCCTGCGCTGCCAGCAGTGCCAGCAGCAGAGGTTTGATAGGGTGTCGCCTTCACCGATGGCCAGGTTGTCTCCTGCCCTGAGGGCTCCCAGACTGAGAGGGGGCAGTCTGGGGTGAGTTATCACCCCTCCAGTGCATTCATTTTCATGCACTGGGTCTCTAGTATCTAAATAAACTTACGTTACCTTTCTGAGCCTTATTTTCCTTTTTTTAAAAATATTTTTGCCGGGACCGGTTTGGCTCAGTGGATAGAGCGTCGGCCTGCGGACTGAAAGGTCCCAGGTTCGATTCCGGGCAAGGGCATGTACCTTGGTTGCGGGCACATCCCCAGTGGGGGTGTGCAGGAGGCAGCTGATCAATGATTCTCTCTCATCGATGTTTCTGGCTCTCTATCCTTCTCTCTTCCTCTCTGTGAAAAATCAATAAAATATATTTTTTTAAAAAAATATTTTTTATTGACTTTTTACAGAGGAAGAGAGAGGGACAAAGAGCTAGAAACATCGATGAGAGAGAATCATCATTCAGCTGCCTCTTGCACACCCCCTACTGGAGATGTGCCCGCAACCAAGGTACATGCCCCTGACCGGAATCGAACCCGGGACCTCTCAGTCCACAGGCTGATGCTCTATCCACTGAGCCAAACCGTTTTCAGCCTTATTTTCCTTTTTAATAAAACATCATGCTTTAGAAATCAGTGTTATGAAGAAGAGGAAAAAGGAGGTAGAAGAGGAAGACACCTCAATGTACATTAGAATAGTCATTAAAATAATCCCTGGCCCAGGCCAGGCACTTATCTGACTGTTCTGGAATTAAAGGAGCCCCTGAGTTTTTGCTTTCTGCAACTTGCACCCAGAGTCCATAATAAGTAAAACCACTGAAGCTGTCCCCTCCCAAATCCTTTCTACTGAAGGACCCTGTACCCCTTGGGAGCGGCAATGTCTTCCGTACCCTGTACCCTATCACCCTGGGGCGAGGGAAATCGGTGGTGACAGTTGAGGACTTTCCTAACAGAAGCAGTGGGCCCCTCAGCTCTTTCTCTTCCCTTATCTCTCGAGACTTAACCATAAAAAGCCCCATAACTCACTCTCCCCATTTATAACAGAAAACTGAAGCCCAGACAGACAGAGGCCGGCAGTTTTCAAATGGCAGCCATTGCTCCCGCAAGCAGAAGTGGTTGCCTACATAATGACGTCTCATCTGAGAGGTCTGGCTCAGGGATAGTCTCCCAAAGATAGGGGTGACTAGGGAGAAGTCAAGTTTCTCTCAAAGCTGAGGGGATATTGAGAGCAGGACCCAGGGCTGGGATGGAAGCGGGGGCAGGAGACAAAGGGGTAAGGATTGCAGCTGCCAAATCAGACTAGAGGGTCAGACCCCAAGGCAGGATTATATCCAAAGACCCTGACCCATAGGAGTCCCCAAAGGGCCCCAGGCCTGCTCTCCGGGCTGGCTCTCCACGAGGCAGTGAGTCTGGGCTCTGGGGAAGCTGAGAAGGTTGTCAGTCCTCAAGTGGCCCAGGTCGTTTCTCTACAGTCAATGGGCTCCAGCCTCCAATTTTTCCTGCCAGTTGGCGAAGGTCATCCCCATGTGAGAGCCAAGGGCACGGTCAGTGGCTGCATTTCCACCTCCTTCAGCTGGGGCTGGCTTTGCATAAAAATTACTGCAAATCTGTGCAGCAGCAGGAACTCTCATGCATCGAGGTGGGAATGGTATAGCCACTTTGGAAGACAGTTGGATAGCTGCTTACAAAACTAAGCACTCTCTTGGCCAGCATGGTTCAGTGGTTGAGCATCAACCTATGAACCAGGAGATCAAGGTTCAATTCCCGGTCAGGACACATGCCCGGGTTGAAGGCTCAATTCCCAGACCAGGGCATGCAGAAGGCAGCCAATCAGTGATTCTTTCTCAGAATTGATGTTTCTATTTCCCTCTCCCTCTTCCTTCCTCTCTGAAAGCAATAAAAACATATTTAAAACAAACAAACAAACAAACACCTGGCCAGTGTGGCTCAGAGTTTAAGTGGCAACTTATGAACAGAAGGTCATGATTCATGCCAAAACCGGTTTGGCTCAGCGGTAGAGCGTTGGTCTGCAGACTGAAAGGTCCCAGGTTCGATTCCCGTCAAGGACATGTACATTGGTTGCGGGCACATCCCCGGTAGGGGGTGTGTAGGAGGTAGCTGGTCGATGTTTCTCTCCCATCGATGTTTCTAGCTCTCTATCTCTCTCCCTTCCTCTCTGTAAGAAAAGCAATAAAACATATTTAAAAGAAAAAAAAGAAGGTCATGATTCAATTCCTGGTCAGGGCACATGACTGGGTTACTGGTTCCATCCCCAATGAGTGGCATGCAGGAGGCAGTGGATCAATGATTCTCATTATTGATGTTTCTCTCTCTTTTCTCTTCATCTCTGAAATCAAATTTAAAACATATTTTTGAAATGTTTTTAAAAACTTACTAAACTAAACATATTCTTACCATGAAATCCAGTAATTGAACTCCTTGGTACTTATCCAAAGCAGTTGAACATTTATGTCCACACAAAAACCTGCACAGGGTCTTTTTATAGCAGCTTCATTCATATTTGTCAAAAATTGGAAGCAACCAAGATGACCTTCTGTAGGCGATGGATAAATAATCCTATTAATAAAAGGCTAATATACAAACTTCCAGTTATAACGTAAGTCAAGGTGACAGACAGAGGTCACTAGCAGTGTGGTGATCACTGCTAAGGCGCATAAATGTCCAATCACAATGTTGCACACTTGAAACCAATAATATAGTTTCTGTTAACTCTAAATTTTTTTTAAAAAAATTTAAAGATTTATCTCACATTGTAAAGATTAAATAAGTTAGTTTCAAAATGAACATAAATTATTTCCTGCTTACAGAAGAAAGATAAGCATTTTGCGGAAAACTCAGAACAGAATTTAAAAAGGATAAAATTCACCATAATTCCATACAAACGGGGACTAGCACAGAAATTCAGCACGGGTCCCCACAGCACGGGTCCCCAGACACCTGATTCTCACAGCCACTTCAAGGACCTGGGAAGCACAGTTTCTCCATTTTGCAGATGCAAAGCTCAAGTCCAGAAGGGTTAAGTGATTTGCCAACATGTTTGAGGAGCCAGAATCTGGAGGGTGCTGTGTTTTTTTTGTATGTGTGTGTTTTTTTTTTAGGGGGGAGCTCTTAATTTACTATGTTTCCTCTGAGCCACGCTGCCTGTCAGACACAGCTTGATGAAAACCACAGCTCCACCATTAACCACTGTGTGGCTTTCGGTAAATGTACTCGCCTCTCTGAGCTGCAGTTTCCTCATTTGTGAAATGGAGAGAATAACTGTACGTACCTCATAGGATTGTGAGAAATACATTTTACACAAGGGAAATAAAAGGGGCATGTTTTAAAAGCACGTGGGATTCCTGAACCCATAGGTAAGTGCTCAATAGATATTAGTTGTGGGTATTCAGAGACATAGAGACCCGGATTCCAGCCCAGTTCCACTTCGGAGATGAGAAATAATTAGAGCTTGTCCTGTTGGCAAAGGCCCCGGTGAAGTGCTCAGGCTGAGGATTTGGGAAAACCCTTCCACTCAGGGGAGGGAAAAGCCAAAGGGAACCGGAGTTCAAACGTGGAAAATGAACAGCTGCCGGTGAGCGCCCAGAGGCGGTTTCACCTTGACCCACAAACTGAAAAGGGGTGGGTCTTCCTGTTCAGATAAGGATCAGGAGAACAAAGCATGCTATTAATTAAGTCTTGCCTATTTTAAGCTTATGGAATATTTCCCCCTAAAGATAAGCTCACAATGAAAGTTCAAAAGGTAAACACAGAAAGCGGGTGGAGGCCTGCCCTGCCTTCTGCTAAGCCAGCCCTGGGACTGAAGTGGGGGGTCTGGTCCCAAAGCCAAGTTTCCTAGCCCAGGGCCTCTGTGGCCAGACACAGGGCGACCAGCACCACAGAGAGGAGGGAGCCGTGGTGTGGCCTGGTCCTGGCCCCAAGTGGTCAACTTGGACCAGGAGAGGTTCAAGGAGGGAGGGTGGACTTGGCTTTTCTTTCTTTTTTTTCCCCAAAGTATATTTTATTGATTTTTTACAGATAGGGATAGAGACTTAGAAACATCAATGATAGAGAATCATCGACCAGCTGCCTCCTGCACACCCCCCACTGGGGATGTGCCCGCAACCAAGGTCCATGCCCTTGACCGGAATCGAACCCGGGACCTTTCAGTCCGCAGGCCGACACTTTATCCACTGAGCCAAACCGGTTTTGGCTGGACTTGGCTTTTCTTTCCTTCCCCAGGAAGATGTGAGTCACAGGGAAGACGCCAGCCAGGCCTAGCACTGCCCAGAATAAGGACAGAAACTCCAGCGCCTTCCCATCTGGATGGCCTTGGGCAAGTCACTTCCCTTCTGCCTCTGGTTTCTCACCTGTAAAGGAGGTGATGAGAATTTCCCGTTTTCTAGGGGGAGGATGCAAATTACATAAAGCGCCTTCAGGAGAGTGCCTCACATGACCATCAAAAGCAGGTATGTTAGCTGTTTTGTTTTGTTTTTTTAATTGATTTTTTTACAGAGAGGAAGGTAGAGAGATATACAGTTAGAAACGTCCATGAGAGAGAGACATCGATCAGCTGCCTCCTGCACACCCCCTACTGGGGCTGTGCCTGCAATTAAGGTACATGCCCTTGACCGGAATTGAACCTGGGACCTTTCAGTCCGCAGGCCGAAGCTCTACCCACTGAGCCAAACTGGTTTCGGCTAGCTGTTCTTATTATCTCCCAGGTTTTTAACTGTGATTAGGGGCATCAAGGACAATTTTTATTGTCTACTATACATGTACGCTTGGTAAGTCATCTCTCCTCTCTGAACCTCAGTCTCCTCTTCTGTAAAATAAGGTGAGATGATGAATAAAGAGGACTTCACACAAAGCCAACAATCACTCACAAATAAAGCAGCTGCTTTTTTCCATTCTCTTCCCTAGAACTGGGCGAATTAGGGAAACAAGAAGAAATAGAATAACCAGAAGTTGTCTATTGGATTGTAAAAGGCCAGTTTGTCAGCTGTCCCTTTAAATTTTTAAAAGTATTTTTTACTGATTTTTTAATTTTTAATTTTTTTATTAAATTATTATCTGTGTACATATACCATTGGCCCCCCTCCCATACACCTTTAAATTTTTTAAAAATTAATTTGAGAGAGAGAAAGAGAGAGAAACAACCAATTTGTCGTTCTACTTATTTCCACATCCATTGGTTGCTTTCTTGAATGTTCCCTGACCGATGCCAACCACTGGGTTAGAGTGTATCAGGAACACTCTAACCCAGTGGTTGGCAAACCGAGGCTCGCGAGCCACATGCAGCACTTTGGCCCCTAATGTTCTAACGCCACTTCTTCAAAAGACTCGCCAAGGTTGAAAACTGACTTCTGCACACGGGCCACAAAGTTTCAATCGCACTGGACGTGCCCAGGCCCACATGTGGTATTTTGTGGAAGAGCCACACTCAAGGGGCCAAAGAGCCACATGTGGCTCTCGAGCTGTGGTTTGCTGACCACTGCTCTAACCAACCAGGGCCTAGCTGTGCCTTTAGAACAGAACTTGCTACCATCATGGGAACACACCACATCTGAACCATCTAGCTATCAGACATGAATTGTAGCTGGTATGTCTAAGGAACTACATGCTAATTAACTTAAACAGGCCCATGTGGCCAGTGGCTACCATACTGGTCAGTGCAGCTTAGACTGTGAGCTCCCGGAGACCAGTCATCAATCTGTCTTTTTGTCCCTAACACCCAGAAGAAGACCTGGCTTACAGTCTGTGCTCAGGTAATATTTGTTGAATGAAAGAACTGACAGGCAAGAATTGAAAAGAGAACATTTCAAGAACTGATTTCCTCCCTTTTCCCATGTAATTTCCAAGACTTACCTGTAAAATGGGCACAATAGTAGTTCCTATCTCATAGAGTTATAATGAGAATTAACAAGTTAATATTTGGGAAGGGATGGAGCGATTGCCCTAACTGGTTTGGCTCAGTGGATAGAGTGTCGGCTGCGGACTGAAAGTGAAAGATGAAGCAGAGTGGGGCGGAGACCGGATGGCAGGACACAGGCTGTATTGGAGAGAAGAGTACCACTGCCCGCTGCTTCCAGAGAGAGCGCGGAAGGGAGCGAGGGCCGAGGTACAAGCACTTTTTAAGGGGAGAATAAGGGATGGGGCTTAGCACTCAGCACATGCTGATTGGTGGTTTCATGTAAGGCCTAGGATTAGGGACCTAGGGACTTAGGAACCGGGGCCTTAGGGTATTTGGCAGGTGCTGATGGGTGGTTCAATGCTCAGGAATGTCCAGCTGATCAATGTTTCTCTCTCATTGATGTTTCTAACTCTATCCTTCTCCCTTCCTCTCTGAGAAAAATCAATAAAATATATTTTTAAAAAATATTTGGGAAGGGCTTAATAGAACACCAGCAACATAGCTGGTTATATAAGTGTTTATTAATTAAAAATAAAACATCAAGCCTGTGTGAACTTTTCCATTTGGGAGCATATGAATCATATTTAAATTTGGTTGCCATTGCAGGAAAAATTCAAAGTAATAATGGCTCTGACACATTTTCTCTCTCCCTTATAAAGGAGTCCGGACTGAGGCACTCCAAGGCTTGGGGGTTCCCAGACGGGCTCAGGGCCCGGCTCCTCCTATAGGTTATTGCACATCCTCAGTGCTGACTCCTTCCTCATGCTCCAGAATGGCTGCTCTAACCCAAGCCTCTGGTCACATTCCAACTGGCGACAAGGAGGAAGAAAGGCGAGGAGCCCGGTCTCTCCTTTTAAGGACACGTGACCAGAAATTGCACATACCTGCTTCTATTCATTAGCCAGAACTCAGGCACAAAGGAGGCTACAGCTAGACAAGCAAAGGATGCTGGGAAATGTAGTCCTGATTTGAAATATAGAAATTGGGAGTTTTATTCCTAAGGAAGATGGGGAGAGTGAATGTTGGCAGAAATGATGCAGTTTTACCCTAGGATTTGGTTCTCAGTGGCTGTTTCAAACACTGTAGCTACTAATACTAGTGACAACACACACGTGTATCTGGCTGTTAACCCACATTGGACTTTCATTTTCGTGTCTGTTACCTGATTTGCTCACTAAAACTCTTCCAGGCAGATATGTTGTTGTTATTGTTGTTGTTGTTAGTGTTGTCGCTGTCCTTTGAACAGAAAACTGAAGCTTTGTCAGCTGGCTCAAGGTCCCAGAGATTGTAAATGATTGATCAAAGACTAGAATCAACGTCCGTCCAGCTCCCAATCCTCTTTCCCATTCCAGGGCTCTGCCTGCGACTTGGAAGCCCCTGCGGCACCAGGAAATGGTCCCCAAAGCCTGGACAGACAGCCCCAGTCAGACTGAGAGCGGAGGAAGACGGGAAGCCAGGAAGCTGCCAGGGACAGGCCTGCAGCCCTCCTGCCCCTGTGGGTGCAGTCCCGACACTGTCATCCTCTGCACCCGGTTCTGCGGGTTCGCTGATTCCCCGTCAATTCTCTCTCTCATGGATGTTTCTCTCTCCCCCTTCTCTCCCTCTCTCTCTCTCTCTTTCTCTCTCTTTCTCAAATTAATTAAAAATTTTTTTAAACCAATCAGAACAGTGAACAAATATATTCATTTATGTATTTGTAGATTTTATTCATCTATTCAATAAATAATTGCTGAGTGCATACTGGACACTGGAGTCACACTGCAGTGACAATGTAAAGATGTCTCCCCACAGGGAGCCTGCACTCTAGTGAAGGCAGGGGGCATCGAACAGCAAGCAGAGAACTAGAGGTACATTGCAGTATAATAAACACATCAGGGCATCGCTTTCACACATGCTGTAGAATACATATGAGGTGTGCAGTGGCTTCCTTACTCAATAGGAGTCAAGGAGACATTTAATCTCAGCCCCACGAAGAGAGAAGGAGCCAGCTTACTCACGGAATGCAGGGAAAGCACTCCCGGACAGAGAACTGTGTGGGAAGGCCTGGGTCAGCCCTCTAAGCATCACACATGGATTACTTCAGCACCCTCCCACCCCGAGGGAGGTGCAATCATTATCATTAATGGATAACGAGGCTCAGAGAGGAAGAGGGACTCACAGCACACACATCCCTTAACTCCCTCTGCGGCAGAGCTGGGGTCAGAGCCACGGTTACCACCAAAGCTCACGCCTCTCTCAGGACGCTGTCCCTTTGTCCTTGCCCTGGGAAAGACAGGCATGAGCAAGGGAATGGGAGCAGGTGGCAGGCCCTCCAGAGGATTGGAGGGTATTCTGTTCCTGCAACCTGAGCCTCAGCACAGCCCACAGGACCGGGGCCATCTTGGAGGACCATTCTATGGGGATAGTCACTCCCTGGCCATAGAGCCAGGTCCCAGATTTAAGCTGGGACTATCTTGTCACTTACAAGATAAGGCTCTCCCTTCCCCTTTCCTTGCGAGGGGAATCACAGAAGTTTGAGAGCACACGGGAGAGAGGGGTAGGGAAATAGGGGATAACAATGAAAAAATAATTGCAAAAATGTTTACAATGCTTACTGTGTGCCAGGTACTAACTTGTTTAATCTTCAAAACAACCTATAACATCATCCCCATTTTACAGATGAAGAAACTGAGGTGCAGATTTAAAACTTACCCAAGATGATGCAGCTACCAAATGGCAGAGCCAGGATTTGAATCTAGGTGGCTGGCTCCTGAGCTCACTTTAAAATAAAAAACAACCCTGCCCAGCTTGGTCACTCCGTGGTTGAGTATTAATCTATGAACCAAGGGTCAACAGTTTGATTCCTGGTCAGGGCACATGCCCAGGCTGTAGACTCGATCCACAGTGTGGGGCGTGCAGGCGGCAGCCGATGATACTCTCTCATCACTGATGTTTCTATCTCTCTCTGTCTCCCTTCTCTGAAATCAATAAAAAGATATTTAAAAAAATAAAAAATAAATAAATAAAAACAAATACTCTTATATTTCTTTTTATTTATTTATTTATTTATTTTTAATACTCACCCAAGGATATTTTTCCATTGATTTTTTTTAATACATTTTTTTTCAATTTATTTTGAAATAATTTCAGACTTAGGAAAAGTTGTAAATATAGTACAGCTAAGTCTTACATGTTCTTCACCCAGCTTCCCCAAGTGGTAACATCTTACAAAACCATAGTCCAACCATCAAAATCAGAAAATTAACATCAATGAATTAGTATTCTAGAATATGCAAACTGTAGCTGAATGCCACCAGTTGTCCCACTAATGTCATTTCTAGGGGCTTTTTTCCATTGATTTTTAAAGAGAGAGAAATATGGATGTGAGAGAAACACATCGATTAGTTATCTCCTACACGTGCCCGATCAGGAAGAGCCTGCAACTGTGGTACATGCCCTTGACCGGAATCGAACAGGGACCTTTCGGTCTGCAGGCCAATGCTCTATCCATTGAACCAAACCAGCTAAGGCCCCTTACATTTCACCCTAGACACTGTTTAGTTAGGCCCATTTTTTTTCTAACTTGATAATCTTAAGTCTCTTTTAATCTACAAGTCCTCCATTTCTTAGTTTTTCTTGTAATTTCTCTGTTGAAGAACCAGAGCCATTTGCCCTGTGGAGTTTCCCAGTCTGATTTTGACAGTGAAATACTCACAGTACAACTCCATGTTCCCCGATCTCTGAATTTCCTGCCAATTGCCCGCTGGCTCCAGGGCGTGATCAGACTCCAGTTGGACCCTTCTGGCAAGACCCCAAGGCTGTGTTCTTCTGTCAGGGCACGGAATGTCTGTCTTTCTGTCTTTTGATCACAGCCGTGCTCTTAGCCACACTGCTGCAGGGACATTTTCAGGTTCTAGCAACTCTGCCCCTTCCATATCACCCCACCAGCCAGGTGGGACTGGGTGCCTTTTACGTGCCCTAACTTCTCCTAGGCCAGTGGTTGGCAAACTCATAGTCAACAGAGCCAAATATCAACAGCACAACGATTGAAATTTCTTTTGAGAGCCACATTTTTTAAACTTAAACTTCTTCTAACGCCACTTCTTCAAAATACTCACCAAGAGCCACACTCAAGGGGCCAAAGAGCCGCATGTGGCTCGCGAGCCGCAATTTGCCGACCATGGTCCTAAGCTAACCTTGGGAGTAACTTAGTACCATTATGTTACACTTGTCTGTTTTCTTATGTTTTCCCGCTAGAGTCTGAGCTCCTCAAAGACAAGGACCCTGGCACAGGACCTGCCCCCTCACAGATGCTCAGTGAATACCAACTGAATGCATGTATGGATGAATGGACCTCATGCGTCCCAGGAGGCAGTCCTGGGCTTAGTTTCAGACAATGAGAGCTACTCTAAGATGACATGCACCGAGCTTCCCACCAGAGGCATTCAATCCATGGTGCGGTACAGGTTGCAGAAAGATTCCTGTTGCAGGTTTGATTCCCAGTCAGGGCACATACCCAACATACCTAGGTTTTGAGTTCAATCCCCAGTCAGCCTGCATATGGGAGGCAACTGATTTCTCTCTCACATCGATGTCTCTTTCTCAACATACGTCCTTGGGTGAGGATTAAAAGGAAGGAAGGAAGGAAGGAAGGAAGGAAGGAAGGAAGGAAGGAAGGAAGGAAGGAAGGAAGGAAGGAAGAGAGAAAGAAAGAGAGAAAGAAAGAGAGAAAGAAAGAAAGAAAGAAAGAAAGAAAGAAAGAAAGAAAGAAAGAAAGAAAGAAAAGAAAAGAAAAGAAAAGAAAAGAAAAGAAAGAATTCCTATCTCAAATAGGTCCTTCTAGAAAACTGAGTCTGTGTCTTGGAAAGCAACAGAGCCCTTTCTGTCAGCAATCCTGCTAGGCACCCTAAATATAAGACACGTTCAAGGCAAGGAGTGCAGTTCGGCACTGGAGGAGGCAGAGGCCACCCCACTCCGGGCCCCCCCTGTCCCGAGCAGGTGGGTTCCTCTGAGCAGTGGCCTGGCTAAATTGCTGAGTCATTTGATCAAAGGCACTGAGTTTTGTGTTTTTTGTTTGTTTTTTAAAGAGGCCATTCTAGGGACAGGAGTGTCATACCTAACACCCTAGCTCCTCCTCCCTACCGTGCCTGCAGGGGCTCAAATGGTCAGCTAACAGAGGTGCCCACAGTAGCCCTCCAGAAACACTGCATCTCTGACAGCGTAGCTCTGGTCTCCGGGCAAAGGTAAGCAAGCACGGGGGCAGGCAGTGCAACAGGCTGCTGCAGAGCACAGAGCCAAGGGCTGAGTCCCAGGATTGGATTATTAGTGAATTTGGAGTTCCCAGCCCTGCTGCCCACAGGGACACGGGAATACCCAGGCCTCTGGCAGGGGCCCACATCCCCTGCCATGTCTAAGACCAAGGACCGTCCCTGAGCTGCAACATATGGGTCCAGGATTGTTCTCCCACTTCCCACTTCCAGCCGTTAGCCCTCAGCACCCACCCCAGCTGCCGGGAAAGACACCTGCCTCCCGCTCTAGGATTTGTAACACTGTAATTTAAATCATGGCCCACGGACTGGGCAGCATCCGCAGCCCCGGGCTTGTTAGAGATGCGAATTGATGGACCCCAATCCTAACACTGAATCACAAGCATCAGGCCAGGGCCACATCTGTGGCTTCACAAACGCTCCAGGCGACTCTTCACACACTGAAGTTGGAGAACCACTGGCTTGGGCACCGTCTGATTACGGCCCACACCCAAGACCCCGGGCAGCTTCTACCCAGACTTCTGCGGGCCCCTTCCACCCTCGCTGGCCGCATTAACGCCAATGACGGTGATGGTTAACACTGCAGGCGGCACAACTCCACGCAGTTATGGCCACAGCGGCCTGGGGTGTGATGTACGCCCTGAGGGTCCTTCCTGTGGACTCCGTTACCTTTATTACCTCATGTCACATCTCAGTGAACTGAGGTTCAGAGAGGGGACAGGACTGCCCAAAGCCACACAGCAAATGAACCCAGAGCCTAACTCCTCTGCTCTCTGCTTCCTGCTCCTGGAGGGGTGGCAGCTGTTTCTACATCTGTCGCCACACACACACACACATACACACACACACGTGGAGAGGTGGCAGCTGTTTTTACATCTGGCGCCACACACACACACACACACACACACACACACACACACCCGCACACACGCACACACACCTGGAGAGGTGGCAGCTGTTTCTACATGTCACCACACACATACATGCACACACACGCACACAGACACAGACACACAGACACACATGCACACACGCACGCACACACACACACACACGGAGAGGTGGCAGCTGTTTCTACATGTCACACACACGCGCGCGCACACAGAGAGACACACACACACACACGCACGCACACACAGACACAGACAGACACACACACGCGCACACGCACACTGGCATTTCCTCCAGGGCACAGTCCTCGTCATCGCTTCCTCAGGAAAGCCTCCCTGACCTCCCAGAGGCGCCCAGGCCTCCTGCCTGTGCCCCACCGAAGGTCTCTGCCTTTTCCCTGATGGCAGCACCAATCTGTAACCCCCTGACCAGTGGGAAAGCTCCAGTGAGACAGGAAGTGGGGCAGGCCCCTTCAGATGTGTACCCAATACCCATTCTCTCTCTTACACAGCAGGTCCTGGAATCACGTTTTGTTTGATTAGATGCTCAGGAACTTAACTCTTGCTTATACTCATTAGCCTATGGTGAGCTGATCTCATTCTCTGTTGTTTCACTTAGAGCAGCAGAACCTACTGGCACCATTGAGCAGGGACTCACTATAGAACTGTGGCAGCTGCGTACCCAGCCAAATTACTACACCTCCATCTCCCTTGCAGCTAACGGTGCAAGGTGCTGGCTACTGAGGACAGTGAGGAGGTGGCTGGGTACCTAGCAGCACCCGCTAAATGCCTGCTGACTGCAGGGATGTCCCGCCAGTGCCAGGGTGCAGCTGGTACTCGGGAAACATGTCGTCAGCTAACCAGGCCCAGGAGCAAAGACCCCACGCGGCCTTGGTCTCGGAAATACTTTTATTGGTTCTGAGATAACAAGGCTGAGGCGAGCTGGGATGGGCACAGCGCTAAGGAGGGCATCAAGAGGCTTTGCCCTAGGCAGACATGCTATGTGGGCTCTGCTGGCGGGCTCCCTGGCCCATCCAGCGGCAGCAGCTGGGTACATGGCACTTGGCGCTTTGCATAACCTCTGTGGGCTTGGCACTGCGGCCTCCTTGTCGGTGGGCGCCCCACTTTCCAGTTGCAGGAGTTGTGAATCTTTCACATTGCAGAGGGGGGGGTCCGGGGTGGGCACTTCCCCGGGGTGCAAGCAGGCCCCCTCCACCATCCATCCTGGGCTCGGCAGCTGCAGCAGCGGCCCTGGCCGTTCCCCTGCCGGGGGAGCTTGGATCCGGGCCTCCGGCCTCAGCGGGACATCATCCGGACGAACTCTGGGGGGTGCAGGGGAGGGGAGAGAGCAGCAGTCAGGGCCCCGCTCAGGACCCCTCCGAGTCGCCCTCGCCCTCGCCCTCGCCCTCACACTGTCCTGATTTCATGGTGGCCCCCACCTCCATCGGCCTCTATAGCCATCTTCTACACAGTGGCGAGCGCAAGCTTCTAAGCTGCATATCTGACCCCGTTCTTAACCTCTCACGCTCCCACGGATCATGTCCCACATGCTGCCATGACCTCAGGTCCCCCAGTTCTGGCCCCAGCTGACATCCCGCCTCATCTCTCCCACTTACCCCAGTCTCATGCTCCAACTCCACAGCTCTCCCTCCCTTTCAGCACCTTAGGTGCCACTGGCCCCCTCTCACTCCTTTCCAGCTTTCCTGCAATTCATCCCCTCTCCCTTCTTTTTTTAAACTAGACTTTCCTTTTTAGAGCAGTTTTAGGTCCACAGCAAAATTAAGCAGGAAGACAGAGTTCCCATATACTCCCAACCTCCACACAGGCACACCCTCCCCCATTACCAACACCCCCACCGAGTGGTACACGTGAAAACTGACAGATCAGCATCACCAAGCCCAGCTCACATGAGGGCCCACTCGTGGTGGTGTCCATTCTGACACGTATCCACCGCTATAGTCTCAAACACCGTCACTTCCCTGCCCTGAGAATTCTCTGTGCTCAGCCTTCTTCCCGCTCCCTGCACAGTCCCCCAAGACTGCTGGTCCTTTTACTCTCCAGTTTTGCCTTCTCCAGATGGGATACAGTGGGCAGCCTTTTCAGATTGGCTTCTTTCACTTAGTACTATGCATTTACGTGTCCTCCATGTCTTCTCGTGGCTCGATCGCTCGTTTCTCCTCTGATAACATTCCATTGTCCGGTGGAACACAGTCCATTCACCTACTGAAGGACTCCTTGGCTACTTCCAGGTTGGGGCAATTATGAATGAAGCTGCTGTAAACATCCATGTGCAGATTTCATCTGGATAAACAGTCCTTCCCTCTTGTTCCCTGGCAGCTCCTGCCCATCCCTCAGGCTCTGCTTACTCACAGCCTCCTCCAGGAAGCCTTCCCACATCCCCCTTCAGCTTGGCATAGGGCCCTCTGTCCCCACAGCCTGCTATCCACTCCCTCAGAACAGCAGGAATATACTGTTGGCTTCTGTTTCCCTCGCTCGTCTTAGGCTCCTCAAGGCGGGGTCAGGTCTCAGCCGCAGAGGTGTATGCTGCGCGCTGGGAGAATGAATGGGGGGCCTGGGCTGTCAGGGAGGGGCAGGCACCTGTGAGGGGCACTTACCTGGACCCAGGACGTCTGAGATGTTCAGATCTTGTGGAAGCAAAGCCTTCTCTCCATCTAGCCACATTCTACCCATTGAGGGACAACTACCCCCATAAAGGGCCTTCCTTCTTTGTGTTCTGCACACACTTACCGTCTGGCACACACTTATCCCGCCTTTCTTAGAACTCAGTGTCTGGGGTACAGAGTCACGTTTTACCGTCTTTTCCCTGTATCTCAGTGTTGTGAATGGTGTCATGCACAGTGTTACATGTGGTTGAGGCTCCAGGCCTGGGTTCATGACACAGCTCTGCCTCTTAGTGGTCAGGTAATCCCAAGCAAGTTGTATTACTTCACTGAACCTCAGTTTCCTCATCTCATGAGGTTCTAATAGTGCAAGCCATAGAGTCATTATGAGAATTAAATGAGATAAAATATGTAATGCTAATCAGAACAGTGATTCATACACATATTTACAATAAATGGTAATTATTATGATTGCAACTGATTCCTTAGAAAAAGCTTTCATGTAGCATTAGCCAGGTGCTGAGTTATGTGGGAAATGCAGAGCTAAAGAGAGGAGGTTCCTCTTCTGGAAAAGTTCAGAGTCAAGTGGAGAGACAATAGTAGCACGTGGAGGACATTGTGAAGAACAAAGATGACCCTGAAGGCCCAAAAGTTCAATCTGGAGAATCAGGGGAGAAGGGCTGAACGAAGTGTCCCACTGCTGGATCTTGAAGGATGAACAGAATTGGGCCCAAGTGAACAACAGAATAAAAGGCATCTTGGTAAGAAGAACGTGTGTTCAAACAGAAGCCCAGCAGGTTCATGGACCACGAGTACTTTGGTGCAGTTGTAAGGTGCAGGGGAGTGAAGGAATGGTAGGAGCTGTGGTCAGATCTTAGGGGCCTGAGTATCATCTTGAGGAATGTGGCATTCAGAAAATCCTTTCCATGGATGGAGGGATGTGGAAAGATGGATAGAAGTGGATGGGGGGAAGATGGACACAGGAATGGATGTATGGATGAGTAGATGGGTACTGATAGGCAAACAACTAGACAGACAATTAGGTAGAAATATAGGCAGGTGGTTAAAGATATATAAACATTTGAACGAATGTAGAGAAGCATAGATACATGGAGAGATATACATGAGTAGATGGGTGCATGGATGAATATATGGGAGAATTATAGAAGTATTAGGCATGGGTGGAGAGATAAGTGCATGGATAAATGGTTCTATAGATAACTGTCAAGAGATGGATGAGTGGATAAATAGGACAGATGCAAAGATGGATAAAATAGGTAGTATAGGTGGATGGATGGATGGGTGGGCATAGAGATGGAAGGCAGATTGAAAGTGGTGCATGGATGGCAGGGTGGAAGGGTAGGGTATGGGAAACTGAAATAAATGATGGTTGCATGATGGATATATAGTTGGAGGGCTCCACGAATTAGTCACTTTCTCTCCCACTTTCAAGCCCACCTACCTTCAAAGTCCACGTGGCCATCCCCATTAAGGTCCACATCGCGGATAATCTCCTCTATGTCTCGGTGTCCCACCTGATGACCCAGGAGTTTCCTCATGGCCTCTCGCAACTCACTGGTGCTTATCTCCCCATCACCATTGGTGTCAAACTAGACAGGGCAGGAAGGAGGGAGCGGTAGCTGTAACATGGAGACCATCAAAAGCAGATCCCAAGGTTGAGCTCCTTCTCCAGAGTCACTGTCTCCTTCTCCCCAAAGAACCTTCTCTGTCCAGCTCCTTCCTGGCCTGGGACCCAGGGTTCAGATTCTTTTTCAGGGTGCCACACTGGGGTTGGGATTCTACCAGCCTACCTCCCCTGCCTGTCCACTGCCCGTGACTCACTTCTCGGAAAGCATCTCGTAGTTCCTTCACACCAATCATGTCCGCCGTCTCTGCCAGGAGTTTAGGTCCCATTAGCTCCACAAAGTCATCGAAATCCACTTGGCCACCCACTGGGGACAAAGGAAAGAGCCAGGTCACCATCTAACCATCCCCCTCCGAGGCAATGGGAGGTCTTACCAACCCCACGCTGACTTGCCCAGGGCCAGGTCCAAGGTTTAACCAGAGGCTAAATGATGACAGAGAGTGACTATGTACAGGGAGTTGGTTAAAGAATGGCTCAGGAGAGTGGCCAGGGGACAAATCAGGAAGTGGGCAGAGATGGATATGGATGAGAGAGAGAAACATTAGGTCACAGAGACAGGCAAATACTTTCAGAGACAGAAATACATCAGGAAGGCAGAGAGGGAAGCAGAACATTCTGGGTGCCTGGCCCACATCCTCCAGCCTTCCTTCCCTTTGTGCAAATGGAAGCTCAGCTTCCAATGGGCTCTCTCAGGAGGTACGAGTGTCCAGTGTCGGAGGCCTGACCCCCCACTTGGTCTGCTAACAGCAGCTTTCACCAATGCCTGGCAGGAGTTTGGGGGTGTAGCCCAGTGAGGGCTACTAAATAGCTCTGAGGGGAGCTGCACACCAACTCCCCAAGTTCCCAGCAGTGTTCGGCTTGGGTCAGTGGTAGCTGGCTCGAGAATGCACCCTTTGCTGGCTCCTCCTCTTCCCTGTCTCACTTCCCTAGTCATCACCTATTAAATAAACGTCCTGTGCTTTTAAATTCGTGTCTCAGGCTTGCTTCTGAGAGAACCCAGACCAAGAGGAAAACAGCAATAAAAGCATCTCTGTTCAGCTCACAGTGGCCGTTTTAAATATATTCTCAAGCTGACTTCCTGTGCCCCCTCCCCCTCTGCCGCACCCCTCATTTCCAGGTGGTGTTCCCCAGGTCACAGAGCTGGAAAGAGGTGGGCCCAGAATTTGAACCCAGGCGTGGCGAGGACGGAGGGGAAGGAGGTGCCCGGTGGAGTGACGCACGGTTCATGTTGATCTGCTGGGACAGCTCAATGAGCTCCATCTCGGTGGGCATGTAGCCCATGGTGCGCATGCAGTTGCCCAGGTCTCGGCAGTTGATGTAGCCGTCCTTGTCCTTGTCAAACTCCCGGAAGGCCTCTCGGAGCTCTGGGGGAGGGAACAAGGCGGACATGATTAGGGGGGGGGGGGAGCTGCAGAGCCTCCGGAGCCAGAGCCAGAGCTGCTGGCTGTAACTCCTCTGACCCCGGCTCCAGACCAGCCGTCCCTGGAGGTCAGGGGGTCCCCTTCCCTCAGCCTCCTGGGTGGCGGAGTAACCCTTCCCCTTTAGGGCCAGTCTTACCTTCAATCTCCTCTGGCCGCAGGGATCTGTCCTGAAACAGAAGAAGGAGTCCTGTTAGCAGTGCTAGGCGCCCGGAGCCACACAATGCCCAGCCTGAGGGCCATGCACGTGAGTGGTGGCAGCGCTGGTGGAGGTGGCGGGCTGCAGCAGAGCATGCCTGGGCCGTGTCCTTGAGGGGAAAAGGCGTACCCCCATGTCTCCCACAGCATGGCAGATGCCCAGGGACCCAAGCGCCCCATGCAGCCGGGCACAGCCCCTCTGCACCCAGCCCCTTGGTTCCGACACAAGAACGTGTCAGAGGACAGAGCTGGAACAGAGGCAAAACCTGTAAATGAAACAGGGTCAGCGGGAGGTCACCAGAGAGGAGGCCTGCAAGGGAATGGGAGCAGAGAGGGCGGAAGGGAGAGAAAGCAGGGACTAGGCAGGCAACCCAGAGCGAAGGCAGGGGAGGACCCAAGGTGTGGAGGCAGGATTAGGGCCGTGCCCTGCTTCCCGGGCACTGCTCTACCTTCTCCAATTTGACCCCCATGCTACACCCTGTCCTGCCACAGGCACAGCATGGGAGCCTGGGGCTGCCAGTGCCTCCAGCCGCCACCAGGCCCCAAAGCTCACATCCAAAGCTCCAGCAGGCCCGGCTCTCCTTGGGAACCAAGGAACTCTGGGTCTAGGCATCACCACAGATGGCAGGGAAGTCTCGAAAGAGCAGGCCTGGAGGACGCATGGGGCACTCCAGCTGGTGAGGGCCCATTGCTCCGTGCCTGTCCCAGAAGAACTGGCACAAAATGGATGGCTGCCCAGCTGGACCTGCTTAGTAAGCTCCCAAACTGGTCCACGGGCTCCTCCTCCCCAGACGGCACAGTGCTCTGCCTTTGGGCAGGGAGAACACGGGACAGTTGTGCCGCCTGAGGAAGCACGCCAGGTACACACACACCTGTCATGAACACAGACACGTGGTGTGCCATCATGAGCGGGAGGCATCTCAGCTGTGCACAGGCTGCTTTAGCCACCAGGGCCAGGGTGGGGAGAGATGGTTGCTTCCCACCCACTCCAAACTGGCCCCAGGGCAAGGGACCCTGACTCTGGAAAATCTGAGAATCTTCTAGAAAGGGGCTACTGAGCAACATCCAGTGGAACAAGGAGGTGCACAGGCCCGGTGCTTAGACGTGGCTGTATGTGGCAGGACAGCGTGGAGTGTGTCCATGTGCTTGGGACAGGCAGCCGCCGGCTACGGGTCCTGCAGGTGGCGTTCTAGCTGAGGGTGGGGCTCGTTGGAGGATGTCTGTCTCTGCTGGGAGCTTATGCTTTCGCAGACCTAACCAGACCTCTGTCCCCCAGGAGTTGCTTCAAGTCAGACTTGGCTCCTGGGTTTTCGCAGTGCCCATGCCCCCAGGAAGTGCAAGTGACTGAGGAAGTGAGGAGGTGCTGGCTGAGTCCTGCTGGCCGGGGCTTGGGTCGCCCCCCCACCCGGTGCAGAGTGGGGGTATGTGTGCTGTGCTTAGAGGCAGACCCCCCCCCCAGTCTGGGTGGCAGGAAGACCATGAGCGATTGGGGGTGGGGGCAGGTGGAATGGAGCACACACATATTCCTTTCTCTCCAACATAACTGTCGGGGGAAGAACTTGGCCTCTAGAGTCAGACTTGAGTGCAAAGCTCAGATCTGCTGCTTCCAGCCATGGGCCTGAAGCAGGTCACCCCTGTGACCCAGCCAGTCTCTCCAGCTGTAAAACAGGTCAATACCAGGACCCAGCTGCAGGGCCTTTGTGAGCATACCGGAAATGGAACCCACAAACATTTCTATCTGTAACACCATCCTTGTTCCCCTCCTCCCTGTGGCTGTCCAAGGCCTGCAGGAGGCTGACCAACAGAGTAGCCACACGTGGCTATTTAAATCCAAATGGGAATTAAACAGAATTAACAATCCAGTTCCTCAGCTGTACTAGTCACGTGTCAAGTGCTCCACAGCCACACGTGGCTAGTGGCTGCCACATCGGACAGGGCAGATACAGGATGTTTCCATCCTGGCAGCAAGGCCTGCTGGACAGAACTGTGCTCAGCACTGTTGCTCAGAACACAGGAGGCCCTGGTCAGACTCCTGAGTCTGAATCCTGCCTCCATCACCCACAGGCTGTTACCTTCAGCAGGTTACTTCTCCAATGCACTTTCCTCATCTGTAAAATGGGAATAACAGTACCTACCTCTTAGAGTTGCTCTGAGTCTTAAGTGAGGCAATGGACCAAAGCTCTTAGCACAGTGCCTGGCACACAGTAAGTGTTAAAAAAATATCTCAAACATGCCCTGGCCGGTGTGGCTCAGTTGGTTGAGCGTATCCCATGCGCCAAAAGGTTGCAGGTTCGACTCCCCATCAGGATGTGGTGCATATAGGAGACAGTTGATATTTCTCTCTCTCCCCCTCTGCCTCTCTCTCTAAAATCAACAAAAACATGTATGTATTTAAAATCCCCAATGTTGGCTGCTGTTATCATTTCTTGCTGTTGGAGGTGGACTCAACAGTGCTTTGCAGACATGCGTGGGAAACCTCAGGGGTCAGATGTGCAAACTGAGGGTCTGAGGAGTATCTGCTGGGGGTGCACACTTCGGTGTACAGAGCCCCTCTTCTTCCCACACCTTCTCACCCCGTGAAGCCGAGGCGAGCGCAGCTCCACCAGGGCCACTTACGTACAGGCTGCCTGTTCTCCGCGAAGCCCTTGCGCAGGAAGATGCAGGCCGGGCCCAGCAGGTTGTGCATGACGGCGCAGTTCTGGGCCAGCATCAGGAGCGGTCCGGGCAGCTCGCCGCTGGCCGCCAGCCCCTCCTCGCTTGTCGGCACCACTCTGTAGCTGGCAGTCTCCTCCTGGCGCATCTTCAGCCAGCACCAAGCAAATGCAAGAGAGAGGCAGGCATCACCTCCTGGAGGGGCTCTCCCAGGGGCAGACCCTTGGGAGTCTGACAGCAGGTCAGAGAGCCCGCAGGTGCACAGGCAGCGTCACATTGGTCCAACAGATGGAGTCTCCAGTCCTTGACTGAAACAGATGCTCCGGGGAGAGCTGGATGTGGTATCCACCATGTGGCGCACACGCACCACACACATACACACACACACACACACACACACACACACATGACACATGTGTGCCTAGAATCACACTTACGTGCATGCAAAGGCTCAGAGAGAAAAGCAGGCAGCAGGAGGCTTCTGTTCCCACCAATGGGACGTTTTCGTTAAGTGATGAATGGAATACATCCTTTTCCAACATTGCCCCAATGTCCCAGCACAACCCCCGGGGCTAAGTTCCCAAACTGACTTCTGACCCTCACCGCTCCGGACCCCGCCGGAAGGCAGTGAGGATAAGCAGGGCTGCACGTGGAGGCTCAGCCGGCCGGGAGGTCCACACAGCGGGGCCACGGCTGACAAATGGAGCACAGGTGTCAGAGGTGGGAGACCGGACTGAACAATGCTGCGGGTCCGTCTTAAGGAGCAGCACTTCGTAACTCCGGCCCCAGGTTGCCAGAGACCCTCCGGTGGGCGGGTGACACAAAGCACATCTGTGGGTTGGATCCCACCATTTGCAACCTCAACACTAGACACTCTCACCAGCAAGCCTCCCTCCCGCTCCGGCCTTCCCTGGCTCCCTGCCTGGCCCGGCCTGCGACCTCTGAGGCTGGGACAGGGGCCCGCTGCTTACCGAATATAGCTGTGCCCCAGGCCCGGCCAATCCAGCCTCCTCCCTGACGGTTCCCACGCAGCTATAAAAAGTCAGCGCTGCCCACAGACTGCCCCGCCCCCACAGGACAGCAGCAGCATCAGACACAGCTTTCTGTCCCACCCCGACCGCCCCAGACACTCAGGCCCCACACCCACCCTCTCATCTCTCTGTGCTCTTCTTCCCGCCACGTTCCTCTGGCTCCAGGAAGGCCGTGCCCGGGGACGGTCCTAACCTCGGGGCAGCCTGTCCTCCCGGCTGAGAAGTAGAACCACCTGCCCCGTCTACCTTGTCCTCTCACGTGACCTCTCCCCAATGTCCCACACTGTGCGCCTAGAGGGAGACAGTGTTCTGGCTCCTCATTGAGCAGCAGCAGCTCAGATGCGCAGTGAAGAACTCAGCCCAAGGCCCAGGTGCAGGGAGAGCAAGAAGGGCCGGTCTCAGAGAATCTCGGCGCTTAAGGGGTGCCGGGCGGACCGACGGCCACTCGGATTCATGCCAAGTGAGGTCAGAGTCTCGGCCACACTCACACAGGCTCCAGACGTAGCTGGAGTGAGGGCAGAGCCAGAGGGAAGCCTGGATCGTGGCTTCACCAGGACGCAGTCTCGGAGGTGCTTGCAGAGAGGCGGCCTTTAGTCTAGCGACTCGCACACACGTGGCTCAGTGACACAGCCCAGGAAGTGACACGCACCAGTGCAGAGCTCTGACAGGTGGTTTTGCACACGGACTTTGGACTCACAATTCTGGCTCTGCCACCTGCTTGCTGTGACCTGGGGTGGGTCATGTCACCTGCCTGCACTCTAGTTTCCTTCTGTATGCAGTGGGCATGATCCTGGCCACTCACAGGACTCTTGTGAGAAGTGAATGGCTGTTGCATGGTGCCAGGAGCATGGTAAGAGTGGGAGAAGTGGAGTTGCCACGGTGATGACAGGATGATGACGATGATGGTGGCAGTGATGCAACTTTAAAGAGATGCTGGTGCAAAAGGCAGTTACTGTGGCCTCAGAGGAAGTGGGAGAATATGTGCCAATCAGGAAAGAAGTGAGAAGGATGGAGAATTTGCTCCCACAGAGAATGAGCCGGTGGTGGCCGAGGAATTCCCACTGCCTCTTGATCATAATCCTGCCTGGCACCACTGCCCCGGGGAGCGGTTGTTCCTCCCCGGCCAGTGATGGCACCTGACAGCCTGCTCTGCCCTGCTCAGAGCCCGGAGCGGCCGCCTCTCACCATTACCGGTTCCCCGAGTGCCGCTCAGGAAGCCAAGTGGGCAGCGGCCCACAGGCTGACCATGTCTCCTGGCACTAGGGCACGTCTCCTGACAGGAGGGCCCAGCATGCCTCCTGACCTAGCAGCTCTCTAACAACAGACGCTGGCCAGGGCTGCAGGTCAAAGCTCCCCACTCTGAGGGATTCAGCCTCTGGTGAGGTAGGAGAGGGGGCTGCGGTAGCCAGTGGGAATGTGGACCAGATGATGTGTAAGGGCAGACTCAGAGATCTAAGAATAACATTTTTGACAGCAGGAAGGAGAGAAAGGCAAAAATAAAAAATAAAAATACCAGTTCTGGATTCACACAGACCAGGGTCTAAATCCCAGCTCAGAATCCAGTTGGCTGTGTGACCTCGGCCAAAAGAACTATCTGGCGAAAAAGAGGAAATAAGATAACAAGTTGGATACACTGTAAATATTCAGGAAAAAGAACTTATTTTTATAGAAAACATGAAATTTCCCTGGCCAGGCAGCTCAGCTGGTCAGAGCATCATCCTGAGATGCCAAGGTTTCCAGTTTGATCCCTAGTCAGGGCTCATTCAAGAAGCAACCAATTAATGCACAAGTAAGTGAAATACCGTGTTTCCCCGAAAATAAGACATCCTCCAAAAATAAGACCTACTTACAGGTTTCCTTCTGAGTGAAATATAAGGCATCCCCCCGAAAATAAGGCCCCCCTAGGCTAAACATGAGAGATTTGGTCCACTGATTCTGAAAGAAATGGAGTCACAAGAAATTCACCAGGAAATTCAGGAATTGGATTGTTATGATGATGTCCCAGAAGATGACGACATGATTGTCATTGAATAAATGAGTAAATTCTTGATACTGTAGGATTCACAGTTTGTCTGGTTTGTGTTGACAACTACTGTACTAGCATACCGTATACAGGTAATAAATTTCCTTTATTTTCATTTAACAATAAATGTGTACTGTATTCTTCTTCATGGAAAAATAAGACAGCCCCTGAAAATAAGACCTAGCACATCTTTGGGAGCAAAAATTAATATAAGACACTGTCTTATTTTCGGGGAAACAGGGTAACAAATCGATGTTTCTCTCTTTAAAATGAATATTTAAAATGTTTTAAATTTAAAAATATGAAATTAAATGCAACAAGTTGTATGATCTTTAACTTTACTGCATGGACTCAAAACCTCTCCTATATTCTTTTTCCTCCACCCCCCTTCTCAGAAAATCCAGAGTGGAAAAATTACGATTATAACAATATTACTACCTAACATTTGTCGAATACTATATTCCAGGCAGTGAATATAGTGCACAACACTCTTAGTTCTCACAATCACCTTACAAGGTGGGCATCAGTATATATTCTTTTTTTAAAAAAATATATATTATTGATATTTTACAGAGAGGAAGAGAGAGGGATAAAGTTAGAAATATGGATGAGAGAGAATCATCGATCAGCTGTCTCTTGCACACCCCCTACTGGGGATGGGCCCGCAACCAAGGTACATGCCCTTGACCGGAATCAAACCCGGGACCTTTCAGTCCGCAGGCCAACGCTCTATCCACTGAGCCAAACCGGTTTTAGCAGTATATATTCTTGATGGACAGAAGAACTGAGGCCCAGCGAAGTCAAGTGACTTGCCCAAAGTCTCACAGCGGGAAGAGGAGACCTGAGAAGTCTGATTCTGAAGCCCTCTGCTATGCGAGGAAGACGGGTGGGGGAACCAAAGGACAACTGTTATTCTTAAACTCTCCTCTTAAAGAGCCAGGGAGGGGCTTCACCCTGTGTCCGTTAGACTAATTCCGGCCAGTTTCTGTTTCCCTGCAACAGCGCGGAGGCCACTTCTGGTACAAAGACTCCCCCAAGAAGATAGCAGATGGGGGGAGGGTGCACAAGAGAAACAGTCACCCCCCAGAAGGATCTGAGGCGCAGCAAAAGCGAAAGGGATTTGATGTGAGCAGCTTCGCCACAAGAGGAAGCCGATGAGCAGCAGAAATGTCCTAAGTGGAGAGGCTGTCAAGCTGACGAAGGAGTGAGGTGGGGCTGGGGGCAGAGGCACCATTAGCTCACCTGAGACCTTGGGAAAGTGTCACTCAGCCTCAGTGACGATGAGGATCCTGGTGTGGAAAGGAAGCTCTGCAGGAAATGTCCCTCTCACCCCTTCCCTCTGAATAACATCGAGGAGTTCCTGATGGGCCTGACTCCGGAGGGCTAGGCACACAGCAGAGCAAACCCTATAGGTGCCAGCCAGTGTTCCCTGCTCTCCAAACGAATTCTTGCAAAAAGACATCATCCTGGTGTGGAAGCAATAAACCTGCTACAGAAAGCGACACACAGACGCTCTGACTCAAAACAGTTCCAGTCCCTGACCCAGTCTGGTCCTAGGTGAGATTCTCTGACCTGGTTCCTTTCAGTGGCAACAGAATCTACTTCAAAACCCGCAGTCCTGACGGCTTCGAGACCACCAGAGAGGGTCAGAGGCCCTCCAAGAGGCGACTAAGCCCAGCCCTATCGCTGAGAAGGCGGCTTAGCAGCAGCAGTCAGAGCTCAGCCCCCTTCCAATCCTGCCAGCTCCCAGGGGTCTGTCCACTCGCACATCCTAAGGATCCATGCTTTTCACTTACATCCCCACAGCCCTGTGGCTCTTCCCTAAATCTGGTAGGTTCTACAGTCCCCATGCAGCTCCCAGTCCCAACTCCAACACAGAGGCTGGGACATAGAAACGGAGACAGGAGGCAATCGGAGGTCAGAACTGGGAAGCAGCTCCAAGGCAGAGCCCGGGGGAGGGAAGGGCGACAAGTCTCAGATGCCCACTCTGTGCCCAGCCTCTGGGGCCGATGGGAAGTGCCCCACCCCCAGCCCAGGTTTGGGAATCCGGGAACGTACCTTTCTGGAGAGATTTCTTAGTGGAGACTTGACACAGTTGCCCATTCTAAGCTGAGGCAGCGCCTCTCGGGATCCCGGGGTCCATGGAGGAGGCTCCCGGAGGCTCAGAGACCTGTCCTGGTCACTGCTCACTGCCAACCCGGCCTCCCTCTGCCCGCCGCTCTTCCTCCAGGACCCAGCCTCTCCCCTGCGCGCGTGCTCTCTCACTCGTCTGCCCGCTCCTGCTGATTCTGTGTGTGTGTGTGTGTGTGTGTGTGTGTGTGTGTGTGTGTGGACTGTGTGTGTGAGTGTGTGTGTTTGTGTGTGGACTCTGTGTGTGTGTGTGTGTGTGTGGTTAGCTTTCTGGGCACTTTCTTAAGGAGATGAAGGCAGGAGTGAAGTGTGGAGGGCACAGAGAAAATCGCCCAGACAGCTGATGGCAGAGGGCAGCAGGAGCTGGAAAAGGCGGCCAGATTAGTGCTCAGTCCTCTCCGCTCAGTCCCCTTCCCTCAGCCAAAGCTGGGGGGGGGGGGGGGCACAGAAAGGCAGCTGCAGCTGGGAATTAGGCCAGCAGACCCAGGAGGGGAATCAGGCTAGTTTGGTTCCCCAAAGCCAGGGCGCTTCCCAGCTCTCTCTCTCTCTCTCTCTCTCTCTCTCTCTCACACACACACACACACACACACACACACACACACACATACGAAAGCACACGGGACAAACACATCCACACTGCCTCCTGGCGTTGCAGCTGGGCTGAGAGCAGGCAGCTCCAGTTGGGGGCTTGGGAGCGTTGGTGCGTCTCCATCACACTCCGCTCTTCACACCTGCCTGGCACTGAAACGGGATGAGGCTCCGGGGACTGGGAGCACAGCGGAGCCGAAAGCAGTTAGCAGCGACTTCTGCTCCCTTCCTGGTGCGCAGGCTCAGAGGGCGCGAGTGAGGCCACTGACCTTGCAATCCCCCGCCTGACCTGAGCCAGGGTCTTCCACCTGCTTCCTGGGGTGTCGAGCAGCCGTCACGGTCCCACGATGGACTTTTTAGGTGACTGGCTCTTCCTCTCTCCACGTTCCAGCTGAGATGTCAGTCATGTCACACTGGAGATCTGCAGCCCCAGCCAGATGCCCGGGGAGAAGTCCCATTCCCGGGTGCCCGATTTGCCCAGCAGGGGGCACCAGAGGTAGGTTGGCCCCAGATGAAACCACCCTCACACGCATGCCTGAGCTTTCAGTCCAGAGGCTGCTCTCCGGGGACTTTTTGTCCAGTTCTGAGTGGCTGGTCAGATCTCTCCTTAGGGAAGACGAGAAGGAGGCATTGCCCAGAAGGGGCCACAGGCTTGGTCCCAGGGAGCTGGGGAAGGAGGTCCCGGATGGGTCTTGTCGACAGAGCTGTTACTGAAGAAGTTGACATGGGGAGGGTTTAATCAGGCTAGTTATTCAGCAGCCCATGTTGGGGCCAACTCTCCAGAGAAGGATATGGAGAAGGAGGGGTACCCCCCGAGGACCGATGAGGAGGCTGGGGAGTTGTTTTCGCTGAAAGGGCAGAAAGGAGTGAGGACACTGGGGAGTTGGAATTAAAAGAGCAAGCAGCCAATTTAAGCGCCTTCTTCAAAGACGTGTTCCTTGGAAAGAGCTTCAAGCAGCACTGGGCTCAGGGGCCAGGGGTGAATGGACGCAGGTGAATGAGAGGATCGGCCGGCCTGGGGTTGGGTCCTGGCTCTGCTGGCTTCCGACTTCTTACGTTCCAGAGCTTCAGGTTCCTTGCCTGGAAAATGGGGTTTCCTCTCTCTTCCTTAAAATGCCTGCATGGCAAAGTGCACGGCACATGTGGTACTCCATAAGTAATAATTAAAATGGAGAAAGAAGGATCACTTGTCCAGTACTTATGTGCTTGGGAACAAGAGAAATGTAGTCCCCACTTTTAAGAAGCTGACATTCTAGCAGGTGGGGAAGGGATATTAAATAGCCAGGAGCACAGGACTAATTACATGTTAGTTACATGCCATGAAGGGGAAGCACAAACACTCTAGGGGTGCGATTTAATTCAGGAAGATCCGAAAAGACTTGCAGACCAAAGCTAGAAAACTGGCCATCTGCAGATTCTGGTGAAAAGCTAGGCTCACAAATGAAGTATTATAGAAGTGTTGCCCTGAAATCTATATAATTAACCAATGTCACCCCAATAAATTCAATAAAAAATTAAAATGGAAACATTTTAAGTGAAAAAGAAAAGAAAAGCTAGATCTCGCCAGGGACCCCTTAGGGAAACGCATTAGGCTTCACACAGGAACCCAGTTCGTAAGAACGACATGCGCAGACACCAGTGCGTGAACCGGCAGGAGCCAGCTTCCCGCCCCGGGCCGCCGATGGGCTCACTGGGAGCTTTGCGGAGACGCTGACTTATCGGGCACAGGTGGGCTCCGGAATGGCTGGTGAGAGTGCTCCAGGCGATGCCCACCTGCAGCCAGTGCTGAGAACTGCTGGCACAGAACCTAAGAGCTTGGAATGCAGAGTCAAACTTGGGTTCAAATCTTACCATACTGCCTAGCAACTACTGGATGATGAGGACATGTTAATCTTTCTGAGCCTCAGTTTCTTTATTGATAAAATGGGTACTCTAATAACCCTTCCCTCAAAGGCTCTTCTGAGGAGTTAATACATGCAAAAGGCTTAGCACAGTGCCAGGAAAAAAAAAAATACCCCTTCCCCTGCCCAGCATTGGTCTTAAATGGCCCCTGCAGGCCATCCCAGAGCACAGCACCCACCTGTCAACCTTGTCCTTTGGAACAGCAGACAGACAGCTTGTCTCCTGTAGAAAAGGCACGTGCTTTGGATGTAGATATTTGGATGTGGGTCAGAGGTTTTGCTTGTAATGGAACATGTGGACAGTTAAATAAGATAATAAACCATACACCTCAATATGAAGCCTGGCACATAGTAGACACTCAATAAATGCTAGTATGATATTTAAGAATGTAGAATGTGGGGTCCCAAGGGCTGGATTTGAGGCCCAGTTTACCATTTCCTAACCACATGGCCTGTATAAATGAGTCAATTTCTCTGGATCCCAGTTTCCTTAATTATAACATGGAAATAAGACCTGACTTTTCAGCTTTGGAGGATTATGGTGAAGACCATGAGCTACAGATATGAAAATACTGTTAAGTAAAGGCTTTGAAAGATAAGGCATTATTTCTGCCCTCCTTTGTCACCCGAAAAAAAAAAAAAAGATTAAAATAATAAATTCCTGATCTTGTTAAGTGAAAAAAGTCAGTTCCTTTGAAGAAATCCATAATTCTTCAGGGAGGAGGATGCAGTATTAGCTTGAGTATTAAGGGTAGCAAGGGGTTCAGGGATCAAACGTAGAGCTTGCTGAAGCTATTTTTGCCTCTGCGGGAGGGGTACTGGTGATTGGAAGGGGCAGATGGCTTGACCTTTAACACAAAAATTTTAAAGGGCTGAATGTGGGAGCTTCTAGAAGGGGCAAAGGCATCACACAGGCCCAGCCACCCCCATTCCTACTCACTGTGGCATCAGGCCCAGGCCTCTGGAAGCCACACTTTGAGTTCTGGAATGGAATAATAGGATCAGAGGGATGAGAAGGATAAACCCGTTGCTGATTAGGACGGAGACTGGTCTTCAATGGCCCTGATCAGTTCTATCGCCAGCACTTGAACTTGGATGGCAGCCCAGTGCTAAGACGCTTAGGGAAAGCTGGGTCGTAACTTGAGAAGTACTTTGTGGTTGCTTCTGACAAACAGGAAACACACAGGTGACTTCCCACCAAACCAGCACGGCTGGCACAGACAGGCTGTTCAGAGAGGCAGAGCACAGCACTGTCCGCGTGACCTCTGTACAAACCACTTCCCCTCTGAGTCTCTCTCCTCGTCTCTAAAATGGAGGAAGTCAGTGCTAACCTTCACAGGATGCTGTGAAGTAAGATAATGAGAAGATACTTTGACACTTGTTTAGTGGGCTCTAGGCTAAGGTCTCAAGTACCCTTGTTGCTTTTCCAGAACAGCTAGAGGCAAATGCAGACACCTGGGGACTCTGATTTATGTTAGCCACAGCTGGCCTCCTCAGGCCCCAGGGAAAGGCCTTTAGGGCCCTCAGCACTCTGAGAGAGCAGGGGAGAGAGGGTGCGGGCAGGAGTGAGTACTATACACAGTCCTCATCCTAGAACACAGGCCTGCCCTAGCGGGACTAAATCTGGTAGGACCCAAGCCATCCTAGCCTCTCTCCCCATCTAAACGATAGGCCCTAAGAACCCTCTGCAGTTCAGTGGCTGGGATATCAGTCATTCACTCACTGATTCCCTCATAGGATATAGGATCACAGTGGTCCTACTACGTGCAAAGCAGTTTGGGAATTGGAATAGCAAAGCCACCTCAAAAGAGGCATCTCTAAAGCCAGGAAAGGACAGGTGGGCAAAGCTACGGGTTTATTTGTTGCTGCCTCTACAAGTGGTGTTACTCCCAAATTTAAGGTAAGGAGCAGAAAGACGGTTCCAAGACCCAATGCCAAGAATCGCCCTAAGTCACGTCCATTCTGAGTTAATTTCCGGTACCACGTCTTCTCTCCGGTGGCATGTCCACTAAGGGGGTACTAGGCAGGGTCCTTTGCCATTCAGCCCCTTCCTTTAGTATCCTGGCTCACCTGGCTCAGAGACAGCTTTTAAAGGACAGGCCCTCATTCGGGCACTGACTCTATAAATAACTCAACAACATTACTGGAGGCTGCCCTTTTTCCAGCACCCTCTCTGAGCCAGGCCATTTGACATACTTAGTCTCGTATACTTCATACAACTGTGCAAGGTAGTTTTTGTCAGCCTGGATGAGCCCAGACCAAAAGAGGAAATAAGAGGCCCAAGTTCACAGCAATAGGCAATGGCGGAGCTGGGATTGGTACCTGCAGCTCTACCGTCTCCCAAGCCACCATCCCACCATGCTTTAGTCTTAAAACCACATGGTCTCCCTGCAGGCAGTGAGGATGCCCCGTGAGGTCACTGGAAGAATCCTAGTTGCTGTTCCCCCTATTTTAGGAGCCTATCTTGGTACCTACACTTGAAATCCTTATTCTATTGCAAATATAAGGAAAACGGCCTGACCCAGCCCTTGGTGGTTAGTCAACAGCAGCTGCAATAATAATGACTTAGCA
Organism: Pipistrellus nathusii; assembly: GCA_963693515.1. NCBI lineage: Eukaryota > Metazoa > Chordata > Mammalia > Chiroptera > Vespertilionidae > Pipistrellus > Pipistrellus nathusii. The sequence continues at coordinate 22,433,058 of OY882876.1, read as the reverse complement.
TTGCTAGAGCCTTTGATCTATCACCTGATTTAATCTCCCCAAGACCTGGTGCGGTCCTATGAATTATCCCTATTTTGCAGATAAAGAAACAGGCTTCATGAGGTTGAGTCACTTAAGGGTAAGAGATATGAACTTGCTTCCCCAGGGTTACATTTTGCCTAAGCAGATCCGACCTGAAAGTTTCCGTACTCAGAAGCCCATTGACCTTCGCTTGGTCCTGACCCGTCTCCAAGGGCAGAAGTCTGAGTGCAGAAGGAGGGGAAGGAGCCTGGTTTCCCTCCCTCCGCAGGAGGCTGACAGAGCCCCAGGCCGGGTTTCGTTGCTGCTGCTGCTGCTGTGCAGCTCATGCCTGAGAGCTGTCAGCAGGGAGCCCAAACCGAAGGCGCCCGAGCTTTACAGAAAACGTAGCAGCTCCAGGGGCAAGAGCCTCCAGAGGCGGGTGGTAAATATTTGATGGGGCCTCCCAGCTCTTCCTGACTCAGATGACTGGTGACATTTCAGAACATTGGGCTGGAGAACAGTCCTCGGTTAATGAGTGAGCAGGTAGAAGTGGGAAGAGAAGCAGGTAGCTGAGATGCTCTGAGCTCATAAAGGGCCTATGCAGGCAAATTCTGCAAGACTTGGAAAGAAAAGGCTCATTTTCCAAGAATCAAGCCAGATCGCCAGCAAACTAACCAGAAAATGAGCGATTCTGGGCTAATAACCTACCTCTCCACAATGCTAAACTGTAAGCTTCAAAACAGCCCTGGCTGGTTGGCTCAGTGGATAGAGCACCAGTTAGCAGACTGAAGTGTCCCAGGTTGGATTCTTGTTAAGGGCACATACCCCAGCCCTGGTCAGGGCGAGTGTAGGAGGCAACCAATCATTGTTTCTCTCACATCAATATTTCTCTGTGTCTCTCCCACTCCCTTCCACGCTCTCTAAAAATCAATGGGGGACAAGATCCTCGGGTGAGGAAAACAACAACAAAAAAGCACACACATGAAATATCTGGAATCTTGTTCACTGTTGTCTCCGGAGCAATGCCCAATGCCCTGCACCTGCTCACTAATACATAGGCCACTGCAGCGATTCTCCCTCAGTGCGTTGACACACTGACTCTTACAGCTCTGCATCCAGATCTCTGCGACGGAGAACTACTTGCAGCGAACTCAGAGGACTCCCCGCAGGAACAAAGCCACACACTGGAGCCCCATCACCCACCACAGCAGCCCAGTGCAACCAAACCCATGAGCAGCTGCCTTCACTTAGACCTCCACCGGCAGCAGCCGCTGCCAAGTAGTACTTTGAAAAGGAATGTACGGATCTGAAGCAAAACACACACCGTCTCCTTGGAATTGTGATCCAGTGTGGCAAGCCAAGAGCTTAAAACGGCTTCTTTACGCTACTTCCTAGCACAGAAAGGCTCAGCCTCTCCCCCATCCCCCCACACACACCATGCAAACAGCCTGACCAGACCTCTGCATCCTCCCCTGCCCCCCACTTCCCCGCTGCCCCAGAACTCTCTCAAGGCTGCGCAATGAGTTTGATTTAGTTATGGGCTCAGAACCAGAGGCTATCCTGGTTTTGCTCAGTTCACGGGTTTCTTTCCGCCGAGCCTCTCCCCAGCAGCACACCCTCAAACTAGATTATGACAAGGGAGAGTTTTTAAAGGGTAGTTGCCCAGCTGCCCCCGACCCTTGAGAGAAAGGCCTAGAGGAAACCAAAGGAGCCACTGCTGACTCCTTAGTGACCTTTCTGACCCTAGAATGCACACCACCTCGAGCTAGGAGTCTGCGTACTGTTCACGTCCTCTGACTCACAACTGCCCAACTGCCATCCTGATGGCATCCCTGAACCACCTCCTTCAGACACCCCAAAGTTCCGGTTTGAGCAATGGTCTGCACAGCCTCATACCTACAGACACTCTCTCCTCTGTTTTAGCTCCCCCAGTTTCCCCAGGTCTCTGTGGCCACCACAGGCCATGGTTAGGTCCTTCCTCCCCACGGTCCCCCACTCCTGACTACAGGACTCCAAACCCTTTGCTCTCCTGAGTTGCTCACTGATGTTCTTGGCCAGAGTCCAGAGGAGTGGGTTTCGCGCCCCCTGCTCAGAGCGCCCCTCCGTGGCCCCCTAATCTCCAGGCGGCTTGCGGAGGTCCATTCCCTACCAGGACCGGCCTCTCTGGCAGGGAAGGCGGCTTCGCAGTGGACAGCGCCCGGGTGCTGAACCAGGCGCCGGGAGGAAAGCGCAGGCAGGGATGCGGCAGGAGGACGGCGGTGGGTGCGCAGCCCGCGGCAGGGTCCCGAGCGCCTCTCCAGCGAGCACGGACGGACGGACGGACGGACGGGAGGAGCGGCCCTTACCTGGCCGAAGGCGGAGCTGAGCATGGGGTGCAGCCGGCGGAGGAACGGGTCTGCCTCGGGCGCGGCAGCTGGAGCGGAGACCCCGCGACTAGGGGCTCCCTGCGCGCACCGGAGGCCGAGCGCCGGGGACAGCCCCCCTTCCCGCCCATCCCGCCCGCGGGCCGGCGGCAGCGGCGACTGCGGAGAAGGGCGGGACGCCGCGGCCGCCCGCAGCGCCTCCCGGGGCCTGCAGTGTGCCGGGGGCAGCCCGCAGCGGCTTCCCCGCACGCCCTCCTCTCGCGGCGCCGGCCGGCACAGGGGCCTCCGCAAGCTGGGGTCCCCGGACGGCGGCGGCGTGCCAGGGCAGGTGCCGGGCAGCCGGCGGCTGGGCAGCCCTGGCTCCCGGGCCGGGCCCTGGCGGGGAACCCGGCTGCCCCCGCTCGTCGCAGCCGCCTTCAGCAGCGACGTCTTGGACTCGCTCTTGGCGATGTGCGAGCTCATCGCAGCGGGGCCGGCGTTCGCATGGCCGGGCAGCGGGGTCGCCGGGCGGCACCGAGCGGGCCCTCCGGGGGGCAGAGAGCAGGGCGTCCGGCGGGAGCCGAGCCCGAGGACGCGCTGGAGGCGGGCGCCGTACCCGGGCCGCTTAAATGCGGCTCCGACTCCGCCACCCATGTGATAGCGCAGCCTCTACCCCGGAGTCCCGAGCGGCCAGGCGGCTGGCGGTCCGGATCCGCGGGGGTGCCCGCCGGCTGTCCCGGAGCCCGCCCCCAGCTGCGGGCCCAGGTGCTGCTCGCCCCGCCCCTCGCCCCGCCCCGCGCGGAGGAGCCTCGCCTGCGGGCGGCCCCTGGCGGCTTAGGAGGCGCTGCGGCGGAGCAGGGAGCACAGGGAAGGGGTGTAGAGAAGGGCCCCAAAGATGTCCCGTATTTGGTATCGCCGGAACTGACCCTTAGCACGCCTGGACGCCGCACAGGAACCGGAACCCTCGGAACCTCAAGAACTGCAGGCGGGTGCACTCCCCAGGGGACACAACTTTGGGACGGAGGATGAGGTGCAGTGCGCTAAGAGTCAAGGACAATGAAGCACTATGACATCACCGCTTACAAACAAGAATCCAGAATGACGTGGACGGGCAGGCTCCGCTCTTCATCAAGTCCCAGGATCACGGAGTGGGGCCTGGATGACCTGGTAAATCAGCCACAGAACTCTCAGTTCTCAGAACAGAAGCCAGGTGCATGTTTAACCTGGATTTGCAGGTCTGGTGATGATCAAGTCTCAGGTAGGAGCCATGTGCTGCCCTCAGCTCCTGTGTCCCTCTTCTTGTCCTTCTGACAGAGAAATCTTTGCTCTTGGTATTGGTAGGCAGCCAGGGAGTCACAGAGGCCTGGTTTTAATCTCCAATCCCAGCTCTGCCACTTATCATCTGGGTCACTTGGCAAGTGTCATCACCTCTCTGAACCTCCTTTGCCTCTTCTGTTAAATGCAGGCCGAGCCCCGCTCAGCACAGTGAAGCTAGTTCCCTTCCCTCCGCACCTTCTGAGGACCCACCCACCACTCTTGTTTAGTGATAGGAGACGAGAGTTAAAGGGGTTTGGGGATGAACTTCCCAGGCTCTGCCTGTTCTCGTCTCTGGCCCTGATGCCACCCATGCATGAGAATAAGGCAAGTCTGGTCACCACTCAGCCTCAATAGGGCAGGTGTGCTCACCCTTTTCTCCACTGCCCTCTTCTGGTACATACCCAGATGCAATGAATTAAAAAAAAAAACAGGATGGGCCTGGCCAGTATGGCACAGTGGATAGCCTGCAAACTGAAGGATCCCGAGTTCGATTCTGTCAGGGCATATGCCCAGGTTGTGAGCTCAATTCCTAGTGGGGTCATGCAGAAGGCAGCTGATCAATGATTCTCATCACTATGTTTCTATCTCTCTCTCCTATTGTCTGAAGTCAATAAAAACACACTTAAAAAAAATAGGATGTGTGGGGAAAACAATGCCCAGAGGCTAAAGTGAACAGGAGAAGCATGGCAGATTGTTCCCCGGCTCCCCCACTACAAGGGACTAAACTGTGTCTCCAAGCTGCTCAGGTGCCCATCGCACAAATACGGAGGCAGGCTGGGTGCCACTGCCCTGACGCCTCAGTGCCACATGCACTCGGATTGAAGGTTGGAAAGATTGCCCCCTCCTCCTCAGAGTCTGAGGTCAATCAGTGTCTCACCTGTTCCGGCTTCGGAGTAATCTGTGTTGGGCAGGATTAACAACAAATGTACATTCCGTGTAAATCCAGGAGATAAAGTCCCTATCAGAATCCCCCAGGAGCTGATGCGATGCAATGGGATGAAGGTATTGTTAATCCCTGCTGTGCACTAGAGGTTATCTTTCTGAAATTCCCTAAATAGTCTTGGGCAAGATCTCTGACAGTAACTGATTCCTGGAAAAGTGAAAACCCTGCTTACATCACCTATGAAATTTGAGAAAATAAATCAAGATTATGTTCATGGAGCAAATGAATGAGGCATGTGCACACAGATCCTGGATGTGTGCCAAGATTCCATTTCATTTATAAATGTGTTAATTTGGTCATTCACTAACAAATATTTCTAGAACTAGGCACTGTGTTAGATACCGAGGAGCAAAGACATACCCAGTCATACAATAAACACTTGAGTGACTGTTATTTATCAGGCACTGACCTAGGCACCATGGGCATACATGGTGATGAGCAAAACAAGTCTCCAGCCTCAGCAACAAATAACTCTATAAACGCACAGAAAATTAATGGTGACAAACGGAGGCATGTCGTGCTGGGAGGAGAAGTAAAGCAGGCAGGAGAGGAGGGCTGAATGGTGAGTGCTGCTTTAGACAGTGATTAGGGAGGGCCTCTCTGAAGAGCGGACCTTTGAGCAGAGACCACAGTGAAAGAAGGGAGCAAGCCATTCATGTACCGTGTTTCCCCGAAAATAAGACATCCTCTGAAAATAAGACCTAGCGCATGGAAAGATAAGACATACCCTGAAAATAAGACCTGGGGCAACTTTGGGAGAAAAAATTAATATAAGACACTGTCTTATTTTCAGGGAAACAGGGTATCAGGGAAGAGCTTTCCTGGCAAAGAGGAGGCAGTCCGTAAGACAGTTCAGAGGAGGGAACATCTCGGCATATTCAAGGAGAAGCAGAGAGACAATGAGGCTGGACTGAGCAAGAGGGGAGGGGTGGGAGAGATGAAACTGGAGAGGAAAGCACAGGCCAGAGCCAGAGCGCCATGCCCGCACCCGAGTCTGAAGGGAAGCCACCAGCAGGTGTGTGGTAGAGGAGAGGCATATGGCTGTTTACAGTCAGAGGATCACTGGCTGCTTCACAGCAAGGCCGCTGCGGGACGGCAGTGTGGCAATACGGAGCCAGTCAGGTGCTGTCACATGGAACAGCTGAGAGAGAGTGACAGTGAGGCGGGTGGGAGGACTGACCAGATTCAGGAGATATGTAAAGAATTACAGTAAGACTTAGTCCCTGCTCTCAAGGAATTTGAAACAGCAACAGCAAATAACAAAACCCACCATGATATAATGGGAATGACATGCTAGGTCACATGGAATCACCAATGCAGAACCTCGAGGGGAGTTGGAGAAGGCTCAGAGACTGAGTGACATTTGAGCTGCATTTTGAAGAAGTGAAAGTCCACCGGATGAATAAGGAAGGGAAAAGGAAGGTCACTTCAGACAGAGGGAACTGCTCAAGGGAGGCTTGGGAGTGAGACTGCATAATGTGTGTGGGAACTTTTAGGGCCTGGGAGGAGGGGTTATGAAAGTCAAGCAGAGAAAGATGGTTGGAACCAGACTGTGAAGGATCCTGAAGGTGATATTCAGGAGTTTATCCTTTTTTCTATAAACAACAGTCCTTGAAGGCTTTATCAGTGTATTGTTGAAGATAATGCTGACTTATTATGGAGTAGACTAGAAGGATGTTGAAGACAAAATCAATTAGGAAATTAGGTTCATTCATTTAACAACACTGTCTGAGTGCCCACCATGTGGCAGGCACTGGAAACAGAGCAGTAAATAAGTAAACACGGTGCCTTTCTTTACGGATTTCCAGTCTGATGTGGAGATAAGAACAATGTAGAGGCTGGGCCAGACTCAGGAATGCCATCATTAAGGCAAAGAAAGTCTTGGGTATGGAAATGCGAACGGCTTGCCTCTCTGTGAGCTATAATGGGAATATACCTGCAAAGTGTCCTGCCACGCATGTAGAAACAACTTTTAAATAATGTTTGTGGGTTGTATATACCTTTATAGCTTTAAAAGCATTTTCACATAAGCCTTTCATTTGCCTTTAAGTGTTACACAAATTGTAATTATTTTTTTTTAATTTTTTAAAATATATTTTATTGATTTTTTACAGAGAGGAAGGGAGAGAGATAGAGATCTAGAAACGTCGATGAGAGAGAAACAACGACCAGCTGCCTCTTGCACACCCCCCACCGGGGATGCGCCCGCAACCAAAGTACATGCCCTTGACCAGAATCGAATCCGGGACCTTTCAGTCCGCAGGCCGATGCTCTACCACTGAGCCAAACCGGTTTCGGCCACAAATTGTAATTATTAAACAACTGTCATTATTTGACTATATAACCTTGCAGATGCTGGAAAGATATCCCTGTAGATTAATAAAATGAAGAAGATGGACCTGGGACCACATCATCGGTCCAGAGAGAACAGTGTCTAGCTGTCTTCATGTCTCCTTCCTAAGAGAATCCATTCAGGAGTAAGACAGGGTTAAGGACAAAATTCCTAAAATGTACAGGGCGGTCTCATTGAACAGATCTGTTTAATAATGTCACGGCCCTGCAGCAAACTCCTTTAAAAACCGATCTTTCCTGGCCAGTAGTACTGTACATCGTGTTTAGAGTCTTGAAAAAGGTTGTGGAGCATTCGCACGCTGGTGCTTGAATTAATTCTCTGTGATGTTTCTGGTGTAGCTGGTCCTTTCTGCTGTTCTCAGAACCAAATTCTGCACTAATCTTTCCCTTGTTTTCAGATGACAAAATCTCTGTTAGGTTTCAGAAAGCTGGGATTACAAAATGTTCTTATGGCTTTAAGCCCTCTGTGGTGATTGGGGAATTCAGAAAAAGACTAGATAAAAATAATTTGTCAGGGGGGAGTGGGGAGGGGCAGGGGTGGGACAGTCAGTGGACTGAATAGGGGATTCCTTTCCAGAAATCTGCCTTTGGGCCCAAATGTTCACCATTTAAGAGGATTCCAAGATTTTAAAAATAAAATGCAAAGGGATGTGGATTACAGAATATATGCATGTCGCCGAAACCGGTTTGGCTCAGTGGTAGAGCATCAGTCTGCGGACTGAAAGGTCCCAGGTTCGATTCCAATGAAGGGCATGTACGTTGGTTGCGGGCACATTCCCGATAGGGAGTGTGCAAGAGGCAACTGGTCGATGTTTCTCTCTCATCGACGTTTCTTTCTCTCCCACTCCCTTCCTCTCTGTAAAAGACCAATAAATATATATTTAAAAAAAGAATATATGCATGTGTCAAAATTGAACTCTAGGCCAGCCACTGTAGCTCAATGGTTGAGCGTTAGCCTATGAACCAGGAGGTCATGGTTTGATTCCATCAGGGCACATGCCCAGGTTGCAGGCTCAATCCCCAGTGTGGGGCGTTGGAAGGCAGCTGATCAATGATTCTCTCTCATCACTGATGTTTCTCTTTCTCTATCCCTCTCCCTCCCTCTCTGAAATCAATAAAAATACTTTTTTTTTTAAAAAAACTGAACTCTACACTGAAGACTGTACATCTCACTGTGTATAATTATAATTCAATAAAAGGAAAAATCAAGCAAGCAGGACAAATAGAGCAAAAATAATTAATACTAACAAGTAGAGCCAACTACTCTGTCTTAGAGATATGAATTATAAATTTCAGAACAGGGTGGCTGAATTCCACGGGTAAGAAACTAACAGTGAGGCCAAGGTTGTCAGAAGCTAATTTCCTATGTAGGCTGTTAGCTATAATATCATGATTTTGTGGGTACAGTTCATACCCCTCATCTGAGCTAGCAAGTTGTGTACTTTTTCCTGGTTTCAAGGACAAAGGAGAGAAAAGGCATAAATGAAGGAAATTCTACCTCCTACAGGTAACTGATTGGTCACAATTTACCATCTTTCAGAACAGCGTATCTGGTCTCCAAATACTAGAATAGAATCTATCATCGCCATCATTCTCATTCAGAATATTCCTCCCTTTTCCTAATCCAGAGCAGTTCTCAGCCTCTCTGAGATCTTGACTGGAGGTAGGTAGTGGTCACCCCCAATTCCATTACTCCTTTAATACAGATGCCACACCCTGAACTCTAGCAATGTAGACATACGGGATTAGTATACTACCCATCAGAAGTCACCATTACACCCTTGCAGTTTCCATGAGTTGAAATGCAACCATGTTCAGTGAACTAATAACACTCTAACCACAGCAGCCTCCTTTATTATGTGTCACCCCCACTAGACTGTACACTCCATGAAAGCAGAGACAGGGTCTGTTTTATTCACTCCTGAATACCCAACACCTAGCACGGTGACTCACACATAACAACATAGTAGGTACTCAACTAACAGTTAGTGACTAACAAAAGGAGCAAAAAGATATTGTTTTTATAAAAATTAGTCCCTTATGCTTAGACTCAGTGGGAGGGAAATTGAATTGAAAGAAGATTCTACCTAGTTTGGTTTGTTTTTCTCCTTCAGACAGATCATTTCTGTTGTACAATCTGGATGCTGAGTGACCAGCAGGCATAGAGATACTTGTGACCTTTAAGGACCAGGCATGTTTTTGCCACAGCAGGAAGGTTCCATGTTTTAATTGCCTGGGGGTTCCATAAACACACACACACACACACACACACACCAAAAAAAAAAAAAAAAAAAAAACACATAGTAGCCAACGGTGCAGTCTGTGAGCAGGGCGGTGACATCTGTGGCACTTGGCACTGTGCCTGGCCCTGCACCAAACAGACCTCCTGGTACCACATGGCTGGAAACAAAATGGGTTCAGCAAAGGAAGCTCGTTTGGCTTCCCGGAAAGGCACAGCTATATTAATGAGATTACCTAAAATAAGACCCTCTCACACACAGGGATTAGCAGAGGGGTGGAAGGCACTTGGGAGTGCAAGGGTATAACTGTTTTCACTGATGTGAAAGTATTTCAACAACTGAAAGGCAACACTGGAACATGTCGGCTGATTTCCAGTTCCAAGTACCAGTAGAGATACATCCACTACAGAATGTCCACGAAACCTCTGCTTCCTTGGAAGTTGCCAAAATATATTTATTGATTTTTTACAGAGAAGAAGGGAGAGGGATAGTTAGAAACATCATTGAGAGAGAAAAATCGATCAGCTGCCTCCTACACCCCCCCTACTGGGGATGTGCTCGCAACCAAGATACATGCCCTTGACCGGAATCGAAACTGGGATCCTTCAGTCTGCAGGCTGACGCTCTATCCACTGAGCCAAACCAATTAGGGCATTTTTACTTTTTTATTTTTAAAAATAAAAATTTGTATTGATTTGAGAGGAAGAGACAGAAACATCAATGATGAGACATGGGAACCACCAACTGGCTGCCTCCTGCATGTCTTGTACTAGGAATTAAGCCCACAACCCGGGCATGTGCCTGGACTGGGATTGAACTGGGACCTCCTGGTTCATAGATTGATGCCCAACCACTGAGCCACACCAGCCAGGCCATTTCTGGGTTTTTATATGAGACATACTAGCGATGTCTTTGCCTGGACATCTAAACATTATGGTTTTGGCTGACGGCTCCTCCCCGCAGTTCTGAGATAATGTTCCTTTAGCAGGGTGACATCACGGACCTGAAGGTGGATTCTAGACAACTGCCCTATCTGGGGAACAATCAGACATACGTCAGCAGGTGTGTGACTCACTGTGGGGAGAGGAATTCAGAGACCTGATCAACAGATCTCTAATCTCCCGGCTGTGTCTCAGTAACCCAGCAACGAGGACTTACAGGAGGGACCAGGCTGGATGAGGAAGTCGAAGGCCTGGAGCTAAATCTCAGAGAGGCACAGCTTTTCACAGAAAAGGCTTTTAGAAAAGATCTGGCAAATTCTCTGCCCTTTCAACTTCACTTTCTGTTCTCTTTTTATCTGCATTCAGCATTTCCAATTAATTCCGATTGAGAGCCCAAGGCAAAGAGCCAGTGGTGCCTGAGGAATGCTAAAGAGCAAACTGATCCAGGGAAACAAATGCCAGCAAGGGACCCCACAGCAAAGAGACAGGCACTGTGAGCAACTCCTGTTGCCATGAGGCTTGCGAGGCGTGTGCGCGGGTCTCCGCATTGGCACCATCTGCCGATTCCTCGGGAGGACGGAACAAACCAGCGAGGCATGAAGATTAGGTTATGTAACGCTCGCTCGGGGACTGCTGTTTGCAGAGAGGAAACGAATGGAATGGATTGATTTGCTAGTCAGAGTCGTGTCACTGAAGAGACTCGTTCCCCCATCTTCCAAGAGAACCTCATTAAAGAGAATGGCCTCACAGATTCAGGATATGGGAGACCACAATCGACTCCATTCATAAGAAAGTGAGTCCAATTTCCAGAACTGCACTGATAAATCCTATTTTGATCCCCTTGCCTGAAAAATGACTATTTAACTATTACCTAAAAGGTACCAACATGGCAAGGAACAGAACTGTCAGTTGTCAGTTCATAAACAAGATTCAGAACCTGGGTGTTTGACATGAACTGAACTCACCTGCTTTTGGGGGGAAAGCATCTGATTTTGAGACCAGTGGGGTCCTATTACTAAAGGGGTGCTTTGATAGAAGGATGTTCTTTAAAAAGACATTCATTGGGAAAGAGATTCATTGCATTTCTTCAAATCTTTTGTTACTGCTAGGCTTCTCTCAAAATGCCCAGAATAATACTTATTATTGTACGTTCAGATCTGAAGAGTGAGCCAACAATGACCCTGCCATTCCTGAAGGTTCCATTGTCTCACTAAGGTAACAAGATTTAAACGTCAAGTCTTCATTCAGCATGAAAGTGAAGCCTCCTGTACCAGACTTCTTCCACTTGCTCCTCCTGATCCAGTCAGTGTCCATCCTGCTCTTTACCCCGGGTGCTAACCCATCTGGACTCCACCCACCTGCTCCTTTGCTCTCTGGCTTCCAACTGGGCCAGCCAAGAATTAGAGGGCAGAAGGAGAATGCAGTAAAGGATTTATTCACTCCCCAGTTCTCTCCCTGCCAGATTGCCTCAGGTTGGTTGTGTCTTTTAATAAAAGGTCACAGCTCCTTCTCAAGGAAGCCCTCTCCACACACAACTCTCTCTGGGTTCTGTTATTTCTCCAACCTTCAGCTTTCAGATCTAGAAGAAGGAGGCCCTGGCTGTAACCAGCCCCCAGGTCCTGCACTACCCTTCTGGCTTCCCTACACCCTACCCACATCTTCATAAACCTTTCTCTAGTGATCCAACTTGAGTGTGCCATCTGTTTCTTATGCAAACCCTGACTGATACACCTACCACATGTGTCAGTCTGTTCTCAGCCCTGCACTGCAGTTTAAAAAAAAAAACAGCAAAATTAATAATACAATATGCTACTACTTTATAGCTATTCTTAATGTTCACCTTTTCCCAAGGCTATAATAACAACTTAAAGATAAAACCTAATCCTCTTTACAACATAATTGTGTGGTAGAGTTTGTATGAGCTAAATATAATTCGGAGAACAAGCTTTTCCATGCCATCAAAATTCATGTTAACTGTAAAGAGAGAAATGCAGAACTGATGCCCCTGGCTTAAGATTTTGCAGAAAACATATTCCATTATTTAAACCAATCCCACAAATATTCAAAAGCTTCCTCTGTGGCCAAAAAGGAGGTGATCTTACAGTAAGGGTTAACATAGAAATGGGCTTATACTTTGTGAACCTTGGTCTTGTTCTATGCAGTAAATGTGCTCTTTAAAAGTTGAATTCAGCTGAAACCAGTTTGGCTCAGTGGTAGAGCGTTGGTCTGCGGACTGAGGGGTCCCGGGTTCGATTCCGGTCAGGGGCATGTACGTTGGCTGCGGGCACATCCCCGGTGGGGGGTGTGCAGGAGGCAGCTGGTCGATGTTTCTCTCTCATCGACGTTTCTAGCTATCTCTCTCCCTTCCTTTCTGTAAAAAATCAATAAAATATAAAAAAATAAAAAAAGTTGAATTCAGCCTGACTGGTTTGGCTCAGTGGATAGAGCGTCAGCCTGCAGACTGAGGGATCCTGGGTTCGATTCTGGTCAAGGGCATGTTCCTTGGTTGCGGGCACATCCCCAGTGGGGGATGTGCAGGAGGAAGCTGATGTTTCTCTCTCGTTGATGTTTCTAACTTTCTATTCCTCTCCTATCCCTCTCCTTTCCTCTCTGTAAAAAATCAATTAAAAAATTAAATATATATATATATATACATACATATAAAGTTGAAATCAGCTCTAGAGTGTTGGCTCTCGGACTGGAGGGTCTGAGGTTTGATTCTAGTCAAAGACACATACCCCTGTTGCAGGTTTGATCCCCAACTATGGTCAGGATACATGTGGGAAGCAACCTAATCATGTCTCTCTCTCACATCGATGTCTCTCTCCCCCTCCCTTCTACTTTCTCTAAAAGTCAATGGAAAAAATATCCTCGGGTGAGGTTTAACAACAAAAGATGAATACAAATCATATGTTTATATATCAAATATGTTGTATAATTGTGAGTAGCTTACTACTTGAATAATAATTATGTAAAATAATCACCATCTTTGAACCAATCCAGTTTTCATCCATCCAGTGCACTTCAAACGAAGTGTTTCTTCAGTCTGTAGGGAAGATTAAGTCTCCTCCGGTGCTCCTGGAATAGCATAAATTACAAAATTTAGAGGAAAGATAAGGGAACTACTATTTATAGACCCCATATAGAAGCCTAGGCAATTTGCATCTGTTAGCACATTTAATCCTGGAGTAACTACATATTCTACCATTCCCTTAGTTTCTACTTATGAAAAAAATTAAAAAATAAAAATTAGTAAGGCATGCCGGTTTGGCTCAGTGGATACAGAGTCGGCCTGCGGACTCAAGGGTTCCAGGTTCGATTCTGGTCAAGGGCATGTACCTTGGTTGTGGGCACATCCCCAGTAGGGGGTGTGCAGGAGGCAGCTGGTCGATGTCTCTCTCATCGATGTTTCTAACTCTCTAACCCTCTCCCTTCCTCTCTGTAAAAAAAATCAATAAAATATATATTTTTAAAAAATTAGTAAGGCAGGTGTAGAATTCAAATCCTTTTTTTTTTTTTTTTTTTTTTTTTTTTTTCCCGAGAAAGCCAGGCAAAAATATTACTCCTTACAGGACTGTAGAGATCACATTAGCCCGCTTGGCTTGGCTCTGTGGTTGAGCGTTGACCCATGAAGCAGGAGCTCAGGGTTCCATCCCGGGTACTGGGGCTGCAGGCTCGGTCCCCAGTCCGGGGTGTGCAGGAGGCAGCCAAGCAATGATTCTCTCTCATCATTGATGTTCTCTCTCCCTCTCCCTTCCTCTCTGAAATCAATAAAAATAAATTTATATATACCACAGTATGCCCCAGCTTCAAGGGCTTCCCACTGCTCTTGGGCTCAAGTCCAAGATGCTTCCCGCGGCCTCGGTTCCGCCCGAGTTCCCTCCCCAGCCAGGCCTCTGCCCACGCCGCGCCCGCGGTTCCCAGATGGCGCTTCCTTTTCTCCTTTCCCCCCTTCCCCCCCTTTCCCCCTCTTTCCCGGGGACTCGGCCTCAGCCCCACAGGAAAGGCTGCTTCTCCAGGCGGGCCTGTGCCCCCCTCCCCAGCGCCTGTCTGAACAGGGGACAGCGGCCAGGAGGCTGTCCTGCCCGCCGGCCGCCATGTTTACCGTTTCCCTGGTCGGGGTTCCTTCGCTTCCGGGACCTCCAAGCCTCCCTCAGAGGCAGAAAGGCCGAGGGAACCTGGTGGCGATTCTAGAAGGTTCCGCGTTCTGTCTCCACCTCAGGCGTGCACAAAGGGGCTCCGGAGAGCAGAGCTCCTGCCTCTGGGACGGGCCCACGGGCCACACAGCAGCCAGCGGCCCCCCAGCCTCGAACCTGCGGGCTGCGTGGCGACATGGCGCCGGCCACGTGCGTGGCGCCGGCCACGTGCCTTGCAGAGGCTGCGCGTGCGCAGAGGGTTATTTATCGCGTGATCTCCCCACTGCAGCCTGGCTCCTGCGGCTGCGCGGTTCAGCCTAGGCTGGCTGAGGGCAGGCGGTGGTTTTGGGGGAGGAGAAGGACTCTGGAGGGCACGGGCTGGCTTGGAATACCTTGAACACCGCCTAGAGCCAGTCATTGGAATGAGTTATCTCACAGAATACTCTCAAAGGCTTAGTGTAGGGGGGATTGATGTGCCCATTTTACAGATGGGAAAACTGAGGCTCTTCTGGTTTTTAGAACTTGTCTAAAGGTACAGTACTTCCCCCTGCCCTCCCGCCCATAGCTCAGTGGTTGAACATAGACCCAGGTCAAGGTTCAATCCCAGGTTAGGCACATGCCCAGTTTGTGAGCTTGATCCCCATTGTGGAGCATGCAGGAGGCAGCCAATCAATGATTCTATCTCATCACTGATGTTTCTCTCTCTCTCTTTCCCACTCCCTTCCTCTCTGAAATCAATAAAAATATATTTTATGCCGAAACTGGTTTGGCTCAGTGGATAGAGTGTTGGCCTGCGGATTGAAGGTTCCTGGGTTCGATTCCAGTCAAGGACATGTACATTGGTTGTGGGCACATCCCCGGTGGGGGGTGTACAGAAGGCAGCTGGTCTATGTTTCTCTTTCATCGACGTTTCTGGCTCTCTATCCCTCTCCCTTCCTCTCTGTGGAAAATCAATAAAATATTGATATATTAAAATATATATATATATATATATATATATATATACACACACACACACACACAACAGATAACAAAAACACACAGAAGTACAGGTAATGATAGTCCTGGGATTTGAACCCAAGTTTCTCTGGCTCTCAAATGCCTAAGCTCTAACAGGACCACACTCATCTTTCAAAGGTTTGTTTCCCCCAATGTGGTTGCCACTGGAAGGAAGTTCTCTCTCTCTCTCCTTCCCCAGTAGCTCCAAGCCCCCTGCCTGCCCAGGTTCCTGTTCTTGCTCTTTAAATCATGTCCCCACTGAGCCTCAGTTCCACCATCTATAGGATGACAGTACTTCCTGCTGCCCATTTCTTATGAACAAAAATGTGGTGAGGCCTACCAGATGCCAGGACTATGCTAGGTAGGCCAGGATGTGCCAAAACAGAAGAGATCATGTAATTAAATGAGACAGTGTGTGAACATGCTAAAAATTCCAAAAACCCATTAATAACATATGTAATATGTTACATAGTGGTGTCATGGAGAAGATTAAGCAGAGAAAGAAATAAGGAGCGTGTTGTATGGGTGTAAGTTTAAGAAGAATGGTCAGGGAATGCCTCGCTGAGAAATTTGCATTTGAACCGGCTGATGTGGCTCAGTGGGTGTCAACCTATGAACCAGGAGGTCACCGTTTGATTCCCAGTCAGGACACCAGGGTTGTCGGGTTTCGGGTTCAAACCCCAGTGTGGGGCGTGCAGGAGGCAGCTCATCAATGATTCTCATCAGTGTTGTTTCTATGTCTCTCTCCTTCTTTCTTCCTATCTGAAATCAATAAAAATACGTATTTTTTAAAAAGAAGTTTGCATTTGAGCGAAGACCTGAAGGAGGGGATAGAAGACAGGCCAGGGATTGCTGTAAAACCTGCACGAGTTTGGACCTATTTCCCAGGAAGAACAGATGAGATCTAAAAACGGCCTGGCATCCCCATGAAAGCCGTGGCTCCTGCGGGCTTCCCTCATTGAAGGCAGGCAGCTCCGCGGCTCCGCACGGCTGGCTCCGCGGGCGGGCGGGCGGGCGGGCAGGCGGGGAGCAGCCTGTTGCAGGTGTGAGGACTCGCAGCCCGCAAGTCTCCCTTTGCACCCCCGGAGCAGCGGGCGTTTCCGTCAGGGAGGGAGGGTCCCTGTGCCCTTGGAAATGTCTGCTTCCTGCTCCGCTGCAGACAGAGAGAGGCAGGAAGGCAGACACAGAACCCCGGCTCACGTCTTGCAGGATGTGCCATCTCAGCCAGGTTTCCAGACACAGGCAGAGGCTCGTTCACACAGACGCAGCTGCTCAAAGCCCCTCACGTGGATGCGAGACGGGTGGAACATAGCTGCTCACAGGCTTGAACGCTCACAGGGAAGGTGAATCTGGTAGAAACATGTCCAGCCAGGCCTTGGCCAACTCTCCCTTTAGCAAACGTTGTGGGGAAAATCCCGAAAGTGAGGCTGAAGGGAGAGAGCCCGAGGCTGTCTGAGCCGGGAGGCACTGAGTCTAACAGACTCCGGCCCGGAGCGGTGATGGGTGTCCGAGGTCCCACGGCTGGTCCGTGGGCGCCGGTGAGGTCACGCAACCCCGAGTGTCCATTGGGCACCATCTGTGTGCCAGGCGCTGTCCTAGGTGCCAGGCATCCAGCAGAGATGAAGACAGACACAAAGTTCCGTCGTCCCAGAGCTGACATTCTAAAGGAGTTAGACAGCCATGACCGTAGTCTCCCTTTACCCATGGTGTGCTTTCCACGGCTTACCGGGGTCACCTGGGGTCTGAGAATATTATATGGAACGTTCCAGAAACAACCCCTATGTTTTCAATGGCTCGCTGCTCTGAGCAGAGTGATGACCTGGCACTGCCGGCTCTGACCCACCAGGACGGGAACCATCCCTATGTCCAGGGTGTCCCCGCTCTGGCTGTCCCCCACCCGCTCGTCACTGAGTAGCCGTCTCAGCGATCGGGCAGACTGTGGTCCTGCGATGCGTGTGTTCAGGGAACGCTCATCTTACTGTCATTAACAAGGGCCCCAAAGCACAAGAGCCGTGGTCTGGCCATTTAGTCATGCCGAAGTCACTGTGAGCAGGAAAATCCTGGTGCAGAGGGTCTGGTCCTATTTGTGGGGTTAGCCCTCCACAGGGGGGTCTCGGGATGTGTCCCCTCTAGATAAAGGGGGGCTGCTTTTATAGGCACTACCTTAGAGGATGACAAGTGCCATGGAGGAAAATTAAAGGGGAAAGGGTCCTAGGAGTGTCACGCATGAGTCTAACTAGAACGGCCAGGCAAGGCCTCCTGACAAGTTGGCCCTGAAGCAGAGACCGGAAGGGGATGAGGGAGGCAGACATGCCAGGGTCGGGTGGAAAGAGTATCCCCGGAGGTGGAAGGGCCGAAGGCAGGAGCAGGCCCTATAAGTTCCCAGAAGCAGCAAGGAGGCCCCTGAGGTGGACAGGGGGGCAGAGGCCTGTGCGAGCTCTGTAGCCGCCGTGAGGACCTTCTTTCACTTGCAACGAGAGGGGGGGGCCACTGGAGAGTTGAGGTCGAGAAATGACCTGCTCTGACCTGATTAAAAGGCCGGAAGCTACTGCCATTCACTCACTCACTCACTCACTCACTCACTCACGCCTCGCAGGTGCAAGGCCTGCTGACAAGCTGGACCTCCGCAGGGGCAGGGGCCGGTGCTGACGGGAGAGGCCGGAGCAGGTGAAGGGCTCAGCCACGGCCCACTCCTCGCCCAGGAGAAGGGCCAGGTGTCGGCAGGCTTCTTGCTCAGAGGCTGTGAGAACCTGCGGGTTATAAATAGCATCTCCTGTGGCTGGAACCAAGCGGCTCCGTCTGAATGAGTCAGAGGCTCCGAGCCGCAGGCCCCCAAACTGCGGCTTCACTCCCCCACACACCTCTCTGCCCGGACGCCCTGGACGATCTCTTTTTATTTTTTTAAACATATTTTTATGGATTTCAGAGAGGCAGGGAGAGGGAGAGATAGAAACATCGATGGTGAGAGAGAATCATTGATCAGCTGCCCTCTGCACGCCCCCTACTGGAGATCCAGCCCATAGTCTGAGCATGTGACCTCTTGGTTCATAGGTCGACTCTCAATCACTGAGCCACACTGGCCAGGCTCTTGCTGACTTCTTGATGGAGGCTGGGCCTCGGCTTCTCACCAGGACCCTCTCTGGCCCTGTCACTTTCTCCTTACCTCGGTCTACCTCCTGGAGCACAGAAAGCCCTTAGCTCGTTAGCTCTGAGAGGCAGGATGATGTGATATTTAAAAGCCCGAGATCTGCCGAGACTGGTTTGGCTCAGTGGATAGAGCGTCGGCCTGCGGACTGAAAGGTCCCAGGTTCGATTCTGGTCAAGGGCATGTTCCTTGGTTGCGGGCAACATCCCCAGTAGGGGGTGTGCAAGAGGCAGCTGGTTGATGATTCTCTCTCATCGATGTTTCTAACTCTCTATCCCTCTCCCTCTCTGTAAAAAAATCAAATAAATAAATAAAAGCCCGAGATCTGCATGGGCCTACCTGGAGTTCCGTCCAGCTTTGTTACTTTCTGGTCAGGTAACCTCAGACAAGTCCCTCCACTCCTGGGAGCCCATTTTCCTCCTTAATAATAATGGGGTGACGGTGGTGACGGTATTAACAGCACCTACTTTGTGTAGAATTAGTTCGGGCAGTCAACGAGATACCCACATAGAGTGCTTGGCCAGAGCCTGTTAACTCTTCAAATAGAGTGACGTCCCTGTGCTCACTTAGATTACAATCCAGAGAAGCGTAATATAAATGACAGGGCTCATGTATTCTACGGAGTATCTACCATGTGCTTGAAGCATGGGCTCCTGACATAATGCGGTACTCTAACCTTCAGAGCAAATTTCACTATCTCCTTTTATTTTTTAAATATTTTTATCAGTTTCAGAGAGGAAGGGAGAGGGAGAGGGAGACAGAAACATCCATGATGAGAATCACTGATCAGCTGCCTCCTGCACTCCCCCTACTGGGGATTGAGCCCCAACCTGCTCATGTGCCCTTGATCAGAATCGAACTCGGGACCCTTCAGTCCGGAGGCAGACACTCTAGCCACGGCCGGGGCCGTCTCCATCTTCTGCGGGAAGAAGCAGAGGCTGGTAGAGACCAGGGGACTTGTGAAGGCCACGCACTGCCTGGGGGGGCAGAGCCTCGTGGCCACAGAGAGGCACACGGCACCCCGGGCCCCTCCTCGCTCACCCCGCACCCAACACACCCCGTGAGCAGACAGGAAGAGTAGAGATGGAACGGGGAGGGAGGAAAAAGGGGGCCAGGCGGGGGGCGGGGTCCCTATAGCCACCCCCTCCTGCTGTCCCCTCCCCAACGCCTCCACTGCTCTCCGGTGACGCTGAGTAAGCGCTCCCTCCCTGCTGGCTCCCGAGGGGGCTGTTGAGCACGTTTTGTCCAGCACACACATTGTTCCAGGATGAAGGAGACGGTGACAGTTTGGCTTCCCGGACCCCCTTTGGTCCTCCAGGGTCTGTCTGGTTCCCCCGGAAACACCAGGCTCCAGAGAGACCCCAAATCCCCTCCTCCACGCGCCGGGCATGTGTTTGGGGCTGGACAAACCGGCTCCCTCCTGGCTCCTCACAGCTGTGTGGCCTCGGGCCGTCACTGCGCACTCTGAGCCCCGCCCCGTCGGCTCCTCCATCCGTTTGGAGCGGCGTCGCCAGCCTTTGGGACCTCATGGAGGATGCACGTGTGCCATGTCTGCCCTGTGCTGGCTCTGGCGTAGCCCCTGCGCCATTGCAGGGGAGGCGAGACCTCTGCCTTCGTGGGCTTTCGTCCTGGGGGAGGGAGGGAGGGGAGAGGCACACATCACTCAGAAGTGGAATGTTCACGAAGAGGATGAAGTGAGGGGAGAGATCGTCACTAGGGAGGGGCAGGAGGGGGTGAGTTCTCTTTTATTTTTATTTTTTTAAAAATATATTTTATTGATTTTGTACAGAGAGGAAGGGAGAGAGATACAGAGTTAGAAACATTGATGAGAGAGAGTCATCGATCAGCTGCCTCTTGCACACCCCCTACTGGGATATGCCCGCAACCAAGGTACATGCCCTTGACGGGAATCGAACCCGGGTCCCTTCAGTCCCCAAGCCGACGCTCTATCCATTGAGCCAAACCGGTCCCGGCGTGAGTTCTCTTTTAGAAACAGTGGTGGGGAGAAGGATGTTGTCTCTGAGACGTGAATGATAAGCCTGCACACAGGCCTGGAGGAGAGAATGAGTTAGCTGGTGGATAGAGTGGATAGAGTCTGGATCATTCGGGTCAAGAGCATGAACCTCGGTTGCAGGCTCCTCCCCGGTCCAGGCCCTGGTCGGGGCTGGTGCAGGAGGCAGCCAATGGATGTGTTTCTCTCACATCTGTGTTTCTCTCTGTCTTTCCTTCTCGCTGCCACTCCCTACAAACCAATGGGAAAACATCCTCGGGTGAGGATTTAAAGAGAGGGAATGAGTTTGGAGCAGAGTTGGTGTGGAGGGAGTGGAGCGAGCGGAGGGAGGGAAGGAGGTGAGGTCAGAGGGTAGGCAGGGACTAGACCACAGAGCACCAATGACTGGAACCCCCTCGTTTGCCGTGGGCATTTGGTGAAGTGAGGCCGAAATCTGGCACAGGGCCTGGCATGTAGAAAGTGCTCAACACTCGCCGAAACCGGTGTGGCTCGGTGGATAGAGTGTCATCTGTGGACTAAAAAGTCCCAGGTTCGATTCCGGTCAAGGGCATGTACCTTGGTTCCAGGCACATCCCCAGTGAGGGATGTGCAGGAGGCAGCTGGTCGATGTTTCTCTCTCATCGATGTTTCTGACTCTCTATCCCTCTCTCTTCCTCTCTGTGAAAAATCAATAAAATATATTTTTTTTAAAAGAAAAGAAAGTGCTCAACACTCAGGAATTTTATGATGCGTATGAGCCCCTTTGTTCTCCTCCCTCAGGGACCCCCTTGCCCCGCCCTGCTCTTCGCCCCTCCGCCCACCGGCTCTCTGGTCCCAGGAAAAATACAAGCTTCACAGCAGGAGAAGGCATCCCTCCTCCCTCCCCTTCCTCCTCCGTACCCTCCCACCAGCCGTGATTTTCCTGCCTTTAACAAGGCGATTTTATTAAACATCTCGAAAAAATATTCTCACTCCCTCTCTCTTTATTTATAAAAATCAACTTAACACCCTGCTCCTTTGTTCTATTTGGAAACTGGAACAGCCTGGTTTATAATTAGCCGAAATTCTGCTCCTTCCCCGGATCCCGGCACAGCCAAGGCGCCGAGGGCCGAGGAGGAAGGAAGGAGTGAGGGGCTGGAGGAGGGAGGAGGGAGGAGGGAGGAGGGAGAAGAAAGGATAGAGGAGTGAGGAGGGAGGAGGAGGAGGGAGGGCCTGGAGGAGGGAGGAGCTGAAGGAAAAAGGAGGGAGGAGGGAGGAGAGAGGAGGGAGGAGGAGGGAGAGGCTGGAGGTGGGAGGGGCGTCCTGCAGGTGCCACCTCCAGGGCCCAGGTCTCAGCTCAGCTGAAAGCACCCGGAAGGGTGAGGGCAGAAGAGCCCTTCTCAACACTTGGTGTGCCCCGGGCCCAGGCTCCGCCCGCCATCTGTCACCCTCTACCCTGGTCAGAGGTTCCCAGAAGGAGGAGGACAGGGAAGACGGAAGGTGGAGAAGCAGGAGCCGCTGGAACTAGGCTTGGGAAGATGGTGGGCGGCCATCGCTAACAGGGTGGGTCTGCATTCAAACCCAAACGCCCCTCTGCCTCATAGCTGGCTGCCCGGGGAACAGCGTGCTCACTGCAGGGTGTGGCACATGGTAGGGGCTACACGGCTTTGCTATAATATTAATCGCTGTGGGCTGAAGGAAACCACGCAGCTTCTCAAATTCCAAGTCTCTGCTCAAGCTGCTCCTCTGGGAAGACCCAGGTCAAAGGTCAGCTAAGAGCACGTATTGAACATTTACCTGTCTTCTTCTGGGAAGTATTTGTTCAATTCTTTATCTTTTAATATTTTTATTGAGTTTATTTATTTCAGACAGGAAGGGAGAGGGAGGGAAGGATAGAAACATCAATGATTAGAGAGAATCATTGATTGGCTGCCTCCTGCACACCCTACACTGGGGATCGAACCTGCAACCCAGGCATATGCTCTGACCAGGAATTGAACTTATGACTTCCAGGTACATAGGTCGACACTCAACCACTGAGCCACGCTGGCCGGGCTGTTAATTCTTTTGTCTATTTTAAAAATATATATTTTATTGGTTTTTCACAGAGAGGAAGAGAGAGGGATAGAGAGTTAGAAACATCGATGAGAGAGAGACATCGATCAGCTGCCTCTTGCACACCCCCCACTGGGGATGTGCTCGCAACCAAGGTACGTGCCCTTGACCGGAATCGAACCCGGGACCTTTCAGTCTGCAGGCCGACGCTCTATCCACAGGGCCAAACCGGTTTCGGCTGGAGTGGTTTTTTAATCTTTATGGTTGAAGGTATTACATATGCCCCCTCCGTCCCCCACCAACCTCTTCTAGCCCGCCTCCACCCTGCCCAGGCTTTCGCCATGGAGTGTTTTGTGTGTGTGTGTGTGTTTTTTATTGTTTGTACCAAGTGTACCGTTAATAATGCGGATTTTGTAATAAAAAAACACAATAATTTTAAGAGAAACATCTAAAGTGCTTTAGTCAAAGTAATGTCCATCACTGGCTACACATTTCCCCATTTTTCAGGTAACTTGTGGATACCGTCCCAATAGAACTTTGTTTTGAGGCAAACCATTCAGAGACCCAATTTTCCACTTCTTCGTACGTTTTGAAGTGCTGCTCAGAAAGCACGTGTGCCATCGATCGGAAGAAGTGGTCATCTGAAGGAGCAAGGTCTGTGATACGGCAGGTGGGTTAATACTTCCCAGGCAAGATCTTTTAGCATGTCTTTAGCTCGTTTTGAAGTGTGTGATGGTGCGTCATCATGAAGCAAAATTACTTTCCCATGTCTTCTGGCCTATTCTGGTCATTTCACGATTAAATCGTGGTTCAAATTGATTATCTGTTGTTGGTAACGATCAGTATTAATGGTTTCTCTCGGTTTTAGGAGCTCATCATACACCACACCTTCCTAATCCCACCAAATGCAGAGCATTGTCTTCTTTCCAAAGTGAGTTGGCCTTGCAGTCGATGTTGATAGTTGACCTGGATCAACCCATGATTTTGTGCATTTGGGATTCTCAAAATAAATCCATTTTTCATCGCCAGTCACAATTCAATGCATAGAAGACTTTCTTTCTTGCCGTTGAAGCAACATTTTACTGATGACTTTTTGGTTTTCCATTCATCTTTCGTTCAGTTGATGTGGCACCCATTTTCCTTCCTTTAAAATCTTTCCCATTGCTTGTAAACGATTGGAAATTGTTGGTGAAGCAACGTTTAATCTTTCTGCAAATTGTTTTTGAGTTTGACACGCATCTTCATCCAATAATGATTGTAATTGTTGGTCTTCAAACTTTTTCAGTTGACCTGGACATTCTTTGTCTTTCACATCAAAATCATCATTTTTAAAGAGTTTCAACCAGCGTTCACAAGTATCTTGAGATGGAGCATGTTCACCAGAAGCTTCCTGAAGTATTCAGCAGCACTTTTCTTCAAAATAAAGTAATGAATTATAACTTCCTGCAAATGCTCTCTTTTTTTGGCACAAAATTCGACATTTTTAAGTGTAAAACTATCTATGATGTGAACGCCTTCAGCAAATTTGACATATGAAGTTTTGAAGCTTTTGTCAATACAACAAAATAGCATACATATCAAATGGCATATATATATCAACATATGTGTAACTCAACTCCATCTATTGAAAAAAAAAATCTGCATTACTAGCCGGTACACCTAGCCAGTATAGCCCAATAAAATTGATTTTTTTTTTTAAAAAAACCACGTAGGTTCAATTTCTGGCTTTGCCCCTTACTAACTGTAATATTGGGTAAGTTATTTCACTTTTCTGTATCCATATTTCCTCACAGAAAAGTAAGAAGAAGAGTAATAGTTCCTTTAAATGTTTTAAAATAAATAAATACACAACTGTGGGGAGATAATAATAATAATGCTTGCCTCGTTGCTTTGGTATTTTTGTTTGTTGCTGTTTTTAGATAACCTCACAGGATTTTTGAAAGGATCAAACGAGCAAATGTATGATCACAAACCGCAGTGGCCAACCTCCCAGGACTCCTGCCCGGGGTGTCCTGTCCGGGGCCCCACGTAGCCTGGGCGCTCCTGGTGCCTCGGGCCTCTTGCCCACAGGAGGGCCTGGGGTCGGAGACGAGGCCAGGAGCCACATTGAGCCGGTTCCTCTTAAAGCTCCCTCTCTCGGGGACCCGCCAGCACATCATGGGGCCCCAGCAGCCTAGGGAGAGATCTGGGTGGACGGCACCTCCTGCCAGCAGCCCGCCCAGCAGCTGGGCCTTCATTTAGTCAAACCTTTAGACGGCAGATGGACGGCCTGGCTGTAGCCGCAGGAGACACCGAGCCAGAACCTCCCTGCTCAGCGGCTCCCGATTCCTGACCCACAGAAACGGGGTGAGGGGATAAACGTGTATCATTTCCAGGTCGAGGGGTAACTTGTGCCCAGCACGAGCCCAGTGATGGCAGCCAGCGCAGTGAGCTCATCCTGGGCCTGTCAGGCCAGGGGGTGAGAAGTCCCCTTCTCACCTGCTCCTGGCGGTGGAGATGCCTGTCAGACCCCTGGCCCCAGCGGGGGATGGAGGGACAGGAGGGGAGAGGTCAGGGTATTTATCCTCTGCTCCCTCTGGAAGGCTGGTCCCTCCACAGGGCGCAGCTGCTGATGCTGGCCTGGGGCACAGCTGCTTCCAGCTGGGAACCTGCTCCCTCAGCCCCCTCCTCCCCCACACACAGACACACAGACACACACACAGACACACAGACACACACAGAGACACACAGACACACACGCACACGCACACACATACACATATGCACACATACACGGACACACACATACACATATACACACAAACACACACATACATATATACACACAGAGAGACACACAGACACACATGCACACACATACACATATGCACACATACACATACACAGACGCACACATACACACACAAATACACACATACACACACACACACAGTGATGGCAGGCTGCACCCTGCTACTCCCCCGCTCTGCCCACACCTAAGTAAGCCCTTTTGCTGGCCTTTCTAAGTTACCCCGTCTGTGCACGCCATCTGCCTCCTCCTGGGCCTCACTGGCCGCCCTAATTAAGAGCCTCTGCTTTCCAAAAGGCCGTGGAAATTCAGAGAAGCCGGGCGATGACTCAGGAACGAATGGGAAAGCCAGAGGCCACCGGAGGTGGAGGTGGGCCGCAGGCAGAGGCACTAATGGATGCTTGTTGAATGAACCCACGAATGAATGAATGAATGAATGAATGAATGAATGAATGAATGATGAGCGAGCAAATGAATAGCTCTGCGGCTTCAGGCTCCCCTGAAGGCGGTGGTGCAGGAAGGGGAGGTTGGCGCCTGAGCTGGGCAGCCAGGGGGGGGGGCACGGACGGACCCCAGGGGGACCGGCGCCCGGCTTCCTCCGGGAGTCTCGCCTGGGGGGGGATTAGCACACAGGAAGCAGCCCCACCTCCGAGAGGGATCCGAGTTATTTTTGAGCAGCAAGCGCCCGCGGGCGGCCCTGGCACAGACAGTGGGGAGGGAGCCGGGAGCGGAGAACAGACAGCGACAGCAGAGCCCACGCCCTGTCCCTGTGACGCCATCCCCCCCCCCCCCGTGATATAACGGGGTGGCAGAGGGGGAGGCGGCCTGTGTCCCCTCAAGAACCTGCATTGGGGCAAAAGGTCTGCACCCTGACAGTGTCCTCGGGGATTCTGAGCCACTCTCACCCCAGGCCGAGGGACACAGGGGCGGGGAACACTGGCCGAAAAAACTGAATGGTGTGTGAGTTGTTGCTCACGTCAGGAAAAGTCCTGACATCGGAGGGAGGGTCCCTGCTGTGAGGAAAGCTGGGGGAAAGGGCTCAGTGAGCAGTGGACATCCCACACTCTGGAAAAATAAGGGGAAGGCAGGAGTGGCCTGGGGGCTGGGAGGAGGGGAGCAGGAGCGGGGTCAGGCTGGGTCTGAGCTGAGGGCCGCAGGCCCAGAAGTGAGCAGTCGGGCCGGCTGGTGTGGCTCAATGGTCGAGCTTCAACCTCTGAACCAGGAGTCACGGTTCGATTCCGGGTCAGGTCACAAGCCCGAGTTACAGGCTCAATCCCCAGTGTGGGGTGTGCAGGAGGCAGCGGATCCATGATTCTCTTTCATTGTTGATGTTTCTAACGCTCTATCCCCTCTCCCTTCCTCTCTGTAAAAAATCAATATTAAAAAAGAAAAAAAAGCAGTCGGGAGGCGTCTGATGAACCGTGCTGCTGACTAGACAGGTACTTGCCCCTGGGTGGGAGGGTCAGAGGCAGCCAGAGGAGCCATCAAATCCCCAAAATACCTCCGGTTTCTGAGGAAGACGCGGGAGCCAGTCAACCCAGCAGAGAGGAAGCGGAGTGCCCGTGAGTGAAGGGAAGGGAAATAAACAAAAGCTGTGGTTTGCAGCGAGGGGCGGCTGTCCTAGGAGCCGGTGCCCTCATGAAGGTGCAGTCTGCCTTGGCCTTCTGTGGGGGAAGGGGCACCCATGCTACCTCTGTTGAAGGCCTACTGTGTGCCCAGCCCTGGAGCATGATATGGCTAGGACTGTGAGCCCTGAAGTCAGCCTGCCTGATTTAAATCTCTGCTCTCGTCCTTGCTGGCTGTGTGATCTTGGATAAGTCACTCTTCTCCCACTGTGAGCCTGTTTCCTTATCTGGAAAATGGGGATGAAATGCCTGTCTGCCCCATAGGGTAGTTGAAAATAAGTGGTCAATGCATGAGAACTTTCCACAGGGATGTTCTCAGCAACCCTGGGTGGAGGGAACGTGGGTAGGTTCCATCTCCCCATCTTTCAGGGCAGTAAACTGAGGCTCAGGAAGCCCAAGACCGCATGGTTAGTGTGTGGAAGTGTCAGGAGCCCGGCTCAAGCCAGTCTGTGTCAGGAGCGTGCCCATTCACCAGGCCTGCTGCCCTGGCTCCGCCTCAGTTGAGCAGAATGAAGGGCAGGAGCCCACAGACAGGACCCTGCCCCTCACGCACCCCCTCCCTCCAGGCCCTGAGCAGGGAGGCAGACCCAGTGTGGACACTGCGAACAGCCTCCAGGTGAGACTATGAGGTCCAGTGGGGAGAACGTTGTTCGTGGCCCACTGTGTGACCCTGGCCGAGTCCCTTCCCTCCTCTGGCCTCCGTTTCCCGTTCAGAACAACAGGGTGGGCGCCGCTGACAGCAGTCCTGGAAGGTCTAAATTCTCGCTCACGTTCCCTGGTGGGTGCCTGGCAGGGGGCGTGAGGACTGGCAGCTGCCAGGCAACCTTTCCTTCATTATTCTGCCCCCACCCCCACCCCAGTCCTCCAGGGACCGGGGCAAGGCACACACACAGCGGTCAGAGGGGAGAGCAGGCACGGCCCGTGTGGGAGCTGAACACAGAATAATCTAATAGCCTGGGTTAGTCATCCATTTGATCCGGGGTTTTGTTTGTTTTGTGTGTGTATGTGTTGTTGTGTTTTTATAATGTATTTCTATTGATTTCAGAGAGGAAGGGAGAGGAAGAGAGAGAGGAAACATCAATGATGAGAGAGAGTCATGGAAGGCTGCCTCCAGCACACTGCCGACTGGGGATCAAGCCCACAACCCAGGGAATCAGCCGTCAACCTGGTTCATGGATCGACACTCCACCACCCAGCCAGCCCCGCTGGGCCATTTGACTGTCGAACTGACGCTGTATCCTGCGGGCCAGGCCTGTGCTGGGTACACGGACACAGCAGTGACAGCGGAGACAAAAGCACCGTCCTCAGGGCTCACTGCTAACCGGGCAGATGGAAAATCAAGAAGACAAACAGCCACCTGGGGAGTCTCCGAACCGGAGGAGTGCTGTGTGCATAACAGCAAATATTTACAGAGCACCTACTCAGGCCGAGCCGGTTAGCAGATGTTCAGCCGTTCCCCCCTCACTGCAGCCCTGCGCCTGGGGATCAGCATCGCCCCATCGTACAGCGGGGGAACCCGGGGAGGACGCAGCAGAACCCAGAGCCAGACCAGGATCCCTCACTGTGTGCTGGGGGAGAGTGTGGCCAGACCAGGATCCGCTCG
Organism: Pipistrellus nathusii; assembly: GCA_963693515.1. Lineage (NCBI taxonomy): Eukaryota > Metazoa > Chordata > Mammalia > Chiroptera > Vespertilionidae > Pipistrellus > Pipistrellus nathusii. Next base: position 22,404,603 of record OY882876.1, on the reverse strand, counting down.
CTGTGTGCTGGGGGAGAGTGTGGCCATCAAGACCCTGAATGGCCCGGCAAGTGTGGTTCAGTGGTTAAGCATTGGCCTAGGAACCAGGTCAGGACACATGCCGGGATTGTGGGCTCAATCCCCACTAGGGGGTGCGCAGAGGCAGCTGATCAACGATTCTCATCATTGATGTTTCTCTCTTCTTCCCTCTTCCTCTCTGAAATCAATAAAAAAATATATATTTTAAAAAAGACCCTGAGTGGCCTGTCCCCTTCTCTCTCTGCAGCCCCAGCACCCCTCACCCGCACCTCTAGCCCCAACTACTCACAGCTCACTTCCTCTTAGCAGGAGCTAGCCACACATCTGGAACACACTTTCCTGCCTCTCCTCTCCCCTGGCTAACTCTCCTGTGAGCCCCACAACCATCACCACCTCCAGGAGGCCTTCCTGACCTTCCACGCTGCGTCAGACCCTTCCTCCGGGGACCCTCTTGCCCCCATTCTTCCCCTCGTCACAGCAGCTGCCCCTACGTAGCTCTGGCCACTTTAGAAACCTGTCTCTCTCCACACGCGGCGAGCAGCTTCAGGGCAGGGGATGAAGCCTTCTCTGTTCTCAGAGCTTAGCACAAGCCTGCACACAGTAGGTACTCAAGGACGCCCTGAGGACTGGAGTGGGAATTGAGTAGAAGGGCTGGGGACAGCCTCGCACGGGACTGTGTGGGGTACTGAGGCTGGGAATACGGAGCCCTCCTCCCTGTGCCCAACACTCCCTACCCAACCCCTCGCCGGCAGCACATGACTGACTGCATCTCCCCAGGAAATGAGTGTCACGCGTTGGTTACTTGCGTGAGCTGTGCAGGCAGCCAGCCAGGGTCCCACAGCCTGGCTCTGCTACCCGCTGGCTGTGTGGCCTCTGAGCCTCTCTCCCCTCGCCTGTAAACAGGGCAGGGTGAGGGCTCCTCGCGGGCCGGCGTAGGAACAAGTGAGATCACAGATGACGGTTAGCACAGTAGCGGGCACAGGGCAGATTCCCGCAGTGTCTCTGCTGCCAGGCCGAGAGCAACACCGATCCAGGCCCAGCTCCGTGCCTGGCACAGGGCGGTGTCCAGCCAGCGCTGTAGGGATGAATGAGCCAGGAGTCTGGTCAGAAAATAACAATAACCATAATCAAGTATTAACTCACTCACTCTTCGTGACTAACGAAAGGAGGTGGGGACTGTTACTGTGCCCATTTTACAGGAAGGAGATGGAGGCCTGGGAGCAGCTGATCATAAGTCATGGGGCCTGGGTTCGAACCCAGACAGTTACCCACCACCCTATCCTGCCCCTCAGAGCCCGAGACCCGCCCTTCCTGGAAGCGTGGCTCCTGGCCAGTTTTGTGACCTCAGGCACGTGAGCCTCTCTCTGGGCCTCAGTTTCCCCACCTGCCAAGAGGGGATCATAGGAGCCAGTGTTGGGAGGCACGTCCAGTTGCTCTAAGCGTCCAGGCCTGGGCTGGTGTCCGGCAGGGACCTGCTGGCTAGCTAGCGCCAGGTGGGCCCACACTTCCCAGAGGCTGGACCGTCAAGGGTAAGTCCCTGTGTATTGACAGCTCACTATCCCCCGCCACTAGGGGGGTCTGGCCTCTAGCTATTCCCAGCGCCCCCCCCCCCCCCAGCCCCTGGAGGAAGCTGAGGCGGCCACCCCCAGACGTCTATTCCTGTCCCTGCCTCGCGCCCTGCTGGGGAAGCAACAGCTATTTTGAGCCCCTTTTCCCTCCTAGCGTGAGCGGAGGGAAGGCGCGGGAACATCCCAAACGGCAGGCCGCCCATCGCAGCTCCCCTGGATCTGGCCCCCCAGCCCCACGGCTCCGCGTGTCTCCAGCTCCCGTGATGTGAGTGATGTGATGGGGCTGATCACCACCAGCTCCCTGCGATAGCCCAGGAGCACCGCCCCCTCCCCTGCCCCCCAGGGCTTCTGCTGGGGCTGGGCCGAGGGAGCGGGGCTGTGCCCCTCGGGGAGGAAACGGAGCAGCCACAGCTGGACCCCGCTGGGAGAAGGCCCCTCTGGGCGCTGGAAATGGGAGAAGATACGTTAGGACAATGCTATACCAACACCTAAGACCCAGCCTGGCCCGTGTGGGTCGGTCACTTGGGTGCGGTCCTGTGCACTCAAGGCTGTCGATTCCATTCCGGGCCAGGCCACCTTCCTGGGGGCGTGCAGGAGGCAGCTGGTCAATGCTTTCCTCTCACATCCATGGTTCTCTCTCCCTCTCCCCTCTTCTCTCTCAAAATCAATAAAAATGTGTATTTTTAAAATGTCTAACATTTATTGAGCACTCAGGATGAGACAGGCCCAGTTGTAAGCACTAGACATGGAGATTAGCCATTTAATCCTCGGAGAGAGGAGACTGAGGTTCAGAGGGGGGAAGTGACTTACCCCAGGCCACACCGCTGGTGAGTGCTGATCCCAGGCAAGCTGGCTCAGAGTCCACACTCTAACCACGTCTCTCTCCCGACTCCCCCCAGCTCCGGAGGCGCAGATAAATTAGGGGCCCGAACACCGCACCGGCTTGAGAGTCAGTTCCCCTCGCCCTTCCTCGCCCTGTGTCCTGGCCACCCCCCTGGGTGAGCTCAGCTTCCTCCCCTGTAACACGGAGACAATGACAGCGCCCCCTTCAGGACAAAGGCAGGGTCGCCGACAGCACACTCCGGGGCTGGGCCTCACAGATGACATTGCACACGGCACAATAAACAACCAGAGGGGCACAGAAAGCAGTGAGTCCCCCTCCCCGTCCACACCTTTAGGTCCCTCACCCGAGGTGCCCACCGTCAGCACGCTGCGTCTCACCTTGTGGGGCTTCCACCCACAGGAAGACAGGGACTGGATGGGACAAGGTCATGGGCCGCCGGGTCCAATCCGGGCTCTGCAGCTTGCTGGCTTGTGAGGCTGCCTCTGCTCACAAACAGATGCTGCAGGACGTCCTGCCCACCTGTCAGTGGGCACGAGGGCAGGCATCTCTGCGGGAGAGAGTCCCGGCGAAGTCAGTGCCAGACGGCAGTGCCCTTGTAATTTCATTAACTTCTGGATGAGCAAATCCTCGCAGCAGGTGCGGGAAGGGAAAGAGGTCCCAGAACAGTGAGGACGAGGGGGCGCTGAGATGCGATGGTCTGACTCTGAGGTCCAGGGGGCCATGTCTGCCCAGCGACTGGGAGGAGGTGGCCGCTCGCTCCCCGGGCCCCGGGCCAGGCAGAGAGAGGGTTTGATTTTATATGGATCGTCCCCGTAAGGGCTTTGCAGGGACTGGCTGATGGGATTAGAGGAGCAGGAGCCCTAACGAGCCGTGGCTGCTGAACACGGTGCCGAAGCGGACACCGCTTCCCTCCGCACGTCCGCCAGGCAGCGTCGCCCGGCTCTGACAGGGAAGCCCTAGAGGCCAAAGGCCTCTCTGAATCGCACCCCAATGGGATTTGCCCTCTTTGAATATCCTTCCAGGTCCCGGACATCCCGGAAGGGGTCTAGAGCAAGGGGTGAAGCGCACGGGTTTGGAGGTGAGACCAAGGTCTCTCGCAGACTGAGACTCCTGTGTGATTCCGGGCAAGTCACGTCCCTCTCTGAGCCACAGAGCATCAGGGACCTGCCCGAAGTCCAACACGTAAGTGCTTCGTTCGGGCCTGGCAGAGTCAGAGCCTCATCAATGGCAGCCCATTGGCTAAAGACGAAAAACAAAGGCAGCTACTCTTTTTAAATATATATATATATATATATATATATATATATATATATATATATATATATATATATATATATAAATTTCTTTATAAATAAATAGGAGAGGAAGGGAGAAGGAGAGAGAGATAGAAACATCAATGATGAGAATTATTGATCTGCTGCCTCCTGCACACCTCCCACTGGGGACCGAGCCCGCAGCCCAGGCATGTGCCCTTGACGGGAGTCGAACCTGGGGACACTGAGCCACACCGGCCAGGGCTAAGGTCTTGATCTCCTCCCCCAGAAGGCCGTGTGAGCCGCTGTGGCCCCCGCTCCATCGCAGGGAGATTCAGCGGCGGCCCCGCCGCCTTGCAGGGCCGCTCGGATCTCCGGTCTGGGAAACGCTGTGGTTGATGTTCACGCAGGTTCACAGGCTTCGCCGGAACGTACGTTCCGGTTTGTCTGATCCAGAAGCACAAACGGCGCGTGGGAGCCTCAGATGGGAAGGAGGGGGCGCTCGGAGGAAGCTCCCTGAGCCCCTCCTCCCCGATTTCCGGTCTGGGGTCCCCCCCACAGGGTCCCCGAACCGCCACCCCGGGGTCTGCTGCCCCCTCCCGCCTGGGGTTAGCGCCCGTGGGCGCCTCCGCTCCGACTGTCCTCCCGCCGCGAGAGGGGGTGACAGCGGCTCCGGCCCCGCCGACGCCCCGCCCCCCGCCGACACCCCGCCCCCCGCCGACACCCCGCCCCCCCGCAGACACCCCGCCCCCCCGGCGGACACCCCGCCCCCCCCGCCCCCGCGGACACCCCGCCCCCCGCCCCCCAATCTCGCCGCGGGAGGAGGCGGCCCTCCAGGCCGGGCGGCGGGGGAGGCGGCCGCGGCCCGTTAGCCGGGGTGTGATCGGCGCCGGAGCCGCGGGGCCGCAGGAGGCCCGGCTGGCCCGGGGCGCGGGGCCGGGACCGCGGAGCCTCCTCCCGGGGCGCCTGCGGGGAGGAGGGCGTCGTCCCAAACGGCGTGTCCCGCCGCCCGCGGGCCTCCCCGTTCACGCCCGACGCCCGGCGCCCAGCCTCGGGGCGGAGCATTCTCGCCGCCCGGAGGACGCGGAGGCCACAGGAATCCACCCGGCGGGACGTCAGCCTGCAGGTGAGGGACCTGGAGGCGAATTCTAACCCTGCTTCTCACTGTGCGCGTTCGGTCCGCGCCCCAAGTGCGTCCCGTAAAGTGATGGATTGAGTGAGTTGAGGGCGAGAAGTGCGAGGGGAGTGGTCCCACCGGAGGGAGAAGGGGAGCTCGGAGTCCGTCTCTTCCGCGCACTGCGGGCCTCTGCCGCCCCCTGCTGGCGAGGGGCGTCTTAGCCGATGAGGTCGTTCTTGGGTGAGGAGAGCCACTGTTCTGCGGCCTCCTTTACTGCCACCCTTCCTCCACCGCACCCTCCTTTAAGGCAGTGAGAAGTGAGAGGGGAACATTGAGGACTCATTCCACATCTTGCAAGCAATCAGTTGTGAAGCCTGCCTCCCTTTATGGAGCTCACAGAGCCAGCCCCGACAGTTCTAACAGTCAGGAACTGGGATAAAGAATAAAGACCTAACCACAAGGCTGGGCTTCGAAGTGCTGGGAATAACAAGAATATCTAGAACTAATTTAAACATCCATCATGGGAATATTGACAAATTTTAAAGGTACGTGCAAAAAATACAATACTGCACAGCTGAAAATACAATGTTGCTGAACATTTGACATGAAAATATAATCAAACAAGGAAAATTAGTCTTACTGGCATTATATTGAATGAAAGGAGCCAGACACACACACACACACACACACACACACACACAAACATGCTGTCAGGTATTTATCTGAAATTCAAGAACAGGAAAAACTAATCTATATATATAAAAGGTTAATGTGGTAAGTGTTCCTCCAACCGTCTAACCAGTCACTATGTCGCACACTGACCTCCAGGGGGCAGACGCTCAGCACAGGAGCTGCCTTGACCCACACTGGCCATTTACAGAGAAGCGGCACCAAGGACTTGGCACCCTCAAAGCAACTCTCGGCTTCCCCAAGTGGGGCACAGGTTCTGCCACCACCCTGGAGCAACAGCCCACCAAATCGCAGCCAATACTGCCGAGACCCCATGACGAAAATGCGGCCTACAGCCCAGCCCAGCCTGGAAACAGTCACTGTAAACACTGGGCAATGATGTCACAAAGCAATGCCCGGCTTCCTCTCCCTAGCCACTAGCCTCCTTGGAGTTTCTTCAGCCCAAGAACACAACTTGCTTTATAGCCAGGTGCAAACATTCCACACTGTAACCTAATGTCTGTGAAGCATTTTCCCGTGCCTCATCTCATTTGATCCTCACAGAAGTCCTGGAGTAAGTAAAATAGGAGACTCGGTGGAATTCTATTTTCTTTTCATTAACCAGAAAATGGAGATTTAGAACTTAGAAACTTGACCCAATTGAAAAGAACTACGAAATTGTGGACCTTGAAAATGACTTCAGGTTTTCTCACTGCACAGAATATAGTCAAACACTGCTGCAGTTACATATTTTACCCTTTGTTCTCCCTGTGTGATCTAGATTAATAATCTGCTTCGTGCTGATATTTACTGCTGTGTTGCTGACAATTACCTGAAAGAGAAGTTGAGGAGCTTCACTGGGCTGGAAAAAGTTTAGCTACATAGAAAGCAGGTTTAATTAAGCAAGATTATTTTATATCTATAAAAGGCTAAGCTGACTTGTGCATGCATGATACATATAAAGCTCTTGCTGGTGCCAATTGCATGCGTGTGTTTCGATGTCATTGTCGATTGTGAATTTGGTTGACACTTCTATTATAGAGAAAGGGCAAATAGCAATATTAAAACATTTCTACTAATTAATTTCCTTTTAATGTAGACAAATCCGTGCACTGGGCCTCTAGTCTTTCATAATAGAAGTCAGAATAGAGGCTACTTCTGTAGGATTTTGACTGGGAAGGGGGCCTGGGAACCTTCTTGGGCATGAGAAATGCTCCCTTAATCTGGGCGGTAGCTTCACAAGTGAAGTCCATCTTGTGTAAAAACACATTGAGTTGTATATGCATTTTATACATGTTATACCTCACTAAGACGTTTTCGAGAAGATATTCAAGCAGGAAAAAAGAGTACTAAGCAGTATGATCCTACCCTTAAAAATAAAAGGAAAACATAACACAGGCAGCAGTTCTCATCTCAAACTTTTTTCATTGTCTCATTTTCACATTATTGAGGATCCCAAAGAGCTTTTGTTTTTGTGGGCTGTATCAATACTTATCATGGATATTAAAATATAAATATTTAACAGTCAATTGCATTAGCCATCAGAGTGATAACGTCAGCATATGTCATGTAACCTCTGGAAAATTTTACTGTCCATTGGGAGAATAAAAAAGGCAAATAACATCTTACTGTTACTATGAAAGTAATTTTGAGCTTGGCGTCTTGGAAAACCCAGAGGTCCCAAATCTCACTTTAAGGACCGCTGGCGGGGCGGGGCCCATGGGATGAAGGAGGGGAGGGGCAGGGAGACACACCGCTTGATAAATTATTTTCTCTCAGTAGTGGATTATAATTTATTTTAATTTGCTGCTTTTAGGTGCTTTTCAATGGGAAATATGCCCTCAGTGGATAGAGCGTCAGTCTAGGGACTGAAGGGTCCTAGGTTTGATTCCGTCGGGGTTGCAGGCTCAATCCCCAGTGTGGGGCGTGCAGGATCTCTCTCATCATTGATGTTTCTATATATCTCTCTCCCTCTCCCTTCCTCTCTGAAGTCAATTTAAAAAATGTTTAAGGAAAATATAGCCACCACTGATTGGTTTTGCAAACAAAAAAAGAGACTCATGTTGAAAAGCCCCAACAATAATAACGTATTTGGCTGTATGGAAACAGCAAACCGAGCCCCAAGCTGAAAGTGATTTCCCGGTCAGTCCTGGCCTGTAAATCCGAGAGTTCCACTTGCAGCTTTAGAGGGAATATGTAGGTGCGCACACGCCTGGGTTGTGCTGGACCGGGAAGTAACCTCCGGAGGGCCCACGCGCAGCACTGCATCCGTGTGGCCCTGCGCGCCGCGGCGGGAAACGAACACCCACCCAGCCCAGCCCGCCCCGCGCTGCGCCCGCACCCACCTGGGGCGAAACTCCGAGCGCGCCAGCGCCGGCGGCGCAGACGGAGGCGGGGCTGAAGGAGACTGACACTGCGCTCGGCCTCTCAGCATCATAGCCCCGCCTCTCCATCCTACTTCCCTCTCTGAGTGGCTGCAGGACTGCGGAGGTTAGTTCCCATTGGCCAACGGGCACCAGCTTTGCGCGTCGGGAGCCGGAGCGGAAGTCGCCATGGTGCGGTTCAAACACAGGTAGGCGGCTGGTGGCTGGCCCCTCCGTGTTCTTTCCGGCCCGGCGCCCGCAGCCCTGGCCTCTCTCACCTCCCGTCGCCCCCCAGGTACCTGCTCTGCGAAGTGGTGTCTGACGACCCCCGCTGCCGCCTGAGCCTGGATGACCGCGTGCTGGGCGGCCTCGTGCGGGACACGGTCGCCCGCCTGCACGGGACCTTCGGTGGCGCCGCCTGCTCCATCGGCTTCGCGGGTACGAAGGTGCTGGGGACGGGAACCTGGGGGGATTGGGGGCCGGAGGAGGGAGGGAGGAAGGGCACTAGCAGCCCACAGAGCTGCCAAGCCTGGTGCACGAAGTGTTTTTTGTTTTTAATGTATTTGTTATTCATCCAGAGAGGGAGAGGGAGAAACATCCGTGATGAGAACCGGCTGCCTGCGTCGTGCACGCCCCCTACTGGGGGCTGACGTGACCTCCCGGTTCATAGGAGGCTCTACGGGGGAGCCATGTGGCTGGGCCACTAAGTGGTCCTTTTTAGGCGCCTGGGATTCCCAGCTCCAGGTGTGGACAAGTTAGGCGGAGAGCTAAGACAGAAGGCAGTGGAACTTTGGGCAAGAACCCCCTGTATCTATTTATATGTGAATATTGGTGATTGCTACTTAATAGGATGACTAGAATTAAGTGAAGGGACATGTGTATAGCTCCTGTGAAGTTAGGTGACTGGTTACATTAATATCACATGGAAAAAAGAATTAACCCTGCAAAGTTCTCAATAGGGCCTGTAAAGTACAGAACACGATTATGTGCATGTAAATGAGGAAGAAGAGGTGCCTTCCCAGCAGCCACACAAATCTAAATTTGTTCCTTTACTATATGCTCAAAATGGGATCCTGGGGAACTACCGTGTTTCCCCGAAAATAAGACATCCTCTGAAAATAAGACCTTACAGGTTTCCTTCTGAGTGAAATATAAGTCATCCCCAAAAAAATAAGGCCCCCCCTAGGCTAAACATGAGAGATTTGGTCCACTGATTCTGAAAGAAATGGAGTCACAAGAAATTCACCAGGAAATTCAGGAATTGAATTATGATGATGTTCTAGAAGATGACATGATTGTCATTGAATAAATAAGTTCTTGATACGGTAGGATTCACAGTTTGTCTGGTTTGTGTTGACAACTGCCGTACTACCGTACCATATACAGGTAATAAATTTCCTTTATTTTCATGTAACAATAAATGTGTACTGTATTCTTCTTCATGGAAAAATAAGACATCCCCTGAAAATAAGACCTAGTGCATCTTTGGGAGCAAAAATTAATATAAGACACTGTCTTATTTTTGGGAAAACGGTATATGCACACTAGGGGCCCAGTGCATGAATTCATGCCCCTTGAAAGGAACCGTGGACGGTGAGGCTGCGGTGGGCACGGGTGACCCTGGTCCTGCCTGCCACTGCTCCCACACACATAGCGCTGGCCCCACTCGCACCCACTGAGGGCGTGGAGCAATTGGGGCTGGCACCAGCAGCAGATGCACGCAGGGCCAGCACCATCAGTGAGTGCCAGCGGCAACTGCTGCCCCATCTACCCTCAGGAGCAGGGGGAGTGAAAAAGCCCCTTAATGATCAGGTCTGGCAGCCGATGCTCACACCTGCTGATGGTGCCGGCAGCCGGGCAGGACCACATTGTGTGGGAGCAAAAAATTTTCATTAACCACTAGAGGCTCACGCTGATGACTAGCACCCCACCTTGGTCTGGCATCCTCGCTCAACTGCTCCACCATCCCGCCACAGCCAACACCATGTTCCACATGTACCCCTGGTGGTCAGTGCACATCGGAGACCAGTTATTTGGTTGTTCCGCTGTCTATTTCCATATTAGGGCCTTATATAGATAGAAGATAGGCATAATGCTACATCAGGTGAGACTGGGCTGGCCACAGAGCCTAGCTTTAGAGCCTTTCTTGAACCAAGGGTTTGGATCTCCATCTCCCCACCCCCAACGTATTATATTAAATGTCAGTGAATGAGAAGAACATTAAAATTCTAAATTCATCAGTTGAGTGATGTGCAAGGCACTGGCCATTGTCTATTCCCTCTCCCCCTTCCATAAATGACAATCTCTTTCCTTCAGGAATCTGTTTTTACTCATTGTGTCCCAAATGCCACTGCTGTTGGCACTTCGTAGGCTTAGTTACCCTAAGACCTTTGACTTGCTGCTGAGAATCCAGTTTCCCCAAATTTTTTTGCCTGCTGTAGTGCGATACCTCAACGCATATACTGGAATAGTGCTACTACGATGCCGAAAGGAGTTCTACCAGCTTGTGTGGTCGGCTCTTCCCTTCATCACACACTTGGAGAACAAAGGACACCGTTACCCGTGTTTTCTCAACACCTTGCACGTGGGAGGTACGGCTGCTTTTCAGTGGGTGTCAGGCTCAGAGTTCAGTGGTGTCTGGTGGGTGGTCTCCCTACCCTGCCAAGAGCAGGATGCTTTCCCCTGGCTCTGAAAGTCGAGGAAGACGCCTTTCACCACAGGGCTCTTTCCTGTGCCAGGTACCATTAGAACATGCCAGAAGTTCCTGATTCAGTACAACCGGAGACAGCTGCTGATCTTGTTGCAGAACTGCACTGATGAAGGTAAGCAACCCTAACCCAGTGCGAACTGAGCAGGTACTGGCCTCCAGCTGTCAAAAACCTCCCCATGTGCCTGCCTTCCCCCAGGGGAGCGGGAAGCCATCCAGAAGTCTGTCACAAGAAGCTGCTTGCTGGAGGAGGAACCGGGCGAGGAGGAGCTTTCCGATGGCAGCGAGGAGGCTGCTGAAGCAATGGAGTGAACCTCTGCCGGCTGGCTGCAGGGTGCCCAAGCCTCAGGCCCACTTGTAGGAACAGGGCATTCTGGGAGGCGCTGGATCTTCTACATTCCCAGGATCTCCTTTCTCCATCATAGAATGGATGTTGCTTAAAGCCCTGACACATCTGATAGATTTGTGGCTTTTGCCACAAAAAACTCCTTTCATGTCAGGCTGGAACTCTAATCCCCCCAGAGTTCCTGACCCTGGATCTCTGAATGGCTTTCGGTTAAGAATGACAGGTTCTCTCTCATCGATGTTTCTAACTCTCTATCTCTCTCCCTTCCTCTCTGTACAAAATCAATAAAATATATTTTTTTAAAAAAAGAATGACAGGTTATACGCCGAAACCGGTTTGGCTCAGTGGTAGAGCGTTGGTCTGCGGACTGAAAGGTCCCTGGTTCGATTCCGGTCAAAGGCATGTACCTGGGTTGCAGGCACATCCCCGGTAGGGGGTGTGTAAGAGGCAACTGGTTGATGTTTCTCTCTCATTGACGTTTCTAGCTCTCTATCTCCCTTCTTCTCTGTAAAAAATCAATAAAATATATTTTTTAAAAAAGAATGACAGGTTATAGCTACTCCCAGCTCACAGTCATACTAGCTGATACTTTAACCTCCTTATAATAAGTGTGTCTAGCTGACCTGAACTGAACTTACAAAACAAAAAGCTACCGTCCAGGCAGCTGTTGGTTAGAGCATCGTCCCGATTACGCCGGTTGCAGGCTCGATCTCCAGTCAGGGAACATACAAAAAAACCAATGAATGCATAAATAAGGGGAACAAAAATCAATGTTTCTTTTTTCCCCTCGAAAAACTCAATGAATTAAAAAAATAAAACAAAGTTCACATTGCTTGTGCAGGTAATTTATTGCAACTGTTTGCCTTCACATTCTATTAGACCTAGAGGTTACTTTATTAAGCAGCAAAAGAATTCATCACTCCAATTTAGCTCAAACCAAGGCATAAGACTACTCTAGACAATAGAGGGAGTGGGCAGCCCTGCTGCTTCCAAACCTGTCCTCCACCTCCAGGTGCTGGTCTCCTGCTCCTGTCACTTGAAACAAGTTTGGTTTAAAGGTTGGCAGAAGGTCCATCTTTCCTTGCCAAACAAGCCACGTGGAAGAGGTAAAACCCTCCATCATACATGCAGGTGCAGCCTAGGTCTGGCCCCACAGCCTGGCCATGTCAAACAAAAAACTGCAATTCGAGCTGAGTATTCTAAATCCATTTTATTCCATCCCTGTTTCTTTAGAGGACTGAACAGACAGAAAAGATTCAACTACTTTTAAAAGCCTCGCTGAAAGGTGCTGAAACCAGGATGCCCGGCACATGACATCAGAGCACAGCAGTGCAGTTTAACACTCTGGTCTGGGCTGCTTTTCCAGGGGATGTTGAAGGGACTCGTTTATTTAAGGTTGAGAAAAACTAATCACACATGGTCAAAAAGACTAACCTGTAACAAACTAAAAACCTTGGCAGGAAGAGATCTCTTATGAGTGTCAATACTTTATTTTGGTGTAAAGAGGGAAGCTGGAAAATACACTGTATTTAAAATCTTGGTTCCCCCTCATATTCTGGAAACCCCCTCCCCCCAGAACTAATCTGTTCAAACTCAGATACATAAAAATTACAGCAGCAAAACGAAAGCGTGGAGAAAAGAAACCAGATGGAGAAGGTAGCCTGGGCCAGTAGTGTCACTTGGTGTGGACGACGGAGGTGCTGAACAGGAGTTTCTGCTTCTGCTTTTTTCTTTTCTTTCCTCCTCTCTCTTCTAAACAGAAACAGAAAGAGAACTTAGTTAAGAATGCCACCCCACATCCCCCAGCCAGTTTTCATTACTGAGAGTGACAATGGCAGCTAAGAGTACAGGTTCTGGAATCAGAATGGCTGTTTTGGAATACTGGTACTTGGATACGCTTTGTTTTTGGACAAGTCACTTTATCTCCCTGAAACTGTTTCTTCAGCTGCAGCAGTTACACCTTCTAACAGGGTTAATGGGAGAGTAAAGTCTACACCATGCCAGGCACACAGGAAGCACACCATTAATGTCACTCTCTAACCATGAACGTCAGAGTTGGTGGGCTTCGAGCCCAATTTCTGCACCAATGAGCCCCCCTTTACCAACTCAGGATTCCAACATCTACTTTCCACTGCTGTTTTGGAAGCAGAAATAAAAGTTCCTTCCTCCAGGCCTGGAGAATTAACCTGAGGTGGCAGAAAGGTCCCATGTGACACCGATGAAATGTTAGCTGACACTAGCAGATGAGCCTAGAGCTCAGGGAAAAGTGCCCGGCCGATTAGTGCCATCTGCCACCGGACCCGGGCGGGAAGGACTGTCCTGTGCTGAGCATTCCCCCCGCCTTTACCAGAGAGGGCATCGGGTGTAGCAGGTGTGTCCAGTTTCATGAAGGCTGCTTCAATAGCTTGGCTGAAAGAATTTTGGAAACTGGGCACAGGAACACGGTCTGAGTTATCACTCTCCCCGTCACTGTCCATGGTGGCAGGAGGGACCAAGCTGTTTTCATCTAAAAAAACAAACAGTGTTAAAATTCTAGAAACAACTCTAGAGACTCTTATCCTCTAAAAAGGGCAAAACCCACCTTCACCAGGAAGGCCATCCTCACCTTTCTTTGGGATAGTTTTGGGCCACACATCTGCTTTTGCTTTTCCAACTCTCAGCATCTGCCAAAGTGGGAAGGGGGGAGGAATAAATCTAATAATTTGCTGAATAATGAGAGCACTGATTCGCCCTCAACTACTCCTAGCTACTCTGGTACATCTACGAGAATATCTGGGACTAAATCTATGAGCTTCCCTCTTAAGAACGCCTTCTGTGATTATTAGGATCAGTGTCACATTAGTCTGCAAGCCCCTTCTTCTCTAACAGATATTTCCAGAAAGAGCAAGCAGTGGAGTTCGGTTCAATGTCCTTGGATGCTTCCCAAGCACAGGGTTTACCTGGGCAAACGAAGGGAAGGGAGAGTCCTCCTCCAGGCTCCCGATGCAGAGTGGAGGGCTGCCCTGGTTCGCAGTGGGTGACACAGGGCTCAGCACAAAGTCTGAAAGGAAACCAGACACCTTATTATATGAGTCAAGTTCCAAAGAACTAGTGTCCTCTTAGCAAGAGGGAAGAGAGGAGCCGAAACCGGTTTGGCTCAATGGATAGAGCATCGGCTTGGGGACTGGAGGACCCTGGTTCGATTCCAGTCAAGGGCATGTACCTTGGTTGCGGGCATATCCCCAGTAGGGGGTGTGCAAGAGGCAGCTGGTCGATGACACTCTCTCATCGATGTTTCTAACTATCTCTCTCCCTTCCTCTCTGTACAAAATCAAATAAAATATATTTAAAAAAAAAAAAAAAAAGAGTGAAGAGAGGAACCCTGAATTAAGTATGGATAATTACCTATCAACTCAAAAAGCAAACTCTGACCCGATTTCAACTCTGCCATGTTCTCAAAAAGCCAAGAACAAGGTCCATTATTCATACCAGTGAGCACTAGAGAAAAGCTGTGTTTACAGTAACACCAGAAGGTCTGCCAGAATCTATCCCATCCCCACAGTAAAAGACCTTCCACATCAGCTGACTCTCAAGGACTAGGTTTCTTCTGTCATGACTTGGTATGATATAGATATAAACACTCCAGTAGAAGGTATAAAATGTAATCAGGTCAGCTTTTATTTTTTTATTTTTTATTTTTTATTTTTTTTAATATATTTTATTGATTTTGTACAGAGAGGAAGGGAGAGAGATAGAGAGCTAGAAACATCGATGAGAGAGAGTCATCGACCAGCTGCCTCCTGCACATCCCCCACTGGGGATATGCCCGCAACCAAGGTACATGCCCTTGACCGGAATCGAACCCGGGTCCTCCAGTCCCCAAGCCGACGCTCTATCCATTGAGCCAAACCGGTTTCGGCGTCAGGTCAGCTTTTATGTTCCAGTCAGCAGATGTCGAAGACTTGAGGACATTCAGTTAGAATCCAAAACACACACATAACAGATCCCGAATGAAGAGGCCAGCTTTCCCCCGAGACTCCCTGGGGAGCAGCCTTCCCATCCTCTGGCTTCAGGTTGAGCACCTCCCGCAGATCAGGTCTACCTGCTGTTCTGATCACTGGGGGGGGGGGCCTGTTCACTCCCCCACGAGCAGGTCCGTCCATAGCCAGCCAGCGCTGTGCTACTTCTAGGACCACCCCACTGCTCTTGCTCAGATACCTTCAGGAGAACTAAAATGTAAACACAATCTTTACATCACAAACAATGTGGTTGGTATTC
Source organism: Pipistrellus nathusii (assembly GCA_963693515.1). Taxonomy (NCBI): domain Eukaryota; kingdom Metazoa; phylum Chordata; class Mammalia; order Chiroptera; family Vespertilionidae; genus Pipistrellus; species Pipistrellus nathusii. The sequence continues at coordinate 22,389,461 of OY882876.1, read as the reverse complement.
CTCTATGTAGCGGCTCTCTTCTTAAACATGCTCTTCAGAGGATCACGGTCGTGTAGCCCTCAAGATCCAGGTTCTAATCCCAGTTCCTGCCACTAAGACCCTGCCTTAACCTTAGGCTCCTAATCAATGATAGCCATACCATCAAAAAGGTAACCAAGAGTTTTAAATATTGGACATTTTGTTTAAAATACCTGATAGAGAAATAAAATTTAAGTATCAAAATATCTGTCAGGGACTGAAGATAAGAAATGACAGCTCTCTGAAATGACAGCAACTCTTTCTTACGTGTTTTATTTCTTAACAGTAATACATTCTATAAGAGGGAAAAAATATTTTTAAGAGGCCTCTTTGAACAATCTCTCAATCCTGGTCTCACTCCCTAGAGTGGAATACGATTACTTATTTGGAACATAATCACCCCATTATTTTTCTATACACTTAGATATTCAAACCCACAATAAAATGTTTTGCATGTTTTCCTTTAAATCTACAAATGGTATGTTCTGTTTGTTCTAAAAGTTCCTTTTATTCTAAATGTGTACCCATTAGTTCATAAAGAGAGCTATTTTCTTCTTCCTTAGGTATAAAGTACAATGTTTCAAAGTATCAATGCTATAATTTGGCCAATTACTTACCAATAGACTTTGTAGACTATCCTCCCACCACACCTGCTATTATATATAAAAGGCTAATATGCTAAGTGTCTGACTGTCCAACTAGTTGCTCTGACACGCACTGACCACCAGGGGGCAGACGCTCAATGCAGAAGCTGCAGTGACCTGCACTGGCCATTTACAGAGAAGTGGCACCAGGGACCTGGCACCCACAAAGCAACACTCGGCTTTCCCAAATGGGACACAGGCCCTGCCTCTAGCCCAGAGCAACAGCCCACCAAATAGCAGCCAACACTGCCAAGACCCCATGGCACAAAATGAAGCCTACAGCCCGGCCTGGCCCAGCAACCATCATGGTGGGCACCACGTAATGACGTCACATACCAATGACCATCTTCCTCTCCCAAGCAACTAACCTCCTTGGAGTTTCTTTAGCCCAGGAACATGACTTGCTTTATAGCCAGGTGCAAACATTTTACACTGTAACCAAATGTCTGTGAAGCATTTTCCCTTGACCTCATCTCATTTGATCCTCACAGAAGTCCTGGAGTAGGTAGATCAGAGACTCAGTGGAATTCAATTTTCTTTTCATTAGCCAAAAAATGGAGATTTAGAAAGCTTAGAAGAAACTTAACCCGACTGAAAAGAAGAAATGATGGACCTTGAAAATGACTTCAGGCTGAAGCCGGTTTGGCTCAGTGGTAGAGCGTCGGTCTGCGGACTGAAAGGTCCTGGGTTCAATTCCGGTCAAGGGCATGTACATTGGTTGCGGGCACATGGTGGGGGGTGTGCAAGAGGCGGCTGGTTGATGTTTCTCTCTCATCGACATTTCTAGCGCTCTCTCTCCCTCCCTCCCTCTCTGTAAAAAATCAATAAAATATATTTTTTTAAAAAAGAGTGAGTGCCTTGGTTGCAGGCACATCCCCAGATTGATGTTTCTCTCTCATCACTGTTTCTAACTTTCTGTCCCTCTCCCTTCTTCTCTGTGAAAAATCAAAAAAAAAATTTTTTTTTAAAAGAAAATGACTTCAGGTTTTCTCACTGCACAGAATAAAGTCAAACACTGCTGGAGTTAATATTTTACCCTTTGTTTTCCCTGTGTGATCTAGATTAATAATCTGCTTCGTGCTGATATTTACTGCTGTGTTGCTGACAATTACCTGAAAGAGAAGTTGGTGTGCTTACTGGGCTGGGAAAAGTTTAGCTACATCAGAAAGCAGGTCTAATTAAGCATGTTAATTCTATATCTATAAAAGGCTAAATTGACTCGCTCATGCACGATACATATAAAGCTCTCGCTGGCATCAATGGTACACATGTTTTGATCTGTTACTGTTGATCATGACTTTGGTTGACACTTCTATTCTAGAGAAAGGGCAAATAGCGGTATAAAATATTTCTTCTAATAAATTTCAATGTGCACACATTTGTGCACTGGGCCACTAGTTTATTATAAACAATGTTACAACAAGGAAATACTTGCACCTTCATTCTTTACATCCCAACTTTACTTACCTGCTTGGGAACCTGGACTTCTGCTAAGAGGAGAAATGGAGAAAGCCCCATGGCCCTCAGTGCTGGTGGGACCTAAAGCAGAATCAGAGGAGCAAGTATAGGAATTGAAGGCAGGAAACTGCTGTAGATTCTCCAGGGGAATGTGGACTTCTGGGTCTGCAAAGGAAAAGATGAGAATGGTAGGCCCATTTACAAATTTCCTCCAAAAATTTTTTTAAATATATCAATGACTTCAGAAAGGAAGGGGTAGAGAGAGAGAGAAACATCAATGATGAGAATCATTGATTGGCTGTCTCCTGCATGGCCTCTACTGGGGATCAAGCCCACATACTGGCTTGTGCCCTGACCAGAATAGAACCATGACCTCCTGATTCATATAGGTCAATGCTCAACTACTGAACCACGCCAGCCGGGCAGATTACCTCAAATCCTTTTCAGCAGTTGGTTTCCCCCGGGGAAGTAAGATCCAAACATGTCAAACTCATGGCTTGCTGGCAGCAAGTTTGACATGCTTGATAGACAGAAGTTTCAAAATCCACATTTTTAACTCTATTTAGAGAGTCAAAGGTAAGGTCGATGATCCATCCAGAAAACACATGGGACAATTATCCCCAGCATTCAACAGATCTCTATTCTCCCCCCGACCAGGTTTTCTCACCACTATACCAAAGATGAATTTAATCTTAATCCTTACTATATGCTATGTACTTTGACCCAAATTAACTCATTTAATTCTCAAATAAGCCTAAGAAGGAGGGTACTCTCATGATTCATACTTAAAAATTGAAGAGAACAAGTGGCAGAGCTGGAATAAGAACTCAAGCAGTCTGGCTCCGAGGCTTGGGCACTGAGCCTCTGGACAATCATGCACAGCTGTATTACTCAAAGGTGAGAGTGCTTGAACTTACACTTGCCCTGTTTCTTGTTCTCTTCCATCTCAATCCTACGCTCTCGACGGCGCTCCTCCCGAGCCTTCTTCTGGCGTTGTCGCTTCCTCTTCTCGATGTCATCTGTGGGTTGGTCAGATTATGAGGCAGACCCAAGACAACCTGGCCATTCCCTCCTCCTAGTTGACTAATACTTAAAGCCACGATAGTCCCGGTTGGATTGGATGAATAGATGGAGTGTATCAGGAGGTTCTGAGCCTCTTGACACCGCTCCTTAAATCCTCCCATACTGGGTGTCTAGTCATAGGAATCCCTGAACTCCACGATATCGAGAAGCGAAGTTGGGGCACTCTTACCTGAGAATATCTCTAGGGTTTCCTTAGAGACCACAGGAGGCTGCAGAGCCAGTTCACAAATGCTGAACTCACAGGTGAGGGGCAAGTGAGAGAGATATCTATGACGCTGTCGAACATCCTACAGAGGAAAAGGGACCAACACTCAACAAAGACCAGGCCTTACTCTACAGACAGAAAATCCCATCCTAGACATCCACAGTATACACACACTTATAGTCAGCATAGTGCTCAAGTAATCACCACTTTGAAAAGCCAAACAGAAAGTGTAAATTAAGCTACAGTAAGGTAGACTAAGTAACCAGAAACAGTTTTTTAGGTTTGTGTTACAAATAAATAAACAGAGCCTGACAATAAATTAACTAAAGCTGATCAGCTGTTTCTGATTTTCTGTGGCCCATGCCTCAGAGAAGAGAATAAGGAAAAGAAAGAGTAACTTCTTGTCAAAAATCTGGGAGCCATTGACAGAATTAATGATAAGTGGGTATATACATAAAGCAGATTTCCCCACTGCATGAAGGTCGACCTAAAACAGTAAAAAATGAAGCCCATCAACTTAAATTTAATTTTGTTTCCTTTTTCTGCAAGTTTTATGGAAAGTTTATAATATCCAAAAAATTTAGGCTTATAAAAAATTTCAGATCAATACAGAAATAACTCTCAACGAGCAAATTTCACATATGTAAATTATCAAACAAGTTAACTCATAGATATATAACCCAAAAATGCATTTTGATTTTGCATAAACTAGCTTTTAAAGAGTCCTCCAAGGATTTTTCATTTTCTCAGACATTTCCGCCAAGCAATAAAAAGAAACAAAAAAGCCTAAACCGGTTTGGCTTGGTGGATAGAGCATCGGTCTGCAGACTGAAAGGTCCCAGGTTCGATTCTGGTCAAGGGCATGTACATTGGTTACGGGCACATCCCCAGTAGGGGGAGTGCAGGAAACAGCCAATCCATGTTTCATTATCATATCGATGTTTCTCTGTTCCTTCCTTTCTTCTTAAAAAAAAAAAAAAATCTTCGTGACTTTTCCCTTTCCCACGTGGGAGTCTGTACTTGTTCTTCAATAAATCTCTACCTCTGTTATACAAAAAAAAACCACACAAAAAAAACCAAGAACACTAAAAGGCCTTAGAAGTTTGTTAACTTGGTGAGTAGGCCCAGCTCCCTGACCCTCCACCTCCACAGGCCCTCACCTCAGACATGGAGTACCCAGCGATCTCCACCACCATTGCCGAGATCTTCTCAGGGCTCTGCTCCAGGCTGCCATACTCCCGCACGAGGCAGCGCACGTTCACAGGATGCAGGAACATGTACTGCCCATCCTCCGCTGAAGACAAGTAGCTCTATCACACAACAGCCTTGGCCAATCCTCACGATGGGGCCCTCCTTATGGCGAGGTCTGTCTCTCCCGCCCCAAGCCAAGGAGACCCAGTGGCGATGCCTTCTGCTCAGGCCATCTCTCTGAAATTATCTGTTGCACCCAGCCCTCCTCCTCAGGGCCCCTCACCTTGGTAAAAGTAGTAACAAGGAGAGCAGCTCAGGTGTGTGAGGCCTGCGGTGGGTTCCTGATGGCTGGACTCGGTACTAATGGTTCCCTCTGCAAGACTGCCACCTGCTAACTCCAAGTCATCACAAGCCTCTGGACAACCCTTCGGGTCAGGTTCCGGTTCAGATACTGCTTCCTCTTCCTCTACCAGCGGGAGACCAAGAGGACGAGACGAGCCCAGAGAACAACCTTCAGTGGTTTCTTCATCAAAAGCAGACAGGTACTCTAGCACTTCCTGTTGGGACAAATTCTAGGTCAACAGAAAGTACACCTGGCAAAGGAAGGCCTAGGAACAAAGTTCTCTGGGTGTTTACCTTATTGACGCATTCACTGATGTAACTAACCCCTGGGGAAAGAATTAATAAGCACCCAGAAAGACTCACAGTTTCCTCTTCATCCAAGAGTTTGGCTCTCACACCGTGCCTACCAGCTCAACAGCAGGACTTGAGGAATGGCAGCCATTTATCTGGAACAGGGACACACTAACCTTCCTGGGTTGAAAAACAGACTCCGTCGCCAAGGGAGCCATCAGCACCAGTTGTTCCAGCGCAGCCACAACACCAGTGACCTCCCCTGTGCTTTCAGCCAATCCTGACAGAGCTTCTTCCCGAGTCTAGATCACCAGAGAGAAGACAGGAAAAATCTCAGTTTTCAGAAACAAACTTAAGCTTAAGGGCAAGGGCTTTCAATGGCCTCTCTCAATAGGAATAAAAGTTAAAAGGCAGCCTCGTTGGTTGGGCTCAGTGGATAGAGCATTGAACTGAAGACTGGAAGGTCCCAGGTTCAATTCCAGTCAAGGGCACATGATCGGGTTGCAGGCTCAATCCCCAGTAGGAGGCGTGCAGATGGCCAATCAATGATTCTCTCTTATCATTGACATTTCTCTCTCTCTTCCTCTCTGAAATCAATAAAAGTGTGTGTGTGTGTGTGTGTGTGTGTGTGTATAGGAACCAAGACCTACGCTGGCCAGGTAGCCCAGTTGGTTAGAGTATAGTCCCAATATGCCAAGGTTTTGGGTTTGATCCCCAGTCCGGGCACACAAATAACGAATGAATGCATAAATAAATGGAACAGCAAATCGATGTTTCTGTCTCTTTCTCTCTCTCTCTCTCAAAAAAAAAAAAAATCAATAAATTAATAGCCCATATGTGGCTCAGTGGTTAAATGTCAACTTATGTAAACTAGAAGGTCTCGATTCCAGGTCAGGGCACATGCCAAAGTTGCAGGTTCGATCCCCAGTAGGGGTGAATGCAAGAGGCAGTCGATCAATGATTCTCTCTGATCACTGATGTTTCTATCTCTCTCTTCTTCCTCTTCCTTCCTCTCTAAAGCAATAAAAATACATTTAAAAAGTTAATAAAAAAAAAAAACAAGCAATAAATGTATAAAAAAGTGGAACAACAAACCAACGTTTCTCTCCCTTTCTCTCTAAAAATCACTTTTAAAAATGTTAAAGGCAACGAAACCGGTTTGGCTCAGTGGATAGAAGGTCAGTCTGTGGTCTGAGGGGTCCCAGGTTCGATTCTGGTCAAGGGCATGTACACCAGTTGCGGGCACATCCCCAGTAGGGGGTGTGCTGAAGGCAGCTGATCAATGTTTCTCTCTCATCAATGTTTCTAACTCTCTATCTATCTCTATCTGAAAAAAAATCAATAAAGTATATATATTTATACTTATATATATACTTTAAGTATATATATATATATACTTTATTTTTATTTATATATATATATAAAAATGTTAAAGACAATAAGACCCAAGGGGAAGAGTTTAAGTACTTAAAATCCTGATCTTTAAGGGAAACAAAGCCAAAAGCATCTGGTACTCAAACAGGATGATATTCTGCTTAGAGTCTCTCGACAATGAAAACACTATACAAAAGCTTCCTGAACAGAAATCCAAGAACACAAAACTAGTTTTTACAAACACTGCTGAGAGTCCCAGCCCAGGAGGCAAGCAGGGGGTGGCCAACCTCTACCGCAATTTAGACAGCTCTACTTCTATGTGCCCCTTTCTTTACCTGAAATGCATGTGGACAAACGCTCTGTACTGCACAAAGTAAAAATGAAGTACATAGGATCCTGCCCAAGGAGGACTTAGAAGTCAGAGGCAGGAATTCAAATACCAGATTCACCTCTTATTAATCAGGTATCTTCAAACAAATTACCTAATCCATGATTCCATTTCCTCATCTGGGAAATAGGAGAGCTGTGTCTATCATGCCAGAATATGAAGCTTAAGTGAGGTAACTTCTTTTTTAATCCTCACCTGAGTATATATTTTTTAATTGATTTTTAGGGATCGAGAAAAAAAAAAAATCAATTGGTTGCCTCCCATATGCTCCCCAACTAGGGATCGACTCACAATCTAGGAAAGTGCCCTGACCAGGAATTGAACAAGCAATCTCTGTGGTCCACGGGATGAAGCTCCAACCTAGCCACCAGGTCAGTGCTGGGCTAAATTTAAGTACAGAACCTACTGAATCAATCTCTCACGGTGTAGTCCAACAACCAGTGATTCTGATGCTTGTTAAAGCTTCCTGTTGCAAACCTACCTGGTTTGGCTCAGTGGAAAGAGCATCAGCCTGCGGATTCAAGGGTCTCAGGTTTGACTCGTCAAGGGCACTTTATGTTGCTGGCTCGGCTGGAACCCCAGTAGGGGGAGTGCATGAGGCAGCCAATCAATGATTCTCTCACATCACTGATGTTTCTATCTCTACCTTCCTCTCTGAAAGCAGTAAAAATATATTAAAAAGAAAAAAAAATCCCTGTTGCAGAGGATACAAGACATAGGAAATTCTTTATTTGTGTAATTTCCTTGCTGCTCCAAAATCCTCAGCAGATATTGCTAAGGCCTGCTGGATAGGTCATAATACTTTTTTCCATAAGGTCCCTCAAATAAAACATCTCTGAAAATACAAGTGTTTTTTCTAGAATACAAAAAACATACCTGGTTAACTAACTAACATAGCTAACCTAACAAACTCCAGTGTCTCACTGAGTTATAAGATCATTATAATATGTTCCTTTCTGCTGCAAAGTGCTTAAAATCCAATTTGCCCTTCCCTTCCAGAGCAAATCAGCCTTTTTAGTCATTTCATGCTTATTATCTTAAATATGGGGCTGCAGTAGCCATCCAGTCAGTTTCCAGGGCACATCTCACCTTGAGCTCCTGGATGGCTGCCTCAATAAAACAGGACTCGGGACTGTGCTTCTCCTCTGCCAGCTGCTGTTCCAGCGCCACTTTCTCCTCCCGGACTACCCGGTGCAGCACCTGCTCCTTAGAGGCCAGCAGCAACTTGGAGTACTGGCTGTGCTGTTCATCTACAAGAGAGCCAGCAAAATACAGTCCAAACATACAATACTCAAAGCTCACAACCAGGTGGCTACACAGAAACTTTCACACACATCTGTTTTCTAAGGTGAATTTAGCATAATTTCCTAAAAATTCCTATCTTATAAAGAGGGAATATGCAAATTGACTGTCACGCTGTCACAAAGATGGCAGCGCCCAGTCCTCTCAGCCCCTTGGGAGGTGGAGGTGGGTGGTGGCAGCTGTGCAGTGTGGCCGGACCCACCATCAGCCTCTCAGTTGCCCAGGGTCAGCCTGAGGCACACACAAGCCTCGGATGTCAGCTGCCCAGCCGATGCCGAAGGCACAAGCAAGCCTCAGATAGTAGCTGCCCAAGGCTCAGGTAACCAGGGCCAGTTGAGGCTTGCACTATCGGCAGTGGCAGCAGCAGAGGTGTGATGGGAGTGTCACCTTCCCCTGATCGCCAGGTCACCTCCCACCCCTGAGGGCTCCCGGACTGTGAGAGGGGGCCAGCCAGGATGAGGAACCCCCCTCCAGTGCATGAATTTTCATGCACTGTGCCTCTAGTAATTTAATAATGACCTTAATATAAGGTTTATAACTCTGACCCCATCATATTAGAAATCTTTCCTAAGAAACAAAGATGCAATAAAAAACTTAGTCAAAGAGAATTTTGCAGACAGTACATGGGAAAAAAGATCACAGACCAGAATAAAATTTTTAGAGGTACCGCTGGGTAAAAGGATTATGAATGATTTACTGCCTTTACTTCTCCAAGTTTTCAATACTTTTTAAAAATATATTTTTACGGCCAGGCCCGGAGCAGCGGCTGCCAGGCTGGGAGCGGCCAGGCCCGGGGGAGCAGCCGGGTCGGGTGCGGCCAGGCCCAAAGCAGCGGCTGCCAGGCTGGGAGCGGCCAGGCCCGGGGGAGCAGGCGGGTCGGGTGCGGCCAGGCCCGGAGCAGCGGCTGCCAGGCTGGGAGCGGCCAGGCCCGGGGGAGCAGGCGGGTCGGGTGCGGCCAGGCCCAGAGCAGTGGCTGCCAGGCTGGGAGCGGCCAGGCCCGGGGGAGCAGGCGGGTCGGGTGCGGCCAGGCCCGGAGCAGCGGCTGCCAGGCTGGGAGCGGCCAGGCCCGGGGGAGCTGGCGGGTCGGGTGCGGCCAGGCCCGGAGCAGCGGCTGCCAGGCTGGGAGCGGCCAGGCCCGGGGGAGCAGGCGGGGCTGGTGCGGCCAGGCCCGGAGCAGCGGCTGCCAGGCTGGGAGCGGCCAGGCCCGGGGGAGCAGCCGGGTCGGGTGCGGCCAGGCCCGGAGCATCGGCGGCCAGGCTGGGAGCGGCCAGGCCCGGAGCAGCAGCAGCCAAGTCCAGAGAAACTAGGTCGGGAGCAGCAGTGACCAGACCCGGAGCAGCTGGTTGTGGAATGAACCAGAGCAACAGAGGCCAGGCCCTGAGCAGCCAGGCCCAGAACAGCTCGCTCCTTGCCTGCCCCTGCCCCACGGCTGCTTCTCAGACATGGCTGGAAACTTTCGTGGGAACTTGAGAGTCTGCTGAATCAAGTGATGAAGGCTTAGATCTGGATGTGTTGAGTTAGTTTAGGGCTGGGGTGTTGATCTGTGAGTGTCTTGGGTGGGGCCTGGATGAGGCTGGTGGACCTATTGGGAAATGTCTTTTGTGTGAAGTGTATCATTGGGCATGTGGAGGTATTATTGATTTGAGAAAATGCTAAGTAACTGATTTACTATCTGAAAAGGGATTTACTATTGGGGAAAGGGAGGGAAGAAGAGACTGAACATAAACTGCACCAATGGATGAAGACAATGGGGGATGGGGAGGGGGCGGAGGGTGGGGTGGGAACCTGGTGGAGGGGGGAAGAAATGAGGAACCTTTGTAATAATATGAACAATAAAGATTGATTTAAAAAAAAAAATAAAAAAAATAAAAAGATAATTTAAAAAAATATAAATAATAGTACTGTCTACTAAATTCAAGAAAATTTATGTATTTATGAAATAAATAAATAAATAAATAACTTACCTAAAAAAAAAAAAATATATATATATATATATATATATATATATATATATATTTTTTTTTTTTTTTTATTGATTTTACCGAGAGGAATAGAGATTTAGAAACACCAATCAGCTGCCTCCTGCACACCCCCTACTGGGGATCAAGCCTGAAACCAAAGTACATGCCCTTGTCCAAAATCGAACACAGGAACCTTCAATCTGAGAGGTCCACTGAGCCAAACAGGTTAGGGCTTTATTTTCAATACTTTTTAAAAAGTGTAAAACCATGATACCTTTTGAGAAACTCTTTAAAATGCCCTATGTTTTTCCCCTTTGCATCCTAATACCTGCTCAGAGAAAACCATTTACAAATTTGTGTATGTAGCTCTAACCAGTTTAGCTCAGTGGATAGATCGTTAACCTGCAGACCAAAGGGTCCCACGTTGGATTCTGGTCAAGGGCATGTACCTTGGTTGTGGGCACATCCCCAGTACGGGGTGTGCAAGAGACAGTTGATAGATGTTTCTCTCTCACTGATGTTTCTAGTTCTCTATACTTCCTCTTCTAGTCCCTCTCCCTTCCTCTCTGTAAAAAATCAATATGTTTTAAAAAATATTTTGTGTATGTATCCTTCAAATATTTTATATACATTTATATACTCACTAGAGACCCTGTGCATAAAAATCCATGCACTGGAGGGAGGCTCCCTCAGCCCAGCCTGCCCCCTCTCACAGTTCAAGACCCCTCAGGGGTGGAAGGTGACCCGGCGATCAGAGGAAGGCAATGCCCCCATCACACCTCTGCTGCTGCTACTGCCAGCAGTGCAAGCCTCAGCTGCCCCTGGTTACCTGAGCCTCAGGCAGCACTGGGTGGCTAAGTAGCTGCCATCTGAGGATTGCCTGTTCCTTGTGCCGGCCCTGGGCAGCTGAGGGGCTGAGGGGACTGGAGGACTCTGGAGGCAGGGGGGCGGTCTGAGCCTTGCTGTGCACCTGCTGCCCCAGAAGGGCTGAGGGGACTGGGTGCAGCCATCTGTGGCCGTGGGCACCACCATCTTTGAGGGTATGACATTCAATTAGCATATTCCCTCCTTATTGGCTGTGGGTGCCACCATCTTTGAGGGTGGGCAGTCAATTAGCATGTTCCCTCTTTATTAGATAGGATGTTCAGTCTGGCTCAATTGGTTGAGCACCATCCCATGCACCAAGAAGTCACCACTTGGATTCTCAGTCAGGGCACATGCCTGGTTGCAGGCTCAATCCCCAGTAGGGGGCATGTAGGAGGCAGCTTATGGAGGTTTCTCTCTCTCTCATTGATGTTTCTCTCCTGCACCCTTTCTCCCTCTTAAAAAAAAAAAAAAAAAAAATCAACACATGCACACCCATATTCATAAAAAATATTTCCCAAAAATGATAAACTATACATTTTGTTTTACAGGTTTTCATTCAATGTCTTAAAATTTTCAAAATATTTTCCCCCAAAATATTAACACAGAGATCTATCCCATTTTTACCTTCTGTATAGTGTTCCACAGTATTATATATTTTGACAAGTTCCTTGTGGAACATTTAGTTTATTACCAATTTGGTTACAAAATAAATCCTTTCTTTAATAATAAATTGCCAAGACCGGTTTGGCTCAGTGGATAGAGCGTCGGCTTGCGGACTGAAAGGTCCCAGATCTGATTCCGGTCAAGAGCATGTACATTGGTTGTGGGCACATCCCCGGGTGGGAGGTGTCCAGGAGACAGCTGGCCGATGATTCTCCCTCACTGATGTTTCTAGCTCTCTATCCCTCTCCCTTCCTCCCTGTAAAAAATCAATAAAAAATATTAAAAAATAATTATTATTATTTATGATATTTGAGTATAAATGCTGGATTTAGGGTTGTGCATATTTTAAATACTACTGAATCCCTATCCCCAAAGGCTATTGATTTATACTTGTACCAATAATACCTCTGCCAATAACTGGTGTTGCCAATGTCTTTTTTTTTTGTTTTTTATAATATATATATGTTATTTTTTTTACAGAGAGGAATGGAGAGAGATAGTTAGAAACATCGGTTAGAGAGAAACATCAATCAGCTGCCACCTGGGGATGTGCCCGCACTGGGGATGTGCCCGCAACCAAGGTACATGCCCTTGACCAGAATCAAACCTGGATCCTTGAGTCCACAGGCCAACTCTCTATCCACTGAGCCATACCGGTTTTAGCACCAATTTTTTTTTTTTTTTTAATCACCCTAATAGGGGTTTTGATTTGCATGACTCTTAGCAAAGTTAAATCTTTGTAGATATTTGGAGGTTATTCCAATACCATTTTCTGGGAAAAGTCTGGTCATATGCCCAGCACATTCTTCTACTGGGTCGTTAATCTACTTTATAGAACACTTACCTATTCTGGATCTCAATCTCTAGCTTTAAATGTGTAAATTTTACTCTAGTCTATCATCTGTTGACTTTCAGGAATCTTTTCAGATTACAAATTTACTAATGTTTTCTTTTTTATTAACTTTATTTGGATAACACTGGTTAATAACATTATATAAATTTCAGGCACACATTATAATTTGACTTCTGTATACTTTATTGTGTGCTCACCACTTGAAGTCTAGTCTGTCACCATAGTTGGCCCTGTTCACCTACTTCACCTTCCCCTATCCCTCAATCTTTTCTTTTATAGCATCTATGATTTCAGCCTGATTCAAAAATCCATATATACCTTAGAATTTATAAAGATATTGTCCTATATTTTCTTTTAAAGGTTCTGGATGTTTATATTTCATTCTTCAATCCATCAGGAATTAGTTTTATAAATGGTATGAGATAGAGATTTACTTTTATCCTTTTCCCCCCCCTTAATCCTTACCTGAGGATATTTTTCCATTGATTTTAGGGAGTGGAAAGGAGGGAGGAGAGGAGAGAAAAAAACATCCATGTGAGAGAGATACATCGATTGGTTGCCTCCTACATGCGCCCAATCAGGGCCTAGATCAAACCTGCAACTATGGAACATGCTCTTAACCTGCACTGAAACCATGACCTTTCAGTCCACGGCCAATACTCTAGTCCCTAAGCCAAACCAGCCAGGGCTACTTTCATACCATTTATTGAGAAAGCTCTTTAGCCCAAAACTGAAATGCCACTTTAATGTGCATTTCTACAGGGAATATAACCCCTTAGCCTCTCCCCTCCGTAAGCACTTATCACACTCTATTATACCCTAAGTGCCTGCCTACCAGTCTGTCTCTTCTCTCAGAGTTGGTCCCTTGATAACAGGTACCAAGAATGGCTAATCTGAATCCCCAAGACTGGGCACAATGCCAGATAGTATTCAACAAAACCTTGTAAAATAAGAATTAAAGTATACATAACAACCAAACTTGAAACCACTCTCTGCAAATGCCACCCTAACCTACTAGAATCCTATGACTAATCTGGAAATGCTAGAAATTGCATACCCAAAGGCTAAATTCTGGACAGTAGAAAGATATTCACTAGCCTTAAATAATGTACCCAGATTTATCTGCCCCCAAAATTAACGGAACTCACCTCCTAGATGAATAGGATGGTCTACATTCATCCATTTGGATTTGGGCAAGGCCACCAACACACCTTTCTCCCTCTTCATCAGCTGCATGGTAATGGTATCACCAACAACATACTGACGAGACTCTGTGGCAACAACACTGTAATATGGACATTCAGATGTAGCAGGGCAAGGAGTTAGCAAAGTGGGCTCTAATCTAGTAAATATCTCCATCTAACCTTTTGAGGTCCTTCTTATGCACAGAACTGTAACAGATGGGACATTTACTCCAGGTCTTCTCACTCAGTGAAAGATAATGCAGGATGCATGCCCAGCAGAAGATGTGTCCACAACGGGTTATCTTGGCTGCAGTAGGTGGATATAGGCATATTGGGCAAGATGGCACTTCATGGCTACAAATACGCTGAAACAAAATGCCACCACAAATTACGTAAGTCACACTGCTTTCAGAACTGATTCGGGATTATCAAAATTAAAGCCTCTCCTCTCCCATCCCATACATCTCTATTCAACACACCTTCATAAAATTGTAGCATCCTATTTAATAAGAGTAATATGCAAATTGACCATCATTCCAACACACAAGGTGGCTGCCCCATGTGGACACAAGATGACCATCACAAGATGGACAGCAGGGGAGGGCAGTTGAGAGGGACCAGGCCTGAAAGGGAGAGCAGTTGGGGTCAATCAAGCCTGCAGGGAAGGGCAGTTGGGGGAGACCCAGGCCTGCAGGGGAAAGCAGTTAGGAGTGACCAGGCCTGCAGGGGAGGGCAGTAAGGGGCAAACAGGCTGGCAGGGAAGTGATTAAGGGGTGAAGCAATCCGGGGCAATCAGGAAGGCAGGCAGGTGAGTGGTTGGGAGCCAGCAGTTCTGGATTGTGGAGGCCAGGCTAGGCATAGGGACCCTAATGATTTTGTGTGTGCTGGGCCTCTAGTTTAATATAATAAAATAACTGTATAACAGGTATCTTGGGGGTTCTATAGCTAAGGGGGGGAAATGACAGAAATCAATATATGATCCCATTTACAAAAAAGATTTATAGCTACATGTCATACATAGAGGCACAAAAAGGGCTTAGAAGTACCAGTAATTTCCAAAAGAGGAGTCAATGAGACTTTCATTTTATGTGAATCTCTATTTTTTTAAACCTGTGCATATAAAACCATTTTCACAGATCTCATGTCATTCTCAGAAGACTTTATGAATTTTCACAGCTTTGGGACCTACCATTCTGAAAGGTATGAAATCTAGGAGCAGCAAGGGGATACCCAGAGCTCATTTCAATAGAAAACATGTAGCAGTGGCTTGGACAGAAGTACATCTGTGTGGTTCATTCACAGCCACAAGGCTGAGGCCTGATTTGATATTGATTACTACAAATGGCTACCAATGAATCATGTCCATGTAATGAGTCTCCTCTGAGTCAGGAGGATAACCAGAGCTCCCTCCCGTTTATACCTTCAGCTCAGAGCCCTCCAACTCGCCAGTCTTGCAAGTCAGTTCCCATCAGAGAGCACAAAATGAACTCCAGCAGAAACTAGAGCTATCTCTGGGAAATGCCTACAGCAATGCCAGCAGAAAAGGTATCAGCAGTGGACCCAGCCAACAGCTGCTGTGTCACCACAGACCCAGTCCCTTTCTTTGGTTCTCCCCCAATGACAACCTATAAGCTAAGGTGAGCTACTTACCACTTGTTCCACAAAGTCCCAATTGACTAAGGTATCAGGATCAGCAAAATGAACTGTGTAGTCTTGGTCTTCAGACACCACAAACTGGCAGCTAGAAACAGGAAGGCAAGGAAAAGGCAGACTGTCAGAATTCACCAACAAGCCTCAGCAGACATTCAGCTCCTCACTTGGAAATCAAATGCAGGCCATTAGCAGCCACAGTTTGTGAGGCACTGAACTCAGTTCTGAGCCCTGGCTCTATGGAGGGAGTCCAAAGACTCAGCAGGTAGGAGTCTAAATCCATGAACTGTTTTTTCCTGCTTCTGAGCTCAGCCACACTGCCTATTAGCCTCCCTTGAACTAAAACTAACCCACCCTGGGACTCCACCAACCAGCCGGAAGCCAGATTTGCTCCCTCACCCCAGAAAGCCAGGAACACAGCTAATCTTCCATGCAGTAGGAAAGGCTGTTTTCACTCAATCACCTGAGAACCTATTTATGTAAAGCACTAAATGGCGACTTCAGTCTAGGTCGGAGGTAAAAGCTTACATTAGAACACAACACAAAAAGAGAAAGGGAATCAGTATTTCAGCAAATGTATGCCAACCATTCAAACTGGTCATTCAACTATCCCTTAAGTAAACTCTACTCGTTTACAGAAAAGCTGAATCTCAAAGTAGTTAGGTAAATTACCCAAGATCAAAGGCCAAACAAGATTCAAATCTGGGTTCGATTTCAAAGCAAACATTTTTATAAAGTCATCATGATACTAACACATTATTTAATTTTAGCATTTATTTATTCACTTACTTTTAAGCACCAGGAGCATTCACTTGGAAAATGTTTTTTTAACAATAGCCAGAAGAAGAAAAAGAAAATATGAAAAAGAAAAAGAACCAGATCTGAGGAGAAACCAAGATGGCAGCATAAGTAAACACCTGAAATTATTGCCTCGCACAACCACTTCAAAGCTACAACTAAAAGACAAAACAGCCGAAACCGGTTTGGCTCAGTGGATAGAGCGTCAGCCTGCAGACTGGAAGGTCCCAGGTTCGATTCCGATCAAGGGCATGTACCTTGGTTGCGGGCACATCCTCAGTGGAGAGTGTGCAAGAGGCAGCTGATCAATGATTCTCTCTCATCGATGTTTTTAACTCTCTATCCCTCTCTCTTCCTCTCTGTAAAAAATCAATAAAAATATATTAAAATAATAATAAAAAAATAATAAAAAATAAAAGACAAAACAGAGGCGAAACCGGTTTGGCTCAGTGGATAGAGCATCGATCTTCAGGGTCCCAGGTTCGATTCTGGTCAAGGGCGTGTACATTAGTTGCAGGCACATCCCCAGTAGGGGGTGTGCAGGAGGTGGCTGGTTGATGTTTCTAGCTCTCTGTCCCTCTCTCTTCCTCTCTGTAAAAAATCAATAAAATATATTTTTTTAAAAAAGACAAAACAGCCAAGACCAGTTTGGCTCAATGGATAGAGCGTCGGCTTGGGGACTGAAGGGACCCGGGTTCGATTCCAGTCAAGGGCATATACCTTGGTTGCGGGCATATCCCCAGTAGGGGGTGTGCAAGAGGCAGCTGATCGATGACTCTCTCTCATTGATGTTTCTAACTCTCTATCCCTCTCACTTCCTCTCTGTACAAAATCAATAAATTAAAAAAAAAAAAAAAAAAAAAAAAAAAAGACAAAACAGATATCACCCAGAACCACAGGAAGGCTGGCTAAATGGAAATTCTACAACTAGAAGGAAAGAGAAAAGTACCCTGAGACTCAGAGGAGCTGCGGAAGTGCAGAGATATGGGCTGGCAACTGAATAGGCGGCTGACTCTTTCAATCATAGCTGTCTTTCTCTTTAATATATTTTATTGATTTTTCAGAGAGAAAGGGAGAGGGATAGAGGGTTAGAAACATCAATGAGAGAGAAACATCAATCAGCTGCCTCTTGCACAACCCCCACTGTGGATGTGCCCACAACCAAGGCACATGCCCTTGAGTAGAATCAAACCTGGGATCCTTGAGTCCGCAGGCCAACGCTCTATCCACTGAGTCAAACCGGACAGGGCATGACTTTTTTTCTTTTCTTTTTTTAATTTAATAAATCTTTATTGTTCAGATCATTACATTGCTTCTCCCTCCCCGCCCAATAGATCCCCTCCACCCAGTTTCCACCTTACCCTCTGCCCTTAACTCCCCCCACTGTACTAATCCATAGGTGTAAGATTTTTGTCCAGTCTCTTCCCGTACCCCCTGAGAATTATCAATTCAGTCCCATTCTATGCCCCATGGCTGTCTTTTTCAATCGGGAGGGAAACACAAGCTCCCAACTGCTCTGAACTCCAGTTCCGTGAGACTCTGGGGACCCAGGCTCATAAGGGGAGAAACTGGGCTGTCTGGCTTCAGGCAGAACTTGAGGTCGGCTTTCTCTGAGAGGTGTCTGCAGCGATTACTGAGGGATACTGAGACCCAGGGGACTCTTAGGGTAGGGCTGACGGTCAGCCATTGCTGTTTGCTTTGCCTTGAGACCCCACCCCACCCAAGCTGTGCACAGTGGCTTTTGCATATGAATAGCCTGGCCCTTTGCAACCTAAAATTACCTAACAAACTGCAGCTGGTCAGAGAGCCCCAGAGCTGCCAAAAGAAGGCCCAAGGCCCCACAGCAGCCTGCATTGCTTCACAGCTGGGCCTCATCTGGGCACCTCCAAACCCCAAACAAAGAAGAGGAATCTGCAGATCTCTCTACAGCTCCTGCTGGGTGGCCTCAGGCAGAGGCTAAATTTGTACCTTCTTGGATCTCCCAGTGGTCAGAATGGGACCATTCAGATTTCAACTCCTCAAATCCATCAGGGATACACTCAAGGGGCAGACTCAGTGAGCACCAAAGCCCCACTGAAGCAAGTCTTGCCCCATAAAGGTGTCTCTAGTACATAAGTTCTCTCAGCATAGACACAGCTAATCCACCCAGCCAAATGGCCTGAAGGTCAATTCCTCCCAGTGATACCAACAACAATCAAGGCTTAACTACAATAAAACTAAGCACACACTTCACAAAGGGGTGCACCATGAGTGTCCACCTCAGGGAACTGAGCCAATGGGCCCTACTGGACACCTAGCACACAAAGCTACCCTACCAACTCAGGGAAGCAGCCAAAATGCAGAGACGAAGAAACAGGTCACAAATGACAGAAATGGAGGAAAGCAAACTATTGGATATATAATAGAGTTCAAAACCTTATAAGGTTTTTTTCAAGAATTTCCTAGAAACCGCAGATAAATTTAGCGAGACCCCCGAGGATAAGAAAAAGGACCAACTAGAAATTAAGCATATACTGACGGAAAGAATAATATACAGAGATCAAACAGCAGCCTAGAGAATCCCAAGAATAAAGTCAAAGATTTGAAATACAAAGAAGCAAAAAACACCCAACCTGAAAAATCAAAAGAAAAAAGAATCCAAAAATACGAAGATAGTGTAAGGAGACTCTGGGACAACTTCAAGCGTACCAACATCCGAATTATTGGGGTGCCAGAAGGAGAGAAAGATACTGAAAACCTATTTGAAGCCCGGCCAGCATGCCTCAGTGGATAGCGTGTCGGCCTGCGGACTCTAGGATCCCAGTTTGATTCTGGTCAAGGGCATGCACCTTGGTTGCAGGCACATCCCCAGTGGGGTGTCTGCAGGAGGCAGCTGATCGATGATTCTCGCTCATCAATGTTTCTAACTCTCTATCCCTCTCCCTTCCTCTCTGTAAAAAATCAATAAAATATATTAAAAAAAAAAAAAAACTATTTGAAGCTGAGACTGGTTTGGCTCAGTAGATAGAGCGTCGGCCTGCGGACTGAAAGGTCCCGAGTTCGATTCCGGTCAAAGGCATGTACCTTGGTTGAGGACACATCCCCAGTAGGGGGTGTGCAAGAGGCAGCTGATTGATGTCTCTCACTCATTGATATTTCTAACTCTGTCTCTCTCTCTTCCTCTCTGTAAATAGACAATAAAATATATATTAAAAAAAAAAAAAAAAACTATTTGAAGAAATAATGACCAAAAACTTCCCCCACCTGGTGAAGGAAATAGATTTACAAGTCCAGGAAGCACACAGAACCCCAAACAAGAGGAATCCAAAGAGGACCACACCAAGACACATCATAATTAAAATGCCAAGAGCAAGAGAACCTTAAAAGCAGCAAGAGAAAAACAATTAGTTACCTACAAGGGAGTATCCATGATTGTCAGCTGATTTCTCATCAGAAACTATGCAGGCCAGAAAGGAGTGACAAGAAATATTCAAAGTGATGAATAGCAAGAACCTACAACCAAGATTACTCTACCTAGCAAAGCTATCATCCAGAATTGAAGGGCAGATAAAGAGCTTCACAGATAAGAAAAAACTAAAAGAGTTCATCACTGCCAAACCAATATTGTATAAAATGTTGAAAGGTATTCTCTAAGAAGAGGAAAAATAAGGAAAAGGTAAAGATAAAAATTATGAACAACAAATACATATCTACCAACAAGTGAATCTAAAAATCAAGTGAATAAAAAAATCTGAACAACAGAATAAACTGGTGAATATAATAAAATCAGAGGCATAGAAAGGGAGTGGATTGCCAATTCTCAGGGGAAAAGGGGTGTGGGGGGGTTTGGAAAGGGACTGGACAAAATTCATACATCTATGGATGAGGACAGTGGGGGGAGGGATAAAGGCAGGGGTGGTGGGAACCGGGTAGAGGGGAGCTATGCAGAGAAAAAAGAGAAACAATTTAAAAATCTGAAACAATAAAGATTTATTCCTTTTTCAATAAATACATTTAAAAATTGGGGGGGGGGGGGGGGGGAAGAAACAAAAAGCCAGATCCACTCCCTTTCTGGCTCTCCCCCACAAGTTTAAAAGAAGTTTCTTTTCAATACAACTGCCCGGAGGCTCAAATTCACTTCCCTCCTGCCGGCAGCCACACTCACTTGGCCTGTAAGAACAGCTCCTTGTTAAACGGCTTCTGGCCCCACTTGTTCCTTCTTCCCCAGCTGCCATGCCCACTGCCTTCCAAGTGGCCCGCCTGGCCACGCGGCTCAAAGGTGAAATTCAGCAAGTGGTTCAGGTTGATCTTCTTTGGACCAGAGAACTGGGCAGGGCTAAACTCTGCCCGTTGAGCCTCTGCTACCTAGAAATGAAAATGAATCAGAGTATTTTATTAGAATGACACCAATTTACAGCAGAAACCAGCACAACTCTCTCTCTATGACTTAAACCACTTATTGGCAAACTCATTAGTCAACAGAGCCAATATCAACAGTACAACGATTGAGATTTTTTTTTGAGAGCCAAATTTTTTAAACTTGAAATTTCTTCTGCCACTTCTTCAAAATAGACTTGCCAAGGCTGTGGTATTTTGTGGAAGAGCCACACTCAAGGGGCCAAAGTGCCGCATGTGGTTCGCGAGCCACAGTTTGCCGACCACAGACTTAACTAAAATATGGGCTTAAAGTACACAATCTTTCTAGGAGGTAGTAATGCAAAAGTCTACCCAAGATTTAGATAGAAGAGGAGGGGAAAAAAGAGCCTTTAACATGTAATTACTTAGACTGTTTAGTCTGTCCTACTAAGTGGCAATTAACCATTAAATGACAAAATGAACTCCTCGTTATCTTGGGGCACAAAGATTACTGGATTCCGGTCAAGGGCACATGTCTGGGGTGTGGGCTCGATCCCCACTGAGGGACATGCAGGATGTAGTCAATCAATAATTCTCTCTCATCATTGATGTTTCTATCTCTCTCTCCCCCTCTCTCTTCCTCTCTGAATCAATAAAAAATGAATTTTAAAAAACTGACAAAAAGTGTAGGCAGACTAGCAGTGTCTAGAAATAAACTCAATCAAAGAAATAAACTCAATCAGCAGACTCAGAAATAGTTTAGAAAGGGGCAAGAAGCAACATAAGAAATACCAGCTGAGACCGGTTTGGCTCAATGGATAGAGCATTGGCTTGGGGACTGGGGGGTCTCGGGTTCAAGGGCATGTGCATTGGTTGCGGGCACATCCCCGGTGGGGGGTGTGCAGGAGGCAGCTGATCGATGATTCTCTCTCATCGATGTTTCTAGCTCTCTATCCCTCTCTTCCTCTCTGTGAAAAATCAATAAAATATATATATTTTTAAAAATGCCACTAAGTCAGCTAGCTCATTTCTCCCCATTTAATATCATTAGTAGTTTATCATGTCACTATTACTTAGCATCACTTTAACAGGCTATATATCATTACATAAAGGTCAATATAATCCCCTAGTGTAGGACACAGATTGCACATAGCTTTTCCACCGTGAAACACACTTATGGATAGATCTTTGTAAACAAATATTTGAGCACCTGCAATTATTTCTTTTGAATGTACAGTAGGAATTACTGAGTCAAAGAAAATACAAACTTAAGGTTTTTGCTGCTTAATCAAATTCAGAGATTAGTTATCAGCATTTGCACATGTAATAAATAATGTGAAGAGTATAAAAGGGCAAAAATTACCTTCTATTTCAGAGGCATTCTCTGCATATATTCTATGTATACAGAATCATAATATATGACCTTTATGATTAAATTAGATGCCCAGTGCATTAAATTCGTGCATGGGGTGGGGGTGAGGGTGTCCCTCAGCCCAGCCTGCACCCTCTCTAATCGGGGTTCCCTCTCACAATCCAGGTCTGTTGGCTTCCAACAGCTCGCCTGCCTGCCTGCCTAATTGCCCCTAACCGCTTCTGCCTGCCAGTCTGATCACCCCCTAACCACTCCCCTGCCAGCCTGGTAGACACCTAACTGCTCCCCTGCCGACCCGATTGCCCCTCTGCCCTCCCCTCCTGGCCTTTTCACCTCTAACTACCCTCCCCCACAAGCCTGGTTTACCCCACCTGTCCTCCCCCTATTGGCCCGGTCACCCCTAGCTGCCCTCTTGCAGCCTGGTTGCCCCTAACTGCCCTCCCCTACCAATCTGGTTGCCCACAACTGCCCTCCCCTGTAGGTCTGGTTCCCCCCAACTGCCCTCCCCTGCAGGCCTGGTCATCCCTAACTGCCCTCCCTTGCCAACCTTGTCACCTCCAACTTCCCTCCTGTGCAGGCCTGGTTGCTCTTAACTGTCCTCCCCTACAAGCCTGGTTGCCCCCAACTGCCCTCCCCTGCTGGCCTGATCGCCTACAACTGTCCTCCCCTGCTGGCCATCTTGTGGCAGCCCTCTTGTGTACTGCAGTGATAAGTCAATTTGCATATTACCTCTTTATTATATAGGATTATATAGGATACAGCGACATATGATACGTTAGACGTTGTTTATGTAACTCACCACAGAAAGCCCAAGATTTCCATCATCTCATCTCTCATCCCTTAGATTCTCATTTCCATAGGACTCTGCTAACTGCTAATCAGGTTTTCTACCTCCAATACTCAAACTTAGTAGGTAAGAGCTATGCTCAGTCAAAATTCCCCATATCTCAACCTCGTAGCTTCACCTTGTTATCCTAACTGGCCCACTGTCACTCTCCCCAATATAGCCCATCACAATTCCTAATTATCCTTCCAACATGCTGGCTTCTCAGTTCCTTAACCTCATCCTCTCCTCCAATCAGCTTGCCCTCTATCTCTCCCATGGGCATACTACCCTGGATGTGGCTGCTGAGTACTTCAAATGTGATCAGTGCCATGCCATATTGTGAAATAGCATTTTAGGTATATTGGGTTAAAGAGCGTTTATTTTTGTAATGTGGCAACTAGAAATTTTAATTACACATGTGGCTTGCATTTTATCGGACAGCACTGCTCTACCGTCTAGATCATGCTGATATAAACTACCAGCCTCTTCGACCCTACATCCAACCAGTAACTCATTCCTGTCCCAGCCTGTCCATTTAAGTCCTAACTCCAATTCTTCTCCCCCACTGGGATCTTCAAGCCAGTGATCCAACTCCCAAAAACCTTCTTTCCTTATTTGCCTTAGATCCTATGGTCCAGTGCCTCCTTTTCATCAGTTGCACTCACCCAGCAAAAACCGTCCCCTGATTAACCCAACTCTCCGCCTATTCCACACCAGCACCAGGGCAGTGAAGTTAAACATGGCTACGGCACACAACCACATCACACTGACCAGCCTCACTAAAATAAATCTTATGCTGCCTGGCAGTCATACTACAATTACACTTCTGTACCCCATTAATTCCCCAGTTACCCAAACAATTCTATTCCTATGGCTTCCAAACCTGCTCTCCCGGCTCACCTTATCCATTCCACAGACAGTAAGAACAATCAGAAAGAACTCCTGCACTCTCCTACCAGAACTCTGCCTTCCTCTCTTTGCTGTGGATGAACTGGCGCAGCTCCTATCTAAGCCAATTCCTCTATCTGTGCACCAGATCCCAACACCTCCGGAACTCAAAGACACTGCTCCAGTTCTCTCCTCCTCTTCCTGTGAATCAAATTTTCCCTCTCGCCGAAACCGGTTTGGCTCAGTGGTAGAGCGTCGGTCTGAGGACTGAAAGGTCCCAGGTTCGATTCCAGTCAAGGGCATGTACATTGGTTGCGGGCACATCTCCGGTAGGGGGTGTGCAAGAGGCAGCTAGTCGATGTTTCTCTCTCATCGACATTTCTAGCTCTCTATCCTTCTCCCTTCCTCTCGGTAAAAAAATCAATAAAATATATATTTTAATTTTCCCTCTCACCAGAACAATATTATCATAGATATGCTTTAATTTCTCTCTTGATCTCACATTCCCCCAAGCTACTGCCTTACCTCTCTACTCCCTACTCCCTTTGGAGCAAAGCCACCAAAAGTGCTGTTGGAATCTTCAATGTCTTCTTCCCACCTCCCGTTCTCCCTAAATCAGTTCTTGTCCTCACCATGCCACCAAAGCAGCTCAAGGCCAACAACCTACTTTCACATTTTCAAATCTAATGGTCAATGTTCAGATTACTCAGCCTATCAGATTACAGAACAAAACTGATCACTTTCTACTAATGGCTTTCAATTCTATTCTTCCCTTTTTGCTAGTTCCTTATCCTTCTGACTTAAGGCCCAGTCCTTGAATCCATTCTTTTGATTTTTTGCAATATTCACTTCCTTTTACCTCACTTCTCTTCTAAAACCCACAATAGCTTTCCGTTTCTCTGAACAAAAGCCAAAGTCCTCAAGGGCCTATATAGTCTGACCCCTCTCATTATTTGGCTTCATTTCCAACTTCTCCACCCATGGTAACTACTTGCTTTACCTCAGACACACCAAAAACAGAGCCACCTCTGCTCCCTTGCACTAGTTATTACTTCTGACTAAGACTCTCTTCCTCAAATTGTATGCTCCCTTGCTTCATTCAGGCTCTAATCAAAATTCATCTCCTCAGAGCAGCTTTCCTCAGCCACCTTTTAAAACTGTATCCCTTGTTATTCTCTATTCCTTTACCTCTCATCTACTTTTATTTTTTAAGTAGAGGCCCAGTGCATGAAATTCATGCACGGGTGGGGTCCCTAGCGGCTGTGTGCTCTCTCCCTTCCCCAGCCACCTGCCAGCGCTAGGACCCCCCTTCCTTCTCCCGGGCGGCCTGCCCCCTGTTCCAACTCCTGGAAGAATTCTGGTCAAGGGGATAATTTGCATCCGATGCTTTTATTATATAGGATTCAATAAGCAGTTACTGTAAGATTTATTATATCCTGGTTTATTTAATGTCTCCCAAACTAGAATATACGCTCCTGAAAGACAATGTTCTACTCAGTGTTGTATTCCAGACTCCTACATGGTATGTGATGCACAGTGGGCAAGGAGTAAATTTCTGTGAATAAATGAACTCTTCCATGAGTGCATCTATTAAATCTGTCCTATTCTATAATGGTTGTATTGCATGGAACACTCAAACAACAAGGTAATTTATTTAAACAGTCCCTTGGTTATGACATTTTTTCCTAAATTTTGCAACTATCACAAAATGCTGCAGTGAATTCCCTTCTACATAAGTCTTTATGCTCTTACAGAAGGATATCCTAAAATCAGAGTACCTATGACTAAAAATATGGAATTTTCCATTTTGCTAGACACTACAGGGCAAATGTTTAATATCATTTTATCACCTAAAGAGAACCTATAGTTCAAGAGTGATAATAAAATGACTGTACAAATTAAGTTTCCCCAAATTTGCTATAATTCCTCACATTTCATGATTATGATACATTCTTCCTTCAAGGAAATTTTCATAATCTTCAAGGGGAAAAGGAGGTAAGGTTCCAAACCTAGTTATCCTCAACTTCTCAAGACTGCCTTGGTTATTTACAATTCCACCTCTTGCTCTATACCCCTGCCCAACTACTTATAAACTGGAAGGGAGGGCGAATAATCAGACCTCATGCTTATTCTCTAGAAAAACATTTTGGAAATCCATTACCTCATCTCGTCTTCCACCATTAAAAGAAGAGCTAAAGAGTTTGCTGCTGCCGCCGCCCTTTTGAGGAGGCATCTTATTAAAAGTTTTGCTTTTCTGTGAATTGGAGCGACGGGACTGGTTGCTAAAATTTTCATTTTTGGGGCAGTAAGGTTCACGTTTTCGATTATAACGCTTGGATCCACTTGAGTTCTTTCCATCTAAAAGCAAGGGACACAAAAGAATTAGTTGAGAAATTATATATATATACATATATACTTGGCCAATTACTCTTCACCTCCCAACAAAATTGTGTTTATTTTTTTTTAAACCGTAAAACTTTTTTTTTTTAATTAAATATATTTTATTGAGTTTTTACAGAGAGGAAGAGAGAGGGATATCAAACCACAGAGGTCTCCCTTTACAGAGCTAACGACTGCTCTTATAAAAGTCCATTCAGGCTGGCACCAGTTTGGCTCAGTGGATAGAGCGTCGGCCTGCAGACTGAAAGGTCCCGGGTTCGATTCCGGTCAAGGGCATGTACCTTGGTTACCACATCCCCAATAGGGGGTGTGCAAGAGGCAGCTGATCAATGACTCTCTCTCATCGATGTTTCTAACTCTCTATCCCTCTCTTCCTCTCTGTAAAAAATCAATAAAATATATTTAAAAAAAAAAAAAAAAAAAAAGTCCATTCAGGCCAGGCTGGTGTGGCTTAGTGGTTGAACACTGACCCATGAACCAGGAGGTTACCATTTGATTACCGGTCAGGACACATGCCTGGGTTTTGAGCTCGATCCCCAATAGTGGGCATGTAGGAGGCAACTGATCAATGACTCTCTTTCATTATTGATGCCTCTATCTCTCTCCCTCTCCCTTTCTCTCTCTGAATAAAACCATTTTTTTAAAGTACATTCAGACAAAATGATAAGAAAAGGAACAGCGTATCTATATTAGAGAAAAGTACTTTATCTGGAGGGAGGATAGAAGATATTTTCTCCTTAAGTTACTACAACATTGCTAGATCCTACACTACAACAGCTTGGCCTAGCTAGCCCCTAGCAGATATATTCATGAGGCATAAAAGCAAAGCAATATATATGTTCTAGAGGTCAAACTGAGCATCTATTAAATTGACAAAAGAGGTTGAAATCGAAGAGCATATTAGATCAGCATGAGTTATACCATTTTGTAAAATAGTTATAGCTTTTTTTCTCCAATTATAAGAATAATGTTCAATTTTGAAATTCAAGAGTAATTAACATTTGCCAGTACTCACAGAATGCTATCCTATAAACAATGTTTAATTTCCATTCACTCTCCATTTTATCCACAGGCCATACATCTTCCACAAAATGACAGATATACAAGATACTGTCTTCTACCTATTACTCCATAGCATGTTCATGCTTCCATACTCTTCAAAGCATGATGAATGGCTACATTATTGTGCATCATTTATTTATAAAATATAACCAGTCCCCCAGTGCTGAATATTTAGGTGGCTTCTCATTTTTTTGCTAGTGTAATATAGTATTGGGAGCCACTTTTTTAAAAAATATATATTTTATTGATTTTTTTTAAGTGACCTAATTCTTTTTTAAAAAATATATATTTTATTGATTTTTTACAGAGAGGAGGAGAGAGAGAGAGAGCTATGAACGTCGATGAGAGAGAAACATCGACCAGCTGCCTCTTGCACACCCCCTTCTGGGGATGTGCCCACAACCAATGTACATGCCCTTGACCAAAATCGAACCTGGGACCTTTCAGTCCTCAGACCGACGCTCTACCAATGAGCCAAACCGGCTTCAGCTATTTTATTGATTTTTTTTTACAGAGAGGAAGGAAGTGGGATAGAAAGCCAGAAACATCAATCAGCTGCTTCCTGCACACAGCCCTAGGGAGGTGCCCCCAACCAATGTACATGCCCTTGACCGGAATCGAACCAGGGACTCTTCAGTCCGCAGGCCGATGCTCTATCCACTAAGCCAAATCGGCTGGGAGCCACTTTATACAGAGGTCTGGGTGTATATTATTTCAAATTCTCAAAGTGAAATGAGCAGATTAAGTATAATCCTTAAAGCCTTTTTACACTTTCACAATTCGATTTCTAGAACCATTTTAACAATTTACTTATATTCTAACGATACTTTAAAAATGTCTAATTCACTATATTCTTGATAATACTGGGTTGAATAAACTTTGTTAAACTGAACGGTCAAAATAACTTGCTTTAAATTTGAATTTCTCTGATTAGCAACACTTTTTCAGTCTGTTGACCATTTGTAGTTTGTGTAAAGAGCTTGTTTGTATTCTTTGCCCCATTTTTTTCTACTGGGGAGCTGAACTGCATAGGTTATTTTGTCCCAAATTAACAAAGAATTTTTAACATGTGCCAAAGTTTACCAACTTTGAGGGGGAAAAAGGGGGGGAGGGGTGCAAAATATAACCTATCTAGACAACCATTCACAACTAAATAACTGAAGGTGATAGAGGTCTCCAAATCAGTCTTTGGATGCAAAAGAAACTAATTTATTAACATTCTTGTCCTTTTGTTCATTCCATGTTGTCTTATTTCAACATGGAAATCTGACCAAATCAAGTCTGCACACTAACTTCATAACTTTAAAAGCAAAAATTTAAGAATGGGAGTTAGGGCCTTTTAATGAAGAAATCCATTAGGCTTACCCTCCAACTAGAGGTGAGTGGTGGTTTACAAAGTCAAGAAGATTCTGCGTGAGCCTCAGAAACTAAAGTTTTTCCCCAAAAATATACAGCTTAATCCTGTTTATGTTTAAAATATGTAAATAATAGAAATGTGCCTGGAAAGGCAACACAGCAGGCTGTTAATGACAGATGTCTTTAGAAAACAGAACTATCCATTTTACAGTTCCTAGGAATCACCCAGATGAACTTTCAAGGGGTTCCTGTGCCCAGACCTCACCCTCTCAGAGTCTGACTTCAGTATACAGAATTATTGTTCTGTATACTTACTATTTGGGTAATTTTAAAAACTATTAAGTACCTAGGAAAAAGTATTTCTAGACAAGATAATCAAATTATTTTACAGCAGACTAAATAAATACAAGGTGAAGCATATCTTCAGAGAAAAGGAAACCACACTCCAAATTGTGATAGCAATCACCTCCCTCTGTCAATAACATGGGCTAAATGAAGGGTATGCCATCCTCTCTAATCCTAACCAAACTACAACTTAGAAGACAGGCTAACAGTCATATGAGGTGGCCAAAATGCAAACAGAAAGCAGATGGTCACAGAAACACTGCCAGGCTAGGTTCTCTCCTACCGGTCACCTTTAAATCTCAGTTAGGGAAAACAACCAGAGTTTAATCTGAAGTGAGAATTTTGCATTGATTGGTTGATTCTTGTATGTACCCTGACCAGGGGATCCAATGCTCAAACTTGACATATCAGATGACTCTAACCAACTAAACTATTCAACCAGGGCTGAAGTCAGAATTACTGAAACACTTTTACCAACTTCTTCAGTTAGCAACCCTATTGACAAGCAAGGCATTAGTGGTAACAATGAGAAAGTGAGGCTTCAGATCTCATACAAATTTTGCCTTGCCTTTAACCCATACGTTAAGTTTGTAAGTCCAGCGCCCTGGTGCACAGATTCGTGCAGTGAAAGGAAATTCGTTAGAAGGTGGCTGGTGGGGCAGGACTGAGTGAGAAGGGCCGGACACACCCTGGAGCCAACCCCCCACAGCCCCTCCCCGGCCAGCCACACCTGGGGAAGTGCTGCTCCTCCGGCAGGTGAAGGCCCTCAGCCTGGCCGGCAGAGATCAGGCCAAAACCAGCTCTCCGACATCCCCAGAGGGACCCCAGATGTGAGAAGGCAGTTCCTGGGTGACACACCCCGGAATTCGGCTCCCTCCTCTCTGGTTCCAGGTGCGTCACCTGCCACTGCCAAGTCACCACAGCTCGGCAGCTCCTGCATTGAGCATCTGCCCCCTAATGATCCTAGCTACTAGCCATATGGTCACTTAGCTCTGTGTGTGTGTGTGTGTGTGTGTGTGTGTGTGTGTGTGTGTGTACATACAGAAAATTCAGAGGGATACAGAACTCCAGCTAACATTACCATGAGATCTTCTGAAGAGAAGAAAACACTAGTATTCCCCAAACCTCACTACCCAAGACTATTTCAGATGATCCTATATTTGACCCTGATGCTTTCTAGACAAGCAATTTGTACACATTGAGGCAAAGCCAGGTTCTATATTTTGAGGACTCAAGAAAGTAAGCTGGAATTCAGCAAGAGGTTGTTTTCATTTTAGTCACTTATTACCACACTGGCAAGGAAAGAGTTTCATAATGCTTGCAGAACTGCTTTCTGAAGGAAAGAGAAGTGCTCTTTCTAAAACAGATTACAACAATTGACCACATAAGGATTTATGATTTTGGTTGCTAAAATCAACTCCATCTTCTCTCACACTTACCTAAAGGCATGAAGTCAGACATCTAAAGTGAGAAGTTTTCTCTTATCTCTACTCTCAGGCAACAGGCAGCTAAAGACTGAAGGCACAGTCAGGCCAGGGACCCAGAGATAAAATTCAGAGCACTGTTAGTGAAATGTTTTAGATACAACTTGCCAGGATGCCTGGGATCCAGAGATAAAATTCAGAGTACTGTTTGTGAAATGTTTTATATACAACTTGCCAGGATACACATGTGAATAACTTAAGAGTAAAATCTGTCATCCTCTCTTATAGGAGACAGCAATATGATGCTCTGATTTAAATTTTGGAAAGCAGACAAAAATGTTAAGTTCCTGGGAAAAACATATTCTCTGTTGAAAAAAATTTTTTAAATATATTTTATTAATTTTTTACAGAGGAAGAGAGAGGGATAAAGAATTAGAAACATCAATCAGCTGCCTCCTGCACACCCCCAACTGGGGATGTGCCCACAACCAAGATACATGCCCTTGACCGGAATTGAACCTGGGACCCCTCAGTCTACAGTCCGATGCTCTATCCACTGAGCCAAACCGGTTTCGGCTCTGTTGAAAATTTTAAATTTCGAATAGTAGGTTCTAAATCCTGGCTGCGCCAACAAAATCACTTTCAGAGACTTTTGAAGCTATGGATGTCAGGGCGCAAGGGCCCAATCCAGACGGAAAGTATCACTAGGGAAGGGCCTCACACATCCCTGTTTTTATAAAAGGTCTTCAGGAAATTCTAATGCATAGCCAGAGCTGAGAACTAACTGCCAAAAACTACTGTCAAGACATATTCCAAAAGGGTCAAAACCACTAATTAAATGGCTTAAATCCAGAAATCAGGATCCCAGAATCAACAAGAGATTTGAGAATTTATTCCAGTGTCTGTTATTTCACATTTCCCTAATAGAAAATTCTCTACCAAGTAACAGTAAGCATCTCTCATTCCAAAATATATGGCCATAAATTTTTCATTAAATAATGTTTCATCATCAACATTTCTAGCTCTAGTACTGACAAGTGGCACAGCCTGGAGGTCAGATCAGCCAGGAAGTCTCTGCTGCTGATTCATGCTGTAAACACAAGCAAGTTGCTTAGCCATCGTCCAGAGTGGTTGACAAGCACCCCCGGAGAGGCAGTACGTGGCTCTACTACAGTATCAACTGACGACAAATTGAATCCAGCTCAAATTACTAATTTTGACTGAAAGGAAGAGAGAGGTAATATCAGGAATGGTGTATGTACCAGTAAGTTGCCTGCATGCTAAGTGAATTTATACAAAGTGTATTTATAAATATTACCCAGGACTTTTTAAGAATTCACTTGGACAAATTACTCTAACCCCTCTAAGCCTTGGTTTTCTTGACTGTAAAATAGGGTGAATCCTCTACCCTCTCTCCTCACAGGTTCATGAGGATTAAGAAAAAACTTCTGGCCTGGATGGTGTGGCTCAGTGGTTAAGCATTGACCTATGAACCAAGTCACGTTGGTTTGATTCCCAGTCAGCGCACATGGCAGGGGTTGTGGGCTCAATCCCCAATATGGGGCATGCAAAAGGCAGCCAATCGATGATGCTCTTTCATCATTAATCTCTCTTTCTCTCTCTCTCACCCCCCTCCTCTCAAAAATCGATAAAAATGTATTTTTTTTAAAAAGGAGAAAACTTCTGTGTAATGCCTACCACAGTGCTTGGCACACGGTTGCTGTTATTAATAAATCTAAATCATTCCAGGCAAGAGTACCCATAAACAAAGCCATATAAACCAAGGACTCCAGCCAACAGGCCCAGAAATTCTTATAACTTCTCTGGCTGGTGTTTTATTGAAGGCTTCAAGTCACCTCAATTTTCAAAGCCCTCGAAACCTCCAGGTCCATTTGCAACTCAGAGGCATTCTTCAAGGCAGATGAACCACTAGTTACCTGGCTTGTTACTGGAATAAGAGGAAGAGAGCATATCACCAACCTCAAAATAACTGCTTCATAACGCCTGACCTTCCCTTACCCTCCCCTCCATTGCAGTACTGTTCCCTGCAGATGGGGCAAGAGCTTAGTTCCGGGCTAGGGTCCACTGTCTGCCCATAAACTGCCTCGCCTATCTTTACTTTGTTTTTTCTAAGTGACTTCCCCCAAACCTCTGGGATTCCTTGGATATTCACCATTAAACATTCTTAGAACTGCATCTTCATCCTACCAGAACACAGCTGTTGGAATATATCCAAGAAAGGGAATGTTATGTAAAATATTTGAAGCAATTAGCCAACACTAAGAAACTGTGGTATGCCACTCCAACCAGAAAGATCAAATAAATCTCGGTGGCAAGTTTACCTATTTCCTGTGTGCATGAAGGGCAAACTTAAGCCAGCCCCAGGAACAAAGACTCAGGTATCGATATATTAATCATGTAGCTTGGAAGCAAATGCCCATTTATGACACACATGTTTTAGGGAAGAGAAATCAGAGGTTATTTCTTCACATGAGGTAGGAAAAGGATAAAGGAAAATAAAATATTTATAAACTAACAAACTTATTTTTTTTTAATATATTTTATTGATTTTTTTACAGAGAGGAAGGGGGAGGATTGAGAGTTAGAAACATCTATGAGAAAGAAACATCGATCAACTGCCTCCTGCACACTCCCTACTGGGTATATGCCTGCAAACAAGGTACATGCCCTTGACTGGAATTGAACCTGGGACCTTTGAGTCCACAGGCCTATCCTCTATCCACTGAGCCAAGCCGGGTAGGGTGACAAACTTATTTTTTAATATATTTTTATTGATTTCAGAGAGAAAGGGAGTGGGGAAAGACAAACATTAATGATGAGAGAGAATCATTTATCAGCTGCCTCCTGAATGCCCCACATTGGGGACTGAGCCCACAACCCGGGCATATACCCTGAGCAGGAATTGAACCTGTGACTTACTGATTCATAGGTCGATGTTCAACCACTGAGCCACAGTGGCTGTGCTAGAAATTAAAAAACTCTTTAAAAAAATAAGGCAATTTATGTCTTTTCAACTTACCCGTCCTGTTTTTCAACTCAGCACTGTGAAACTCAAGAGGTTCTTTCAACTATTTCCAGCAGCATCAAGCACATCAAAAGTCGAGTCAGCTTTTCTGAAACTTGTGTATGGAATTATGCTGAATTTGAGGCTGCCTTTTGTTCCAGCAACCATCCAGTAGTCACTGTAGAAAGGTCCTAAATGCTATCTGTTGTGGCAGCACTGGTCTCAGCTTAAATGTCCTGAAGGCAGCACGTGATACCCTTTAACCTTAACAATTTATTCCTAAATGCAGGCAACGTGGACTAGGCACTAGTAAAGGCAACTATAGCCAAGCTTTCAACACATTAAATAAAAACTAATGATACCAGAGGGCACACGTGTATTTCATATAGTCTTTTACGTGAGTTTTTACTTTCTTTCTCAGAAGCTTTCAATTAGGAAGAAAAACAATGCCCTAGCTGGTTCGGCTCAGTGGACAGAGTGTTGGCCTGCTGACTAACAGGTCCCGGGTTCAATTCTGGTCAAGGGCACATGCCCGGGTTTCGAGCTCCATCCCCAGTGGTGGGCTTGCAGGTGGCAGCCAATCAATGATTCTCTCTCATCATTGATGTTTCTATCTCTCTTCCCCTCCACTCTGAAATCTATAAAAATTTAAAAAAGATGAAGTATTTTAAGAGTGTTTCATAGTATTTGTTTTTAAAAAATGAACCCAACAATATTTACTCTATACAAGTCTAAAAAGTTGCTGTCAAATATTTGCTTTGGTCACATTACAACAGAATTCTATATAATCCTAGGGCCTAATCAACTAATTCTACTAATCAACATATTCAAAGTCAGAAACAATATGAGTAAAATGCCTTAAAATACCTCAGTTTAACTGTTCTATTTCTTTTGGGTTGTTGCAAACTTTCACCTACTGCCTCATTAAAGAATAAACGTTAAGGCATTTATTACTGCTGTCTCCCTTATGTTAATGGCTTCAAAAGGAGCTCCCGAAAAATTAGTTGAGAATTCAGATAGGGAGAGAATCAAAATCTGTGCAAAAGTAAAGTTATCACCTACACTGAGAAATATTCAGACCTCTCTAAACCAGTTCCCAACACTGGCCAGAACTGGCTACCCTCTATTTCTAAAGAGATCTGTGATAAAGCTATACAGGTGCAAAACCCCAATATTAATCTACATAATACTGCCTGACGTGGCCTGAGAGCCTAAAGCCTAATCATTATCTTGTCAACTGGATTCCACCTGCGTTCCCTAAGCAGTCCTAGAAGCCCTCAGAACCCCAGGAGAACAAGTTTACTCTGTCCAGCAGGTAAATTCAACTTAAGGCAGCCTTACAGTTGTTTTTCCTTTTACAGTCAGCCTTACAGTTGTTTAATCTTAAAAAGTTATAAACAAGCCGAAACCGGTTTGGCTCAGTGGATAGAGCATCAGCCTGGGGACTGAAGGGTTCCGGGTTCGATTCCAGTCAGGGGCATGTGCCTGGGTTGCGGGCACATCCCCAGGGTGAGGTGTGCAGGAGGCAGCTGATCAATGACTCTCATCGATGTTTATGACTCTATCTCTCTCCCTTCCTCTCTGTAAAAAATCAATAAAATATTTTTTTAAAAGATGTAAACAAAGTGTTTCCCTCTCTGACACATTTTCCCACTGAAAACATCTTCCTTTCACTAACATAATCACAATAGAAAAGAGCACAGACCTGCCAACTCCTAACTAAACTCTGGCCTCTCAATTTTTTCCTTCTTCAGATGAAAATCCCACTTTGTTGGACCGATTAGTGACTGGAGTCTCCACAACAGAGGCAAAAGCCTAGCACAGGACGTGGTACCTGGTGAGCTCTAGATAAATGGTAGCTATCATAATTTAATATTGAAAGGCATGGCTACAGAAATGACAAAATCTTCCCTGCAAAAGAACATAACTAGAGCCTAACAAAGGGAAATAGGCATGATGTGTATTTGGCGCATATCAGCTGCCACGTACTTTCCTAAACCCTTGGTTCAGTTGTTTTCTAAGTTAATTCATTTAATCCTCATCTCCACCTTTACCGGTAAGGAAAGTCAGATGCTCACTCAGGGTCTAGCAAACCTAAAAAAGACTGAGCCGAGAGCCTGTGCTCTGAAATATTGCAAAGCCTTCTACGGAGAGTCCTCCTCCTCAGTCAGGTTATTACACCTAAGATTTGAGTTTGAAGAGTCTTTGGGCCCCACCCTCTCTCCTGTTTAAATTTGAACACTATCCAAAGCTAACTCAACGTTAAAGAGAACAACCTGGTGTTTTTAAGAGCGTGAACTGATGAGTCAGATAGCTAGGTAGGAAGGCCTGCTGTGAGGCACATACCAGAGAGGCTACCTTAGCTTTCCTGACCTCAGTTTCCTCATCTGCAAAATGGGAATAAGAGCAGCACCTACTTCACGAGGTGTTTCCGAGTCCTAATGCCAGAACTCACTGTAAATTACTTACATTCATTGTAAGTAATGGGAACCCGGGAAGTGAGGTGGGGGGAGGTGGGATTCAGGAACCACAGAAAGCGGAGCTGGTCCCGGGTGTGACCAGCTGACCCGAGCGAGGACCCGCCCCGCGCCCCCCGCGGCAGCCCGCGCCCCCCGCGGCAGCCCGCGCCCCCCGCACCCCCGCGCTCACCGCTCTTGGGTTTAGACTCGCCGGCCGGCCCCGCGGACGCGGAGCGGGGCGGCTGTTGCCCTTTGCTGCTGCCCGAGGAGGCGGAGCTGCTGGGGCCGCTGCTCTTGTCCATGTCGGAGGCGCTGGCGGCGGCGTTGGGGGAGCTCAGCGGCATCAACGGGGGCCTCGGCGGCGGCGGCGGTCGGAGCGGAGCGGGCGCGGCGGGGACCCAGGCTCATGGCGTTCGGGGCCGGAGGGGGTCGGCGGCGGCAGCGGTTCTCGGCCTTCATGGCGACATTTTTCCCTGTTTCCTTACTCGGCTTCTCAAATTGGGAGGAGAAGCGGCGGGCGGGGCTGGGGAGCCCGGCGGCGGCAGTGACCGAGACGGCGGAGGAGGCCGGGGCTCGGAGGTCCGGGCCGGGCCTGGCGGGGCGGAGGCTGCGGGGAACGGGGAGGCGCAGGAGGGTGCGCAGGCCCCGCCGGCCGGCCGGAGACGCTCTCCCGCCGCGGGGCAGGGAGAGGGCTGGCTGTCTTGGTGCCGGGGACCGGGGTCTCCGACACAGCGACCGACACTCGCCCCTGGGCCGAGGCCGAGCTGCTCCGGCAATGGCGACGAGTCGCCAAACAGCGTCTCGAAGAACCCGGATGGAGTATATATATAGTGAATATGTGGCATGATGCACTCTGGGAAATGTAGTTTTCAGCTTTCATCCGGGTCCAATGATTTTCACCTGCGCTCACACAGTTGAGAGCATACAGGATGATGGAATTTGTAGTTCAGTTTTTAGTATTAGTACGCTAATAATGTTGCATTACTAGTATATAATAATAATATATACTACTACTTATAACCCACCCAAACATTAGAATACCTGTGTAATTACTTTACTGATCTATTAATTTATACTTATATAAGAATTAATATCAATTTATTCATGGCTTATCCTAGCTCTTAGAAATAACCATAATAGCAATAATAATGGAACAATCTTACATTTCATATGACTTTATAGCACTTTCTCATGTAAACTTTATTTCTTTGCTAATAAATCATTTATTAATGTAATTCATTGTTAACATTTCATTTCATTAATAATAGTCATCATTCAGTGTAATGCTGTACAGTTTATATAGATTATCACCACACTCCTCACAATAACTCAAATTTATAGACGAGGGAATGGGTTAAAAAAGCTTAAGTCGCCGAGACCGGTTTGGCTCAATGGATGGAGCGTCGGCTTGGGGACTGAAGGGTCCCGGGTTCGGTTCCAGTCAAGGGCATGTGCCTTGGTTGCGGGCATATCCCCGGTGGGGGGTGTGCGAGAGGCAGCTGATCGATGACTCTCTCTCATCGATGTTTCTAACTCTCTATCTCTCTCCCTTCCTCTCTGTGCAAAATCAATAAAAATATATTTAAGAAAAAAAAAAAAGCTTAAGTCAATGCCCGGCCCAAGTTGCCTAGTGGTTGAGAGTTGACCTTTGAACCAGAAGGTCATGATTTGTTTCCTGGTCAAGGCACGTGTCCAAGACTTTGGGCTTGATCCCCAGGGTGAGTGTGCAGAAGGCAGCAGATCAATCATTCTCTCTCATCATTGATGTTTCTATCTGTTTTCCCCTCTCCTTTCCTCTCTGACATCAATAAAAACATTTTAAAATAAAAAATAGTTTAGTGAGAAGCTTGTTGTCTTTATTGCTCAGAGTTGCCTATATTAACTTGAAAAGGCTTAAAACAATAAGCAAAAGCATCCCATCCCAGAGATTCCACAAAAATTCTGGTGAAACTGGATGGCAGTCAGCTCATAAAAATTCATTTGGATAAAGTACTACAGAACAATATGGAAAATGAAATCAAAACTTTTTCTGGTGTCTATAAGGAGCTCATAAACAAGGATGTTAATTTTGAATTCCCAGAGTTCCAGTTGGAAACAAAAATGACTAAATACAATATCATTCATATGAAGAAAAGAAAAGAAAAGAAAAAAGAAACTACAATGGAAAATAGTGATAAGGGGTTTAATAAAGTTAACACCAAATGCTGACTAGAGCAGAAGCTCCAAGGTGAGAAGTAAAAACAGTTGAGAGGAATAAAAGAGGACTTCCCAGAGATGGTGTCACTTGAACTGAGCATATAAGATTGAGTGAATTTCAGCAGTCAAATATTAACAAATAAATAGGTAGACAAAATTCTCGGATTCCTGTAATTGGGCCTTTTTTTGGCTTCTTATTAATCATGACATTATACAAAACATTAATGAATATATATAAGCCAATCAGTTTCTTAAAGTTATCAGTTTTAACTGGGACAAATGAAAGTAGATACTAATCTTATGTATTTTTTATATATTTTTAAATATATTTTTATTGATTTTTCACAGAAAGGAAGAGAGAGGGATAGAGAGTTAGAAACATCGATGAGAGAGAATCATCAATCAGCTGTCTCTTGCACACCCCCTACTGGGGATGTGCCCGCAACCAAGGTACATGTCCTTGCCCGGAATCGAACCTGGGACCTTTCAGTCCGCAGGTCGACGCTCTATCCACTGAGCCAAACCGGTTTCGGTGTATTTTTTATATTTTTATTGATTTCAGAAAGGAAGAGAGAGGGAGAGATAGAAACATCAATGATGAGAGAGAATCACTGACTGGATATCTCTTGCACGCACCCTACTTGGGATCGAGCCCACAACCCAGGCATGTGCCCTTGAATCAAACCTGGGACCTTTCAAGTCCACAGGCCGATGCTTCATCCACTGAGCCAAACCAGTCAGGGATAATCTTATATTTTAAAATTTCCTTAATATACCCTCCACCAGTCCTTACCTTGGTTCACCTTTTCCACTTTTTTTTTTTTTTGCCCCCACAGATCATATTTAAATGAGAGAATACCTACATAATGTTGGTTTGGAAACTTAATTTTATTTTATTTTATTTTTTATTTTTTTAATATATTTTATTAACTTTTTACAGAGAGGAAGGGAGAGGGATAGAGAGTTAGAAACATCGATGAGAGAGAATCATCAATCAGTTGCCTCCTGCACATCCCCTACTGGGGATATGCCCACAACCAAGGTACATGCCCTTGACCGGAATTGAACCCGGGACCCTTCAGTCCACAGACCGATGCTCTAACCACTGAGCCAAACCGGTTTTGGCTATAAACTTAATTTGATTTTAGAAGAAACATCCTCAAATTCTGAGGTCCATTCTCATGCATGACTACATTTGAAAGATATACTAAGATTTGCCAGAACTGGTTTGGCTCAGTGGATAGAGCATCGGTCTGTGGACTGAAGGGTCCCGGGTTCAATTCCGGTCAAGGGCATGTGCCTTGGTTGCGGTCACATCCCCAGTGGGGGGTGTGCAGGAGGCAGCTGATTGATGTTTCTCTCTCATCGATGTTTCTAACTCTCTGTCCCTCTCCCTTCCTCTTGTAAAAGAAAAATCAATAATTAATATATACATATATACATATATATAAAAGAAAAAGAAAGATATACTAAGATTCCTTGATGAATTTTTATTTCCTTTAACAAAGATATGAGAACTCTGATTACATGGATGAATCATTCCATCCATCACAAATAAAGATAAAAGAAAAGGGACGAGAAATCCCCGTGCAGTTTTTCCAAAACAAAGTGGTAGGTGTTCATCTCTCAGGCTACATTACACCAGAAAAAAAAAATTTTATGTCCAAAATAGTTTCGTAGGGTCCTTGTGAAATACTTGCAGGAAACATGCACTTAAAAAGAGAATCATACTGCCCCCATCTTCTTTTGGGCAAGATGGACTCTACTTTACCATTTTCATAAAAAGAAAAGAATGGGAAAATCTGGGTTTGAAGTAAAATACCTATGCTATGCCAGCTGGAGCTAGAAATGCAGCTGTGCCGCCTCAGGAGAGGAAGTGTGAATGGTGATTTGTTTTGACTTGCTATCATTCCCATTTCGTTCCAATCCAGCCCATTTCGTTCGTTTACTTTCCAGCGTAGTCTAGCATATGTTTCTCAAGAATGGTCTGTGAATTCCGTGCGTCAGAATCACGTGAAAAGTTTGTTCAAGTAAAGATTCCCCAAACCCATATCAGATTGCCTGGTTCAAAAATCTCTATAATTGGGGGTCTGGCAATCTGCATTGTAAAAGCTCGAGCCAGGTGATTCTTATGCATGCCACAGTTTGAGAGAATTGGCCTGCCATCTTAGCCTTTTACTACACTGCACCTCAGTTCCCCCTCTTCGTCACCAGAAAACAAGAATTATTGGGTATCTTGCGAGTTGGTACTGGTAATAGGTTGGCAAGATTCAGAGATGTGGCCGCTGAGAGGTGATCGGGGGGGGGGGGTCTCCCTAAGGTCCGCTTATTCCTGGTGACTTGTGTTCAATTTGGGGAGAGAAAGAAAAAACTTCGAGTACTCAATGACGAAGTAGACTCCGGATTCCAGAGATCATGCCTAATTCCTTAACATCAGGATTCTGGGCGCGTTCGACTAATTATGTCCCTGACCGGCCGCCGTCAGCCGCCTAGTGACGCAACGTGACGTATCGCCTGGCTTCTGTCAGCCGACTGTCAAGATGGCGGCCCCCAGCACTCGCGCTCTGTGGGGCTACTGCGGCCGGGGGTGGTCGCGGGCGATGCGGGGCTGCCGGCTCCCCGGGCTTCGTAGCTCCTGGCCAGGGAGTCCGCTGGGCGCGCGGCTCCTGTCCCAAGAGAAGCGGGCCACGGAAACGCACTTCGGGTTTGAGACTGTGTCGGAGGAGGAGAAGGGGGACAAAGGTGAGAGGGGCGAGAGGGCGGGTGGAGGGGAATGACCGCCTGCGGTCCAGCTCCCTCTCCCCAGCTAAGGGTTGATTTAACGTGGAGTTCTGTTAGCTCCGGTGCTGTAGTCCCGAGCCTGACTCTTCAGAGCTTCCACGCCTCCTCTTTAAAGCGGAGCAATTATCGGAAAATCCCATCAATCTGGCGTTTATAATGTGCCAGGCACCGGGCAGACTTGGTGGTGGTGGGTGTTGTTTTCCCCACGTGACCCATGAGGACTCTGAGACTTACAGGTTAACCAAGAACTTGGCTAGTTGAACATAGGAAGTGGTGGAACCATTACTCCAATTCAGTTTGGTCTGACTACAGAGCCACGTTCTTAACCTCTTGATAATAGAGTAGGTGTGTTGTTGTTTTTTTGATAGAAAAGAAAAAGGAAAGTATTTTCTCTGCACTTCAGATTCCAAATTTGCCAAGTAGGAACAATAGTAACACTTCTCTTAGAGTTCTTGTGAGAATTAGATTACTTGACACATGAAAATTATTTTGAACAATGCCTGACACTGCTTAATTGTTCAACAAATATTAGATATTACTGAGCAGTTTCTTAGCACGGAGACACAGGCCTGGGAAAGGAAAAGAGCAGTTTTTAAACTCCCGCTAACCATTTGCAGTGGCTGTGGTGTTATGCCCATTTTACTGATGGATAGGTCAGGCTCCCAGAGGTCCTTCCCTTAGCCTATGGTCACCCAGGAAACAAGAAAAAGCTTACAGTGCAATTTACCACCCTCTGGAAGGCTGCCAGAGTGCATTATTCACCTCCAGCTTTCCAAGTGTTTCGGTGTACTGTAACTCTTTGAATATTTTATTTAAATTTATTTCATTGTGAATCCCCAGAAAGCTAAGGAACAGTGGCTCATTCATGTTTATATCCTCAGTGCCTGATGTACATTAGAAGTTTTATAACTGCACGTGGAGTGAAATAAGTGGAGCCAAGTTGAACAATAGTAAACATTTATTGAGAGCCTAAAACCTCTTACGGTACTTTACATTAATTTTTATAAATACAACCCAATGGTTTTATAGATGAAGAAACTGTTGAAACAGAAATATTAAGTCACTTGCCCGAGATTCCCTAATAAGCTACAGAGCTGGCATTTTAATCAGGTGGGTTGCTTCCAAAATGTTAATAATATCTAACGTCTGTATTTTGCCTTACATTATATAAACATTTCACACAATGAGAAGCAGGGAGCGGAATTACCCACTGAGCTAAATACAGCTTCCAGATTTAAGACTCAAGATAGAATTACAGGCAGGATGGTAACAATGACTGTGCAAGCTGAAATCATGCACAGTGATCTTAATAGCCAATGGGATTATAATTATTACATGGACTTTAAAAATTATTGAACATCCAAAACTCTTGTCAGTTATAAATGTATAGGGAAATTGAAAGATGTTAAAGTTAATATTTTTCTTTTTAAAAAATATATTTTATTGATTTTTTTACAGAGAGAAAGAGAGAGGGATAGAGAGTTAGAAACATCAGCTGCCTCTTGCACACCCCCCACTGGGGATGTGCGCGCAACCAAGGTACATGCCCCTGACCAGAATCGAAACCGGGACCTTTCAGTCCGCAGGCCAACACTCTATCCACTGAGCCAAACCAGTTTTGGCCTAAAGTTAATATTTCTTTAGCATAATTTATAAATTATCTTAGGCTTAATTTTTTAAATTTATTTTTAAAATAAATAAAATAAATAAAATTTTATTTTATTTATTTTTTTAAATCAATCTTTATTGTTCATATTATTACAAAGGTTCCTCATTTCTTACCCCTTCCACCAGGTTTCCACCCCGCCCTCCACCCCCTCCCCACCCCCCATTGTCCTCATCCATAGGTGCACAGTTTATGTTCAGTCTCTTCCTCCCTCCCTTTCCTGGAGAACAGTCAGTCCACTCCCCTCCCATAAATGGACACATTGTATAAACATAGCTACTGGTTGGAATTGGATTACCTGTTCTGGGTGGGAAGGGCTTGTCATTCCCTTTAAAATTAAGGTGTTAGCTTTAAAACCTCTTTTTGGCAAGAGACCTTAAACTTTCAGAACTTTAAATTTTTCAGATAGTAAATCAGTTACTAAGCATTTTCTCAAATCAATAATACCTCCACATGCCCAAGGATACACTTCACACAAAAGATATTTCCATATAGATCAACCAACCTCTTCCAGGCCCCACACAAGGCACTCACAGATCAACACCCCAGCGCTATACTGATTTAACACATCCAGATCTAAGCCTTCCTCATTTGATTCAGCAGACCCTCAAGTTCCCCTAAAAGTTTCCAGCCAAGTCTGAGAGGAGCCTTGGGGCGGAGGCAGGCGAGGAGCGAGCTGTTCCGGGCCTGGCTGCTCAGGGCCTGGCCTCTGTTACTCTGTTCCATTCCATAACCAGCTGCTCCAGGTCTGGCCACTGCCACTCCCAACCTGGCTGCTCCGGGCGTGGCTGATCCCAGCCTGGCCGCTCTGGGCCTGGCCGCTCTGGGCCTGGCTGCTGCTGTTCCGGGCCTGGCCGCACCCGACCCGGCTGCTCTGGGCCCGGCTGCTCTGGGTCCGGCCATTAGGCTTAATTTTTAATTCAATTAATAGAATGATTAAATTTCAGTTTAAATTCTTTAATTAAAATTCTAATAAGAAATTAGAAACATTGAGAATTAAGTGCTGGGCTCCTCACACGGGCACCACTTTGCCGGGGCTGACCAGCAGCCCCTGACGGATGAACAGCTCACTCTGACAGCTTCCCTGTGAGAGAGGACTAAGGGGTTTCTGGCTCAAGGGACCAAGCAGTCTTGATGGCCTGCCTCCTTAGGCTTTTATTGGACCAGCAGTTTGAGATAAAGTTTATCTTTTAGATACAATCAGCGGGTGAATAATCCTAGGAGCACACATGTTTACATTTTCCTCTAGGCTAGGGCATCCAGGGATTAAGCATAAGCATCCTGTAAACACCCGGGGTCTGCGGGTACACAGACTTGTTTGGGAAGGTCAAGGAATAATTAGGGGCGCCGCCTTCGACACTCCCCTAAGTCTCCCCTAAGTCAGAATTCCGATAAACAGGGCAGGCGGCCTTCCACACACTTCCCTTTTCTCAGAGTGTCCTCCTTACACATTTTCCAGTCAAGTCTCATGCTCCCCA
Source organism: Pipistrellus nathusii (assembly GCA_963693515.1). Lineage (NCBI taxonomy): Eukaryota > Metazoa > Chordata > Mammalia > Chiroptera > Vespertilionidae > Pipistrellus > Pipistrellus nathusii. Next base: position 22,345,576 of record OY882876.1, on the reverse strand, counting down.
ACCAGTAAGTGGTTTTATTCCTTTGTAAAAAAAGTTACCAATATTTTGAACAGTGTTTGCTATCTTCTCAGCATTTAATTTACAGTAGGAGTGAGCATCTTCTCTATGCCTTGGCAAACTGCCATACTCCTTCCAAAGTTCCAATCAGTTTCTAACATTTTCTCCTTTCACTTTCTTTTTTTTAATATATTTTCTTATTGATATCAGAGAGGAAGGAAGAGGGAGAGAGAGACAGAAACATCAATGATGAGAGAGAATCATTGACTGGCTGCCTCCTGGGATTGAGCCCACAACCCAGGCACATGCCCTTGACTGGAATCGAACCCTGGACCCTTAAGTCCGGATGCTCTTTCCACTGAGCCAAATCAGCTAGGGCTTATCCTTTCACTTTCTTTTTTTTTTTTTTAATTAAAAAATATATTTTATTGATTTTACACAGAGAGGAATTGAGAGGGAGAGAGAGTTAGAAATGTCGATGAGAGAGAAACATCAACCAGCTGCCTCTTGCACACCCCCTACTGGGGATATGCCCGCAACCAAGGTACATGCCCTTGACCGGAATCGAACCTGAGACCCTTCAGTCCGCAGGCCGACACTCTATCCACTGAGCCAAACCGGTCCCGGCTATCCTTTCACTTTCAATGTCATGAATTATCTCCAAGAATTCCTTTAATGTGAACTTTTTTGCTGGCATCGTTTCCTCTGGGGCATCCTCAGCGTTTTCATCACAACCTCATCCTCATTTATGTCAGTGAGTCCATCTCACAGAGATCTGCTGCATCTGGAGGCTCTTGAATGACAGCAGTGTCACATTCCACAGTCAGCCGTTTCTCCTACAACTCCACTGACATCTATTTCTTTTTTTAAAAAAATATATTTTTATTAATTTTTTACACAGAGGAAGAGAGAGCTGAGCCAAACCGGTTTCGGCCATTGACATCTATTTAAATGTCACTTTCACCATTATCAACTTTTTGTTCTTTGCTGCACTTTCATTTTTGTTGGCAAATTTCCTCTTAATTATCCAGTTTTGTAAAATGCCACGTTTTCAACAGAGATAAGGGGGTAACACAACTACATGCTTCGCTGTCTGTGTGCGAACTGAACAAGTGATGTATAGTGACCCACCACTTAACAAACCATGGAAGAAGTTACATGAATGGTTATCTGTCGTGATGCATATTTGTGATTTATATAGTAATTTGTGGACTAAAGAAGTATTAGTGCCGAAACCGGTTTGGCTCAGTGGATAGAGCATCAGCCTGTGGACTGAAAGGTCCCAGGTTCGATTCCGGTCTAAAGCATGTACCTTGATTGCGGGCACGTCCCCAGTGGGGGATGTGCAAGAGGCAGCTGATAGATGTCTCTCTCTCATATCGATGTTTCTAACTAACTCTCTCTCTTCCTCTCTGTAAAAAATCAATAAAATATATTTTTTAAAAGTTTAAAATAAATAAATAAATTTTAAAAATCAATAAAAAATATTTTTAAAAAAGAGGTATTAGTGAACTTTACACTTTATGCAGTTACACTTAGTATGCCGTTGTATTTTTTTTTAATATATTTTATTGATTTTTTTTTTTTTTTTTTTTTTTTACAAAGAGGCAAGGAGGGGATAGAGAGTTAGAAACATCGATGAGAGAAAATCACCGATCAGCTGCCTCTTGCACACCTCCCACTGGAGATGTGCCCGCAACCCAGGTACATGCCCCTGACCAGAATCGAAACTGGGACTTTTCAGTCCTCAGGCTGACGCTCTATCCACTGAGCCAAACCGGTTTCGGCTGTATTTTTAAAATATTATGGGGGGACTGGTATTATTTAACTAAACCATAGTAACTGGAATTCATGCATTTTAGAACCATGCAAAGCTAGGGGTGGTTATACACAGTGGTTTGAGCCTGTGTTGCTCAGCTCCTCAAAAGATGTTCAGAAGGAAAAAGCCTAGCTAGTTTAGCTCAGTGGATAGAGTATTGGCCTGAGACTGAAGGGTCCCAGATTCAATTCGAATCAAGGGCACTTACCTTGATTACAGGTTCCCTGCTCCTGGTTGGGGTGCTTGCAGGAGGCAACCAGTTGGTGTGTCTCTCTCATCCCAATGTTTCTCTCTATTCTTCTCTCTCCCTTCCACTTTCTCTAATAATCAATGGGAAAATATCCTCAAGTTAGGATTACCAAAAAAAAAAAAAAAAAAAAGGAAAAAGCAGACTTGGAGATCCCAGTGTTGAGAATGGGCATTCAAGATTGAGTTGAGGAGGAATTCCGTGGTCGCTGATTCAGCAGAGGACAGTTATGTTTTGGATCTATGTGGTACATCTCATCCGAAAAACTCAAAGAATCTCCCCTTCACTATCTAGTTCAGCCTATGGCAGGGAGGCAGGGAGGGGCTGGCACTGGTTTTCTCATCTTGTGGGCAGAGGAACTGAGGGGCAGAGAAGTTAAATGTAGCCTGTCTCTTAAAGTAAACTCTTTCCAGCTAGCCCAGATTCCACATTTGGCTTGACCCTATGGAGATGATTCATTCACGAGAACCCTCTACAATGTAACGCAACCCTGATTCACATCTTGCCATCCACCTGCCCCTCAAACTGAGTTTTTTCTTGGTGATACAGGCTGAGATGACCTGAGGCTTTCCTTTCCATTAGCCATGTGTCTTTCTAATGGATTTTGTTGTCTCTTATTATAATAACCATTAGAAAGAATTCCACCATTACCCCTATTCTCTAAGAAATAGAAATCTATTTAGTACCACATATATATATGGCATGATTACAAAGTAATGGTCAAAAAGATTACTAAGACAGTAGAAAAGAGGTTGATTTTTTATTTTATTTTTTAAAAATATATTTTATTGATTTTTTACAGAGAAGAAGGGAGAGGAATAGAGAGTTAGAAACATCAATGAAAGAGAGAAACACCGATCAGCTGCCTCCTGCACACCCCCTACTGGGGATGTGCCCACAACCAAGGTACATGCCCTTGACCGGAATCGAACCTGGGACCCTTCAGTCCACAGGCCTTTTTGATTTTTGATTTTTTAAATGAAGAAATATAGACCTTTTTAAGAAGAGGTAATGTTGAGCATCATGGCTTAGGTTCGCCCTGGAAAGGCAGGCAGTTCCAGGGGGCGAAGCTATCTTCTCTCTCTTTTAGGACTTTTCCAAGCTAATCTCGTCAGTAGCACATCATGTTGTGTTTCCCACGTCAGTTTACCAGGTGTTTGAAAGTGTGGCCAAGAAGTATGACGTGATGAATGACATGATGAGTCTTGGCATCCATCGTGTCTGGAAGGACGTGCTGCTCTGGAGAATGCACCCGTTTCCTGGGACCCAGCTCCTCGATGTAGCCGGAGGCACAGGTACTGTCAGTGTCCGTCTCCCAGGCTCCACCGCGCCTTCTGCGCGATCAGCGTCTCCTGTTGGAATGAGCTGCCTCGCCTCCCATTGGCCTGAAGATGGTGGTTGAAAATCAACATGCTTCTGGGAAAGGTGTACTCTTTTTTTTTTTTTTTTTTTAAATATATTTTATTGATTTTTTTTTTACAGAGAGGAAGGGAGAGAGAGAGAGAGATAGAAACATCGATGAGAGAGAAACATCAATCAGCTGCCTCCTGCACACTCCCCACCGGGGATGTGCCCACAACCAAGGCACATGCCCTCAACCAGAAGCAAACCTGGGACTTCTCAGTCTGCAGGCTGGTGCTCTATCCACTGAGCCAAACTGGTTTCGGCTACTCCTTTTTTTTTTTTTTTTAAACTCAACGTCAATCAAAGGCACAGAATGTCAGCTTTGTGCCTGTCACTTTTCTAAAATGCACAGATTACAGAGTGAAAAGACCAGTTTTTCACTCCAGTGATATTTTACCATCTAAATGACTTACCATCTTTCCATCTTTCTCAGGTTGGGGAGGATGCCTTTATCATATTATATAAGCTTTCAAGGCAGCTTCTCCTGCTTAATCCATTATCATGCCAGATATCAGCAGCGCATTGGTGTATGCATGCTCCTTTGGTGCACCCTAGACATTAGGGGAAAATATCATGGGTTTCTAAAATGCCTTATGTGATATCATTACATGGCTAATGTGCATGTTAAATGTACATTACAATGTATGATATAATGCAGTAGTGTTATTGTACCAACAGAAAATGTTTAATAAATTATAGTAGAATAACCTCCATGTTTGAAACAAACGTGGCTTTGTTTGTTTTTTTTTGTTTTTGTTTTTTTTTTTTTCAAACGTGGCTTTGTTGACATGGTCCTCTCCCCAAATAAATCTTAGAAGGCAGAAAAAAAACCCTGCTCCGTGGAGGACAGACAATTTAGCAGTGTAACAGTTTATCGTAGGATCCCACAGTTACAATTCTAAAAAAATGGCACAAAGATAAAGTTCAGAAGGGGTTCAGTGGGAGCTGCCTACATCTCCAGTGTACCATGACCAGTAGAATCACTTCATGCTGACAGCTGCCCATTTAGAAAATGTAATTAAAAGGAGTTCCCATATGTTTAAAAAGACATTTAAGAAGATATAGCTAGCCCTAGCCAGTTTGGATCAATGGATAGAGCATCAGCCCGAGGACTGAAGCGTCCTGGGTTCTTTTCCAGTCAAGGGCATGTGCCTCTGTTGCAAGCTCAATCCCCACCCTGATGAGGCCGTATGTGGGAGTCATCCAATCAGTGTGTCTCTCTCATATCGGTGTTTCTCTGTCTTCCCCCTTCCTTCCACTCTCTAAAAATCAATGGAAAAATATCCTTGGGTGAGGATTAACGAAAACAAACAACCAAGACATAACTATAAATATGCTCACTGCATCATTTTTTGTAATACTAAAAAAATTTTTTGAAATAACCAATTTATCCCTCAATAAAGCAACTGCTTTAGCCCTAGCTGTTTTGGCTCAGTGGATAGAGCGTCAGTCTGTGGACTGAAGGGTCCGGGTTTGATTCCAATCAAGGGCACATGCCTAGGTTGCGGGTTTGAATCCCTAGTGGGGCTGTGCAGGAGGCAGCCTATCATTGATTCTCTCTCATCATTGATGTTTCTCTCCCTCCCTCTCTCTTCTCTGAAATCTCTAAAAATATATATATATTTTTAAACACTTTGATTTTTAGCTTTTAGACTCACCACCAACATAGGGCAGAAAGCTTAATTATAGCTATAAGACAAATAAAATGTCACCAGTTTTGCCGAAACCGGTTTGGCTCAATGGATAGAGCGTCGGCTTGGGGACTGAAAGGTCCCAGGTTCGATTCCGGTCAAGGGCATGTACCTTGGTTGCGGGCATACCCCCAGTAGGGGGTGTGCAAGAGGCAGCTGGTCGATGACTCTCTCTCATCGATGTTTCTAACTCTCTATCTCTCTCCCTTCCTCGCTGTACAAAATCAATAAATAATATTTTTAAAAAAAAAAAATGTCACCAGTTTTGACAGAGTAAAAGTATATAGGAATGAAGATTGAAGGGAGCCAAGAGATACTGTCTGTAGTTGATGGAATAAGAAATCAACTATTGATTAGTTTATTATGCTCAGTTACCCAGGTATTATGAGGAATTGTGAAAAGTGATATTGAGCAGAGGCAAGCAGAAATGGGGAACAGGATATCATAAATTTGGTAAGGAAAGAAATAGCTGTAACGTACAGCTGTAACGTAGAAGAAACAGCTAAAAGAGTTGGGAAAGATGGTCTCTGGAGAACTGAACTGGAAGAGAGATGGTGATGGGAAAGGGAATTATTGCTTGTAACTAGGTTATTTCCATAAACACTATTAGAAAAAGAGTAGAAGGCTGTACACTAAACTCTGAATACTTGTAATGTTTGGAAACGGTATGGACAGAGAATGCAGTGTTCATGTTTTATTCTATCAATAAAAATTGAGATAGTGAGTCTTTTATAGTAAGAATATGTTCATAAAAGAAAAGAATATGTCCATTCATTATTTATGCAATTTTTAAATAAAGTTTTCTAAAGAATATTAGGAGTAAAAAAATAGCAGTTACTGTGGGGATGAGAACAAACTTCATTTTCGTACGTTCCTCAGCTCCTGTAGCTTGTTGTCGCTTTGGAGTTCGGAAATGCTGGGCTTGTTTTTATGTTTCCATCTTTCCTCCCTGGCTTCCCACAGGTGACATTGCCTTCCGGTTCCTTAATTACATCCAGGCCCAGCATCGGAGAAAGCAGAAGAGGCAGTTAAGGACCCAGCAAAATTTATCCTGGGAAGAAATTGCCCAAAAGTACCAGAATGAAGAGGATACCTTGAACGGTTCCCATGTCGTGATCTGTGACATCAACAAGGAGATGCTGAAGATTGGAAAGAAGAAAGCCTATGCCCAAGGATACAAAACTGGCAAGTCCTACAGAAAGTGCGCAGAGGAAATGCTTATTCTATATAATAATCCTATATAATAAAAGGGTAATATGCAAATTGACCAAACAGCTGAACAACTGGTTGCTATGATGTGCACTAACCACCAGGCGGCAGATCCTCAACACAGGAGCTGCCTTCTGGTGGTCAATGTGCTCCCACAGGGGAGCGCTGCTCAGCCACAAGCTGGGTTGACAGCTGGTGAGCACAGCAGCTGTGGCAGCACTAAGCCACCAGTCAGACTTCCCCCAGGGCTCCTTGACTGCTAAAGGGCGCAGGTCAGGCTGAGGGACCCCCTTTCCTACCCCTGAGTGCACGAATGTCATGCACCAGGCCTTTAATATGTTTATAAAATAAGATGCAATGGGGGAAATGCTGAAGTGCTTTATTTTTCTGCTTTAGAAAACATGGCTATGTAGAAGTTGAAGGTAATCTGTGGGGGTGGATCCAGTTTGTGCGGTTTTATGCACATTATTTCAGCAGCCTAGAGAGTTAGGTTATCAGCCCTATGTGACGGGAGCTGACTGAGCCCAAAAGGGTTACGTATCTTACCCAAGTAACAACTTAAATGGCAGATCTCCCACTGGAGCGGAGGCTTCTGATCTCAGCTCCTGGACCCTGAGACAGAAGTTTTGCTTTCAATTCCCAGCAGCTCCCCATAACCCCAAATGTCCTATTCTTGAGCTACTCTGCTTCCCTGTTAGCTCTAGGATGGTTCGATGTGGAAGTCGAGAAGGTGCACTGCTCTTAAAAAGGGGGCTTTGCCTTCGGCCACGGGAGTGTAGTTAGCTGCCAGCCTCCAGCTCAGCACCTGCAGGCTCCGCTCGCTTGCCAGCCAGGCAGCACCAGCTGGTGGCTGAGCACTGGGAGGCTGCGGGGGCCCGGACAGTTCCGAGGCTGGACTCAGCAGGCAGGCTTTGTTCCAGGGCCCCCTGTCGGTAGGCTGAGGCTTGGGGTCTAACAGGTTTCCCCATCCAGTCTTGCTTCCTCTTCCTTTCATCTCTTTTATCTTTCCCAGGTGCCTCCCCCCAAAGAAATAAAAAAACCTTTTCACTTCATCTCAGCATCAGTTTCTCAGAAGGCCCAACGGATACAGTGAGGAAGCACCTGTAAACAGTACAGCAGGACCTAAAATAAAATTTTTAAAAATATTTCTTTATTGATTTCATAAAGGGATGGAGGGAGAGAAAGAGAGAAACATCAATGATGAGAGAGAATCACTGATAGGCTGCCTCCTGCACACCCCCCACTGGGGATCAAGCCCAAAACGTAGGCATGTGCCTTCACCAGGAATCGACCCGTGACCTCCTGGTTCATAAGTTAATGCTCAACCACTGAGCTATGCTGGCTGGGCTAAAATTAAAAAAAAAATTTGGTTCAATGTTTTTGTTATAAGAATGATGAGGAAAAAAAAGTTTGATTACTGGCCAGGACCACCATCTGTGTAGAATTGGCATGTTCTCCCCATGTCTGTGTGTTTTCTCCAGGTACTCCAGTTTCCTCCCACACCCCAAAGCTGTGCACTGAGGTAAACTGGCCTGTAATAAATGGTCCCAGTCTGAGTGAGAAAGGGTGTATGAGTGTGCCTGTGATGGAAGGGTGTCCTGCCCAGGGTCAGTTTCTTTCTTTCTTTTTCTTTTTTTCTTTTTTTTAAAATATACTTTATTGATTTTTAAAAATAATATATATTTTATTGATTTTTTTACCGAGAGGAAGAGAGAGGGAGAGAGAGCCAGAAACATCGATGAGAGAGGATCATCGATCAGCTGCCTCCTGCACACCCCCCCACTGGGGATGTGCCTGCAATCAAGGTACTTGCCCCTGACCAGAATCGAACCTGGGACCATTCAGTCCACAGGCCGATGCTCTATCCACCGAGCCAAACGGTCCCGGCTTTATTGATTTTTTACAGAGAGAAAGGGAAAGGAGGAAGAGTTAGAAACATTGATGAGAGAGAAACATCAATCAGCTGCCTCCTGCACACCCCCCACTGAGGATGTGCCCGCAACTGAGGGACCTGCCCTTGATGGGAATCGAACCTGGGACCCTTGAGTCCGCAGGCCAATGCTCTATCAACTGAGCCAAACCGCTTAGGGCCCCAAGGTCAGTTTCACCTTTCTACCTGAGCTCCCCGGACAGGCTCCGGCCACTTGTGGTCCAAAACTGGAATAATTAAGTTGGAAAATCATTATCTGATTTGTTTCTACTAATCTTTCTTACATTTATCTATAGCTCACATTTATTTCATTGTTCAATATTAAAATGGTTTTGAATCTTTCTGTAGAAGTCGGGTGATGTTTTTGTGGCCAGAAAGGTGCCGTAAGGACTTACCTCTCCTATCAGTTGGCCTGTGGACAGACTGGTTTTCGTTATCCATCGCTTCCCTTGAAGTCATGGTTTCCAAGAACCTTTCGGCAATGTTAGTGAGCACGGACTGCACCCCTAAGCCACAGACTCTGTAGCAGCTAGGAGACTCTTAGCTCCGGGAAGCCACCATAACCACAAAACGGGCAATTTGTGGCCTTGCTTAAAGATGTACACTTCAGCTCTAACTGGTTTGTCTCAGTGGATAGAACGTCAGCCTGTGGACTGAAGAGTCCCAGGTTCGATTCTGGTCAAGGGCACATGCCTAGGTTGCAGGCTCAATCCCAGTGCGGGGCATACGGGAGGCAGCCGATCAATGATTCTCATCATTGATGTTTCTATCTCTCTCTCCCTCTCCCTCTCCCTTCCTCTCTGAAATCAATAAATATATATTTTTTAAAAAGATGTACACTTTAGCCGAAGCCGTTTGGCTCAGTGGTAGAGCGTCGGTCTGCGGACTGAAAGGTCGCGGGTTCGATTCCAGTCAAGGGCATGTACATTGGTTGCAGGCACATCCCCGGTAGGGGTTGTGCAAGAGGCAGCTGGTCGATGTTTCTCTATCGACATTTCTAGCTCCCTATCTCTCTCCCTTCCTCTCTGTAAAAAATCAATAAAAAATATATTAAAAAAAAAAAAAAAAGATGGTACACTTTAAAAGCATTTATCTCAGTCAGTCTGTTCAGAAAAAAAAAAAAAAAAGATGTACATTTTACATTTGGCTTTCTGTTTGTTTTGATATTTTGAAGTACTTTTTCCCCACAATTTTTTCAAGTAGAAGTAGTGATCCTGCAGCCCTAACCGGTCTGGCTCAGTGGATAGAGCGTTGGCCTGCAGACTGAAGGGTCCCAGGTTCGATTCCGGTCAAGGGCATGTACCTTGGTTGCAGGCACATCCCCAGCAGGAGGCAGCTGATGTTTCTCTCTCATAGATGTTTTTAGCTCTCTATCCCTCTCCCTTCCTCTCTGTAAAAAATCAATAAGATATATTAAATAAAAATAAAAAGAAGAAGTAGTGATCCTTTAGCTGCACTGCGTTTACCGAGCTTTCCAGAGCCGCCGCTCTGCCCTCTCCCATGCTGGAGGCTCGGCAGGCAGCACTGTGCGAGGTGGGTGAGCACCAGAGAAAGCCGAGTCCCTCAGGCCATCAGCACTTTCTCCTTCCCACCCCGCACGGAGTGCTGTGGTTATCTTAGCTCAACTCTCCTCCTCCCCCTCAGAACAGCCGCCTACACCAGGGCAGCCCCCTGGGCCCCAAGATGAAGGGCTCTTTTGTCGGCCATCAGCACTGACCGGAGGCAGACAGTCCCAGTGTTTCCAGACAAAGGCACTGTGTTTCCTTACTCCTGCTGGAAACGTGTCTCCTTTCTCTCTGGCGCTCAGCCATACAGAACGGCAACAAAGACAGAAATGATAAGTAATGTTCCTTTTCTGGAATCATCTCTTCTGTAACATAGCTTGCCCTTCAGGCTCTCCCAACTGCCAGGACTAATCGACCTGCATAGGAGCATTAAATGCTGGATAGTACAATTGTCTTATTGTTATTGTTAATTCTCAACTGGGTATTTTTTCCATTAATTTTTTTTTAGAGAGAATGGAAGGAAGGGGGAGAGACAGAGAGAAACATCAATGTGAGAAAGATGTATCGATTGGTTGCCTCCCACACGTACCCTAACTGGGCTGGGGATCCAGCCTGTAACCAAGGTATATGCGCCTGACCCGAATCGAACCTGAAACCCTTCCATTCTCAGGCCACAACTCCATTTACTGAGCCAAGAAATATATTTTTATTTTGTACAGAGAGGAAGTGAGAGGGATAGAGATTAGAAACATCGATCAGCGGCCTCCTGCACACCCCCTGCCAATATTCCCCTACTGGGGATGTGCCTGCAACCAAGGTATATGCTCTTGACTGGAATCGAACCTGGGACCTTTCAGTCTGCAGACCGATGCTCTATCCACTGAACCAAACCAACTAGGGCCAGAAAGACTAGTTTCATTTGCCTTCCTCTGTAGAGCATTCCTTTTATGTCATATATTATGTCTAATTCACTGCATATTGAATCATGTTCACGCTGCATCAGGATCCTTAGAGGACATAGCTTCTCTGCTATTGGGATCCCGTAGGTAATTTCTGAATTCGTGACCAGACACTGATTGGCTAAGACTCTGATAGAATCAATATAACAATGCTAAATTCTGTACTTAGAGTACTTCCAGTGACCCTCTGAGGTAGATATTATTGTTAACTCCGTTTTATAGATGAGGAAACTGAGGCAGAGTAGTTTTCTGAAGATCATACAGCTAATAAATGATGAGGCTTATCCAGCCAATGTGGCTCAGTGATTGAGCATCAAACCTATGAACCAAGTCACGGTTTAATTCCTGGGCAGGGCACATGCCTGGGTTTCAGGCTTGATCCCCAGTAGTGGGCGTGCAGGAGGCAGCTGATAAATGATTGTCTCTCATCACTGATGTTTCTGTCTTCTTCCTCTCTGAAATCAATAAGAATATATTTAAATAAATGGTGAAGCTGGAATTAGAACATAGGCAGTCTAACCCCAGGATCTGGGCTCCTAACCACAGTACACTATACAAAACACTTAGCCAAGTAAGAACTGCTTGACGGTGTCAGGTTTCACTTGGGATCCTGGGCGAAGGACTTTTCCTAAACTTCAAGGACACCAGCTTCAGCTTCTCAGGATTAGAGGTCACCCATGAAGAGGTCACCCAGGAATCCAAGGGTGTGCGATGTTTTCTGACACCAAATGTGATGTCTGCTCATCACCAAACAGTTCTCCATTCTTCCACACCAAAGTAGGTGTCTGACAGTTCAGTTCAGTTCTGACTCGTAACTACAAGAGTCAGCACCAGACTCAGCATGTTTAAGGGCTCAGCCTCACAAAACTGCCCCCACTTCAGAAGCCACAAGCGGGTGTCCAGGCTGTCCAGCTTCTGCCTGGAGGGTTCCCAGGCCGCCGCCTCAGGGTTGGCAATTCCCTGGGTGCAGGAGAGACAGCTACCAGACTAAGACGAAAACTCATTTTCTCTTTCAGGGCTTGCTTGGGTGTTGGGAGATGCTGAAGAACTGCCCTTTGATGAAGACAAGTTTGATGTTTACACCATTGCCTTTGGGATCCGGAACGTCACACACATGGACCGGGTACGAATGGCTGCATCTCGGGATATTGGTTCTGGTGTGGCTCCTCGGTGAATGAAGAGGGATGAGACATTCTTTCCTGGGCTCGGATCTTGAGTGGAATGACCGTTGCAGAGTCAGGGGCCTCCATCCTTTAAGTTGCCAATATTCCTACTCAAAATTTGTAAGGACCAAGTAGAGCAGATGCCAGAGAAGCCTTTGTTGCTTGGATTGGTATTTCTTTCTTTGAGACTGTCAGTCTTGCTCTGAGGTTTCATTCGTTTCCTCTCACTTGTGAAGCCATCTGACCCTGAGAGTTTGCAGAAGCTTAGCGGCATTTCTGAGGTTGACACAGAAACAAGCACTCAAACACTATTTTGGCAGAAGGTAGCTGTAGACTCATGGATCCTCTATAGAGAGAAAGGAATGTGCAGAGAGAAGGGAATGTAAAATTGCTTAATCAGATGCAACTCTTTATTTCTACTTTAGCATTTGAAGACAATGTACAAGGCATCAGTTTCGGTTCAGTAATATGGGCTCCAGTTACCTGACTCTTCTGCTTTGGCTGAGACACCCTTTATGGTGGTCTTTAGCTTTTTAGCTTGGTTTTTGTAACCTGTCTGTGTCTGTAGTCAGTTTATTATTTCTTTTCATTGAAAAGAAGTGGAATAGTCCTAGCTGATTTGGCTCAGTAGATAGAGTGTCAGCCTGTGGACTAAAGGGTCCCAGGTTCGATTCTAGTCAAGAGCACATGCTTGGGGTTGTGGTCTTGATCTCCAGTAGGGGGGGTGCCGGAGGCAGCCGATTGATGATTCATCATTGATGTTTCTGTCTCTCTTCCTCTCTGGAATATATCTATATCTATATCTATATCTATATCTATATCTATATCTATATCTATGATATATCTTGATATATCTTGGAGATTTTTCCATGTCAGTACATAAAGAACATGGCACTTCCTTTTTCCGATAGCTGCATGGATTCCATTTGCATAGAAATTCCATCATTTAACCAGTCTCATTAATGGTTAAGATGCTTCTAATCTTGTGCTGTTCAAATAGTGCTGCATGTCATTTCCATAGTAGAAGCATTTCTATGAGATAGATTCATTAATGTAAAATTGCTTGATCAAAGAGAATATGCATTGTGATTTTGATAACCAAAAATTGCCCTTGGTGGGGGTTGTACCAATCTGAGTTTGTATAAATCAAGTAAGCTCTTTTATATATACACTAGAGGCCCAATGCACAGATTTGTGCATGGGTGGGGTTCCTCGGCCTGGCTGACAATTGGGGCTAAGGGGGTGGGGGGACCACAGAGGTTGGCCCAAACAGGAAGTTGGCTGTGGGAGCGCACTGACCACCAGGGGGCAGCTCCTACGTTGAGCATCTGCCCCTTGGTAGTTAGCGCCCATCATAGCAACAGGTCAACTGGTTGTTCAGTCATTCAGTAGCTTAGGATTTTATATATAGAGAGAGAGATGTTTTATATCTATATATATATGTGTGTGTGTGTCTGTGTGTGTGTGTGTGTGTGTGTGTGTGTGTGTGTATGTATATGTATATATATGTGTATGTATGTATGTATTAGTTCCAGGTGCACAGGTTTGTGCACACTGAAAGGAAATTAATTAGGAGAAATATTTTAATATCATTATTCATCCTTTCTCTATAATAGAAGTGTCAACCAAATTCACAATTGACAGTGATGGATCAAAACACACGCATGCAATTGGCACCAGCGAGAGCTTTATATGTATCATGCATGCATGAGTCAACTTAGCCTTTTATAGATATAGAATAAATTTGCTAAATTAGACCTGCTTTCTGATGTAGCTAAACTTTTCCAGCACAGTGAAGCACCTCAACTTCTCTTTAATGTAATTGTCAGCAACACAGCAATAAATAGCAACAGGAAGCAGATTATTATTGTAGATCACACAGGGAGAACAAATGGTAAAATATTTAACTGCAGCAGTGTTTGACTATATTCTAAAGTCATTTTCAAAGTCCATCATCTCTTACTTCTTTTCAGTCGGGTCAAGTTTCTAAGCTTTCTAAATCTCTGTTTTCTGGCTAATGAAAAGAAAATTCCACTGAGTCTCTATCTACCTACTCCAGGACTTCTGTGAGGATCAAATGAGATGAGGCACGGGAAAATGCTTCACAGACATTAGGTTACAGTGTGGAATGTTTGCACCTGGCTATAAAGCAAGTGGTGTTCTTGGGCTGAAGAAACTCCAAGGAGGCTAGTGGCTAGGGAGAGGAAGCTGGGCGTTGCTATGTGACATCATTACTCAGTGCTCGCCGCAATGGGCTGTGGGCTGCATTTTGCGCCATGGGGTCTTAGCAGGGTCGGCTGCAATTTGGTGGGCTGTCACTCTGGGCTGGTGGCAGGGCCTGTGTCCCATTTGGGAAAAGCCGAGTGTTGCTTTGTGGGCATCAGGTCCTTGGTGCCATCTCTTTGTAAATGGCCAGTGTGGGTCACAGCAGCTCCTGGTGGTCAGTGTGCATCATAGCGACCAGTCAGGGGGACACTTAACATATTGGCCTTTTATATATATAGATATTTTATTGATTTCAGAGAGGAAGGGAGAGGGAGAGAGAGAAACATTAATGATGAGAGAGAATCAAGCCTGCAACCAGGGCATGTGCCCTTAACCGGAATCAAACCCGGGACCCTTCAGTCCACAGATTAATACTCTGTCCATTAAGCCACACCAGCTAGGGCTCAAGTAATCTCTTCATGAGCAACAGAAACCTATAAAATATAGGGTGTTATAGGGTTATTTCTGCTGTTACATCTTCTCAACTGAGAATGAACAAAGGATCAGTGGGACATAACTTGTCATGTCCACAGAAGCTAAAGCTGCCTGGGCCTCCTGGGACTGAGTGAGTCTGCTGAGGAATGTGTCCTTCTGTTCCTTTTCTCACTCAGGCGCTCCAGGAAGCTCATCGGGTCCTGAAACCAGGAGGACGGTTTCTCTGCCTGGAGTTCAGCCAAGTGGACAATCCCCTTGTATCCAAGTTGGTATTGTTTTTTTTTGTTTTTTGTTTTTTTTAAATCAATCTTTATTGTGCATATTATTACAAAGGTTCCTCATTTCTTCCCCCCTCCACCAGGTTCCCACCCCACCCTCTGCCCTCTCCCCATCCCCCATTGTCCTCATCCATAGGTGCACAGTTTATGTTCAGTCTCTTCTTCCCTCCCTTTCCCCAATAGTAAATCCCTTTTCAGATAGTAAATCAGTTACTTAGCATTTTCTCATATCAATAATACCTCCACATGCCCAATGATACACTTCACACAAAAGACATTTCCTAATAGGTCAACTAGCTTCATCCAGGCCCCACCCAAGGCACTCACAGATTAACACCCCAGCCGTATACTAACTCAACACATCCAGATCCAGATCTAAGCCTTCATCACTTGATTCAGCAGACCCTCAAGTTCCCGAGAAAGTTTCCAGCCATGTCTGAGAGGTAGCCGTGGGGCAGGGGCAGGCGAGGAGTGAGCTGTTCCGGGCCTGGCTACTCAGGGCCTGGCTTCTGTTGCTCTGGTTTGTTCCACAACCAGCTGCTCCGGGTCTGGTCACTGCCGCTCCCGACCTAGTTGCTCTGGACTTGGCAGCCGCTGCTCCGGGCCTGGCCGCTCCCAGCCTGGCAGCTGCTGCTCCGGGCCTGGCCAAGTTGGTATTGTTACCAGGGCTTGATTCTCATTGGGTAGCCAGGGGTTCCCACTCCAAAATGTACAAGAAGTAGCCAGTAAGCAGGAAGCATGAACCTCACAGCCTCTCCTGAATGAAAACATCTAGGCCTGGGGAGTCTCACACCAGCAACCGGAGGCTTCAGGCTGTCCACAGGTTTTGAGTCCTGGCATTTTAATACGTTGGTTTAGATGTTCATATTTAAAATTCATAAAAGTTTACATAAAAAATCTGGATTTTCAGCTTTACCTGAGAAATCAGAAAACAGCGACCCCGGGTAAGCCGTATTCCCACACGGCCACGGTCAGAGCTGAGCAGTAACCATCCCTTCTCCCCTTTACGGCACCTCCTAACGTACCGGTCACCGCACCCTTATCGCTCCTTACGGACTTTGCACCTGGACACTTCACTTAGTTTGGGTACTTGCTTGACCCTCTAGGCCAGTGGTTCTCAGCCTTTCTAATGCTGTGACCCACAGGTTGAGAACCGCCAGCAGGGTCACCTAAGACCATCGGAAGACATAGATATTTACATTACATACCAGTAGCAAAATTACAGTTATGAAGTAGCAACGAAAACAATTTTATGACTGGGGGTCACCACAACATGAGGAGCTGTGTTAAAGGGCCGCGGCATTAGGAAGTCTGAGGACCACTGCTCTAGGCATCTGAGTTTGTGACCACAGGCTTAGACCTTCTTGCTTCTCACCAAGGGGCATGTTCTAACCTTAATCCTTTGCCTTTTTGTCTAGGCTTTATGATCTCTATAGCTTCCAGGTTATTCCTGTCCTGGGAGAGGTGATTGCAGGAAACTGGAAGTCCTACCAGTACCTTGTAGAGAGTATTCGACAGTTCCCAGCTCAGGTACCAAACTTCCATAACTTATGCCAAAGGCCTGACAGGTGACATCGAGGTGATCCTTGCCATGTCTCCCTTTGTGTTTTAGGAGGAATTCAAGGAGATGATAGAAGATGCAGGTTTTCAGAAAGTGACTTACGAAAGCCTGTCATCAGGCATCGTGGCCATCCACTCCGGCTTCAAACTGTAACTCGTCACCGCCCGGAGCATGAGCGACGCATCGTGTCAGAAGCCGGCAGCTCAGGATAGTCAGGCTGGTGAGCCGGCAACACAATTTTCCTCTTCAGGATATGTGCTTTGGACTCATGTTCCCATGTGACCAATCTCAAAGAAGAAACAGATTCTGTCACTTGATTTCAGCTTTCACTAGGAACTGCTTCCTGCAGGCCTTCTCCCCGAGTTATCTTGCCTGTAGTTTTTGCTCCGTTCCTGCTCCGTCCTCAGCTGTGCAGTGTGTGGGGAAGGTAAAGCCAGCACTAACGCTCAGTTTACAGTGTGTTTGGAGTTTCTCTGCTGGTTCTGACTTCCAGAAGGACAGTGGATCATTTGAATCTAATGATTTGAACCAGAAAAATTCCTAACTACCTGAGTCAGCCTTTCAGCCTAGGACTGGTTAAGGGCCAAAGCCAAGGCCTGTCAGCGCTAACAATCACAACTAGAATTATGTACTGAACCACTAAATGACTTTACAATTTGTATGGTATTTGTAAATCTTTTCTTGGAAATACATTCATTCGATGCTCTTCATTGATTCAGTGCTCTTCTACCAAAAGCCAGTTGTTCCCTGTGCCTATCATGAAGAAAACAAATCCAGAAAACACCTCTTTTATGTCTTAGAAATCTTTGTCAGGATATATTTGAAGAAAGGATTTTATAGTAAAAAATGTCTCAAAAGTATTTATCTGGCCTAACCTCCTCCAGTACTTGGGGGCAGAGCTCCTGTATCCTTAAGGTAGTAATTGATGTTAAAAATGAGGCCCTATTTTTTATGTGGATAAAGCTTAAGGTTCATGTGGGGCCTTGCTAAGAAATTGCAGAAACCAACCTGCGAGTTGGCTGGCACTTTAATTGTAAGTAACTGAGATCTGGGCTATTGGAACAGGTTGCCCCTTGTCCGAGCACAGTAGGGGTCATTTATGTGCCTTCCCTCAAGATTTTGCCTGTCACTGAAAAGCTTTCAGATATAGCTATCTGTATGCAACTATCTCAAAGACAAAGACAGCAAATAAGCACTCAATAAAATGATAACCCTGCCGAAACCAGTTTAGCTCAGAGGATAGAGCGTTGGTCTGCGGACTGAAAGGTCCCAGGTTCGATTCCGGTCAAGGGCATGTACCATTGGTTGTGGGCACATCCCCAGTAGGGGATGTGCAGGAGGCAGCTGGTCGATGATTCTCTCTCATCGACATTTCTAGCTCTTTATCCCTCTTTCTTCCTCTCTGTGAAAAATCAATAAAATATATATTTTTAAAAATGATAACCCTTATACAAACTTTACTCTTCCCCACACCCCCCAAGCTGGAGCCTACGGCCTTTGAAATTAACAAGGAGCAGGCACTAGAGGGAACTTCATAAAACATCAGCCCAGTCCTATTCCACAGCAATGTGGTTTCTTCACATCTTAATTAAAAAAAAAATAAGGTAATGCTGTAACTGGTTTGGCTCACTGGATAAGAGTGTCAGCCTGCGGACTGAAGGGTCCCAGGTTTGATTCCCGTCAAGGGCATGTATCTTGGTTGCATGCACATCCCCAATGGGGAGTGTGCAGGAGGCAGCTGATCGATGTTTCTCTCCCATTGATGTTTCTAACTCTCTATATCTCTCCCTTTCTCTCTGTAAAACACATATATATATATATATATAATGTTTTAAATTTGATAGGGGAGAGAAAAAAGACTGAAGTCTTCCTAAAATTGATAGCAGGAAACCTTTAATGGTGGCTATACTTACCCACTTTTAACTGGGTCTTTTAATGGAAACTTCAATTTAATTTGTTAATTGGGTTTCTGACCACAACTAGTTCAAGCACTGCACAGCAGGCTTACACATTTAAATTCCTGCCGATTTTATAATCACAAGGAAGGCTGCTGCTCAAAAACTTTCCCTTTTAAAACCACCTTTAATCTTTACAGTATCCTTTTGGGGCCTGGTAGGGGAGGGGAATAGCCCAGAGACTAAGTTTCTCATTAGCTTGATACCAGCTTTTTACGTTTTACAGCCATGGAAAGCTTATACCAATATATCACCATTTTTTCAGAGGAAGGGAGAGGCAGAGAGAAACATTGATGATGAGAATCACTGATCAGCTGCCTTCTACAGTCCCCACACTGGACATTGAGCCAGCAACCCTGGCATGTGCCTGACGGGGAATTGAACCAATACCTCCTAGTTCATGGGTCAACACTCAACCACTGAGCCATGCCAGCCGGGCTCTATATCAGCATCTTTTAACAAAATGAGCACCTAAACACAGTATTTAGCAGGTCAGGAATAAGACTTAACCCGTTTCTGACATGTACTTCTGAGTATTCTGTCATGCATAACAGAAACTGAGTAGGCTAGCCCTCGCTGGTTTGGTTCAGTGGATAGAGCGTCCGGGTCCACTTCTGGTCAAGGACACAAGCCCAGGTTTGGGGCTCAATCCCGTGTGGGGCATGCAGGAGGCAGCCAATCAATGATCTCTCATCATTGATGTTTCTCTCCTTCTCCCTCTCTGAAATCAATAAAGACATATTAAAAATAAAACATAAGCTGAATAGGCCAATCTACTATATTCCACAGAAACTTTCTTCAGGGACTCACTCCAATAACTGAGATGGCTATGAGCCACCTTCAACACTAGATTAGTTGAACAAATTATAACACACAGTTCTCCGACAAATTTTATTTTGGGAAAGGAATGGATTTTGAGGAGAAAAAAACATGGGACAGAGAGGTATGGAATAGAAAATAAATACAAATGTAAGCTTCTTTGCTAATTGTTTTATAACAACAGATGAGTACAGCGAATACCCTGTACAAAACAACACAATAAAGGTTCAAGATTAAGGTGTTCCCTTCGGCAAGGCTCAAGACTCCCAGTCTCTGGTATTTGGAATTTAGGCTGCAATCCTTATTTTTGGATGGATCACTGGGTGTGTGGGACAGTCCATGCTTTTAACCAGATTTGAACAGAAGAATGGCCACTTGGCCCAGGTAGAAGTAGATGAAGTGTTTGGTTTCATGTGTCACGTAACTACCGAAGTTCCTCCCCACGATGCAGTGCCAGGTGGGGTTGTACTTCTTGTCAAACTCCTGGTGGAGGGAGAAGGGGAGAAAAAGAAGACCAGAATGTTAGTGCTAAATCAGAGGTCAGAGCCTGCTGGGGCAGAGGGGAGGAACGTTAGCATCTGCAAATTCTTAGAATGAAAGAATGTTTCCCAGCTCCAAGTCGCCTACATGGTGCATTAATGCAAACATGCTTGCAGTCTGCGCTAAGCTGGAGATGGGGGCTGGGCTGTAAAAGGCAGAAAGGGCAGCCTCGAAGACTGAGCACTTTGTTATGGCAATTCCACCCTAAAGCTTCCATGTAACATCGACAGTTCTCGTTTATCTTATGTGTAAACGGAATTAATCCTTCTATATGTCATGCACCCCCAAATGTAAGAAAATGGTAAATGTTTAGCTCAAAATACCCCATTATAACTCATTTCCTTAACTGCACTCCAGTATCTCTGATATGGGGACAAAGTCTCAATTCGCACCACTGTGGATCAAAAATTTAAAGAGACATTTGGCATGCCAGAACTCCTATAAAAAGAATGCTGGAAACAGAATCTGACAACCACCTGGTCAAATTTTATCTTTAACTGTAATTTCAACAGCCCTCCTTATCACGTCCATCTTGATGCTGATACACCACCTGGTCCACAAGGAGAGCAAGCTGCGGCAACACTTCCCCCCATTTTCCCGACCCCAAGAGGTTTGAGAACTAACTAGAAAGCCCCTGTTAATTTTTCACTAGGTGACTAAACAGGCGCCAAAGCTAATCCTTATCTGTAAAGTTATTAAAAGTCTGCGGTTTGGCTACTCTTATCTTGGGTGCAGCATTCTCCTTTTAGATTAAGGAGAATAACATTCTCACTGCGTTTGTCAAAAAATGGTATTTATTTCTATTCCATCTGAAGCCTATCTTCCTATTCCCGACTGGAACCCTGTCACAGCTTAGGCGGCCCCTTTCCTTCCCTTCCAGAAGGCATGGCAGTTAGCAGTTCTGCCAGCTTTTTACAGACTGTCATTTTCCAAGCCCCCTCCCCAGCCCTCAACCACCACCAGCACCACCCACTTTCATCTGCGACTGAACTCCGCGCTGGAAGGCTGGCACGCTCTCCCTCCGGCTGGCTGGCTGCACCCACGCAGCTCCCCCCTCGAGCACCCAGATGGATCTTCCGCGCAGAAATCGTGCAGAAGGGGGAACCGCTGCTCCCTGCGCTTAGAAACCGTTGCTAGGTGGCGCTTTCCCCCCCGCGGAGCTGGATAATAAAAAAAAAAAAACTTGGGGCGCCGAGGCTCTGGTCTTGCCAAGAGGAGCACAAAATTCACTTACATTCTTTCTGGAAAACTCTACACCCAAGCTGCCCTGCGTGCCCTCGTGGACCGCTGCCAGGCGCTCTGGGGATGCATGACCCGGACAAGAAGTTGTGGCTCCCGCCAGCGGTGCGCAGTCAGCCCGAGCCCCTCCCGTGCCCCCTCCTCACCTTCTTAATATGGGCCGCAATGTCCTTTTCTATGTTGTACTTCTCCAATGCCTGGGTAGCACATTCCACGGAGTCCTGTTGCATCTCCTCCGACATGTCGGCATTTTTGATCACCGCCTTTCGGTCGCACATGGTTACCTGAGGAAGGAGGCCCAAGCGCGGGGTGAGGAGCTGGGGGGCAGGGGGGTGTGGACTGCGCCTGCGAGGCACCAGCTCCCCCGCCCGCTCCGCGCGTCCCACGCCATCCCGGAGGACGCCCCCCGCCCCACGGCTCAGGGAGGCGGGCCCCGCCGATCCACCAGCGGGAGGACCTCAGCGGGTCCAGAACCAGGTAGCGAACCCCCCTGAGCCCCTGAGTCTCTCACGGTGGAGCAGCGGCTGGCCGCCTGCAACAGTCTCCTGGGGGAGGGGCTGGCGAGGCTCAGACCCAGCTGGCGAAGGCGTCGCTACAGAGTCCGTGGCGCATCTGAGCCCCACAGCAGCCGCCGCCGCCTAGAGCCTAGGCTCCGCCCTGCTTCTGGAGACCCCGCCCCCAAAACGTTCCTACTGGCTTGCCACAACCCTCAGGGCTCTCCCATTGGCCCATGGGCTCCCTTCCCTCAGGATCTTTCTCCAGCATTTTGTTGCAGACCACAATGCACTGCTCGTGGCGTCTGTTGCCCCGGCAATAGGCTGGGCTGCACGCGTTGAGGTCCACACCCCCCCACGCCCCCCCCCACCCCCCGAAGGTGGAGCTGGGGCGCGCAATGGAGAACCACCCAGCGGCTAGACGGGTGCGAAGGGAGTTTCTGTCCAAGCCAAGGGAAGTGATTCCAAATTTACGGAGGCTGTCCCAAGATTTGCTCTTGAATAGATAGTTGGGTCCATTCTGACTGAGGTGGCCAGGGCCGGCTACCGAGGCAAATAGTCAACGCAGTCGCAGAAGAGGGAACCCCTGGACTTGATTTAAGGCTCTACTGTCTCATTCTAAAATTGTCTTTTTAAACAAGAGATCCCACATTTTCTTTTACGTGTGTGTGTGTGTGTGTGTGTGTGTGTATTACTTGCATATAGTTTTTTTTATTGATTTTTTACAGAGAGGAAGAGAGAGGGACAGAGAGTTAGAAACATCGATGAGAGAGAATCATCGATCAGCTGCCTCTTGCACACCCCCTACTGGGGATGTGCCCGCAACCAAGGTACATCCCGTGACTGGAACCGAACTGGGGACCTTTCAGTCCGCAGGTGGAAGCTCTCTATCCACTGAGCCAAACCGGTTTGGCTGGGTGGATAGAGAGCTTCCACCTGCGGACTGAAAGCTCTCTATCCACTGGGTCCTGCAAATTATGTAGCCTGTTCTTTTAAATATCGGAGAGAGGTTCCTCAGGAATGGGAGAGGGGTTCCTTATGATTTAAAGGATTATCTCAAGAGTTGGGTCTCCCTGCTGTGCAATGCAGACCTCCTTTAAGGGCATTAAGGGCCCTGCGGGTGGGTTTGGGTGTGTGTGCCTAGGGTGGGGCTTCTTGCTCCCAGAGGCTGTCTTTCCGGTGTGGTAGTTTCTTGGAGAAGGACTTATATCTAGGGCAGAGATGCCCCAGTGATCAGAAAGGAATCCCTCAGAGGTTATTTCCTCTGGCTTAGGGAGGCCAACCTAACCATTAAGTGGTTGAAAAAAGCAAGGTTTTGAGAGGGTAGGGAGCAAAGTCAGTTCTGGATTTAAACCCCAGCAGTCATTTACTAGCTGTTTGAATCTCATTTTTCTTATCTGTAAAGGGGGCTAAATATAAAAGGAATACACTTTATAGGCATGTTGCAAGTATTAAATTAACTAATCATGCCTTTTAAGTTCTCAGCACAACTGTGTGGCATATAGTAGGTATCCAGAGAATCTTATCAATAACTAACTATCCCGAGAGTCAAGGCAAGGTTTTGAACCAACCCTTAAATGCCTATATTTTTGAACTTCCACAACAAGCCATCAGGTTAATTATGTAACCAGAAGCTTTCTGTTTACACGTTTGCATTTTCTTCTTGACCATCTGCTCTCATGAGCCCAGAGCCCCTTACAATCTGACCAGCCAGAGGCACACAACTCCGAAAAGGAAGAAGTGGGAACAGTGAGGACCTTAGGTATAACATATGCATATCCATTAAATTAATAAATTGAGGGGCTTTTCCCAGTTCCAGGTTTCCAATACTCAGACTGTAAGTTTGAGGAGTGAAAATAGGTATATATGGTGTCGCTCCTGAAGAAGTTGGGAGTGAGGTTGGGCTGGTACTTCTGCCTGACTTGGGTGAGGCTGAATCAGCGCTTCTACCTGCCTTGGTGCATGAGTCATAGCTGTGGAATCTAATGGCCCAGAACCTGAATCTTTCATGGAGGCCTTTACTTTTATATATATACACTAGTGACCCGGTGCATGGATTCATGCACATTGAAAGGAAGTTAATTAGAAGGTGGCCAGTGGGGTGCGGAGGGCCAGACACACGCCCTGGAGCCAACCTCCTTTGTTCCTTCCCCAGCCGGCCTGCTGGACCTGGGGTGCTGCCGCAGCTTGAAGGGCATCTGCGAAGTGAGTGGAGTCCCTTTGGCAGGTGGGGCCCCTCCACCTGACCTGTGGGAATTTGGCCAAAACCACCTCTCTGACATCCCCCAAGGGGTCCCGAAGTGCAAGGAATCGGGCTCCCTCCTCTCTGGTTCTGGGGTGCATCACCAGAGAACCACCATTGCCAGGTCACTGCAGCTCGGCAGCTCCTGGGTTGAGCATCTGGTCACTGGTGGTCAGTGCCCATCATTCCTACCGGCCCATCAGCCTATAAGCCACTTAGCCTTTTATATATATAGATGAAAAGTGTGTATATATATATATATATATATATATATATATATATCCCTCTGCTCCACAGCTTGGCCAACTTCTTGTTTGAACAGAAGTTGCCAACAGTAGAGTGGATGAGGTAATAAGAATAGCAGCTGTTTTTTGAGTGATTGTTTACCACCACACACTTTGCATTCACTCAGTTATTCCTCACAACAACTGTGCCTGGGACCCCTTTCCTGCGATCTCTCTCCTGGCATAGCTGTCTGCTTATTTAATTTTAGCTCAAATGCTACCTTCCCTGAACTCCCACCTCTACTTGCTCTCTACCACTATCCTTCAGGTAGTCTCTACAGCACTTTAAATTCCTTCATTGTACTTGCCTCACTTATTCCTTCAAAGGAATTATCTCATATATTTGTCTGCTTGGTTGGTCATCCATCTGCCACTGCCTGTCTTGTTCACCACTGCATCTTCTGCATCTGATTCCGTCTCTTCCATGCAGTGCATGTTCAATTCATACCAGGTCGTTGTCTGGCCAGTGGCTCAGTGGTTGAGCATCAACCTATGAACCAAGAGATCACAGTTTGATTCCCAGTCAGGGCACATGCCCGGGGTTGTGGGCTCAATCCCTGTGGGACATTCAGGAGGCAGCCAAATCAAAGATTCCCTCTCACCATTGATATTTCTCTTATCTCTCACTTCCTCTCCGAAATCAATTAAAAAATATACATTTCTTAAAATTTTTTCTCCATTTGTAGCACCTGCCTTCCCTAATATTGCCTGGGTTTGAACTAGCTCTTGACCCTAAATATTTCCTTTAAATGTGAAAGAAGGGCACTACCAGAAACCCATGCCTCTCAGGCCTGTTTCCTCCCCAAGACCATTTGGGGACATTGTTTTTAGGGACCAAAAATCTTCAGCCTTGCCCACTGGCATGGCCCAGTGGTTGAGCATCAACCTGTGAACCAGGAGGTTTGATTCCCAGTCAGGGGCATGCCTGGGTTGTGGGCTCATTCCCCACTGTGGGGCATGCAGGAGGCAGCCAATCAATGATTTTTTTTTTAATTGATTTTTTTTTTTTTTTTTACAGAGAGGAAGGGAGAAAGATAGAGAGTTAGAAACATCAATGAGAGAGAAACAATCAGCTGCCTCCTGCACACTCCCCATTTTCTGAATTCAGAAGCTTCTTCCAGGTGGAGAAGGACTGGCTTTGTGATAGTAAGGTGCCTGGGGCTGGCAGGAGAGCTGAGCTTTGGAACCAAGCTGCACTGCAGGACAGGGTGAGTGAGGCCAGACGGGCAGGGGCAACCCAAGGAAGAAAGTCTCCCTCTGGCCAAGAGCCAAGCCTCACCTGAGTGGACAGATACCTGTGAAGGCCCAGCACTCGGCCTCCTGTCCATAGGGGAAGTAGGTAAATTCAGGCACATCCAGAGAGGCCTAGTAGGCCCCCGTCAGCTCCCAGTCAGTGGGCAGACAAATGTAGAACAGAGACTAAAAATACAGAATTCGAGGCCAGGTAGACCTGGGTCTACAGATCTTGACTCTACCCTACTAAGGTGTATAACTTTAGATAAGTGAGTCCATCTTTCTAAGCCTCAGTTTCCTCATTTGTACAATGGGTGTTGCAATAGTCCTTGTTTCTCAGGGACAATTTGGAATTGAGATGGTGCATGTAAAGTATGTAGTACAGAATTTGGCACATGGCAAAAGTCAATGATCTATACTAATAAAAGGGTAATATGCAAATTGGCCACGATGCCCTCACAGTAACAACCGAACAGCAGGCTGCATGGGGCGACAGGACTGCCAGGGAATTAGCGAGGGATGACCAAATGACTGAGCAGCCGGCTGACTGTGAGGGGCAACCAGGCCAGCAGAGGGGGGGCAGTGAGGGGCAACCAGGCCAGCAGGGGGGACAGTTAGGGGCAATCAGGCTGGCAGGCAGAGGTGGTTAGTGGTGGATCAGGCTGGCAGGGGACAGTTAGGGGTGATCAGGCTGGCAGGCAGGTGAGCAGTTAGGAGTCAGCGGTCTCAGATTGTGAGAGGGATCCTAGATTGGAGAGGGTGCAGGCTGGGCTGAGGGGAACCTTCCCCCCGTGAATGAATTTTATGCACCAGGCCTTTAGTGCTAGAATGTTACCCTAAACCAGGATTTTTCAACCTTGGCACTAACATTTTGAACCAGAAAGTTTTTGTTGGGGGGCCATTCTAGGCATTGAAGGATGTTTACCAGCATCCCTGGGCTCTGCACTCCAGATGCCAATTGCACTCATACCAGTTGTCAACTAAAAATATCTATAGACAACACCAAATGTCCGCTAGGAGGTGAAATCACCTGCAGATGAGAACCACTGCCCTGGATAATCTGGTCCGAGTCCGAATGTCCAAGTTCCCAAACTCACAGTCCCATGTAAAGACCACGAGGCAGGCAAGCCTACTTACAAAGGAAAGAATGGGGAGGTCCAACAATTACAGAACAAGCTCCCTTCAGCATGGACCAGGAGATGGGATCTGAGCATGCTCTGGGAGCCGAGAGCCGCCTCTGACTCACTAGGTGACCTCTGCATCACTCTTTAATTATATAAAAAGTGGTCTGAGTTAAATCTCAATTATTCTAGGGCCTCAGACAAAGAGGCAGGTATTTGGTATGTGATTTCTGGCATCTCCATTCTTTTATATATTTTTAATTGATTTTTTTACTGACAGGAAGGGAGAGGGATAGAGAGTTAGAAACATCAATGAGAGAGAGACATCAATCGGCTGCCTTTTGCACAACCACTACTGGGGTTGTGTCTGCAACCAAGATACATGCTCTTGACGGGAATCAAACTCGGAACCCTTCACTCCGCAGGCTGAGGCTTTATCCACTGAGCCAAACCAGGTAGGCCTGGCATCTCCATTCTTTTTTTATTTACTTATTTATTTTTTTATTGATTTTTTTACAGAGAGGAAGAGAGAGGGATAGAGAGCTAGAAACATCGATGAGAGAGAATCATCGATCAGCTGCCTCCTGCACACCTCCCGCTGGGGATGTGGCTGCAACCAAGGTACATGCCCTTGATCGGAATCGAACCCAGGACCCTCCAGTTCTCAGGTTGATGCTCTATCCACTGAGCCAAACCGGTTTCGGCTGGCATCTCCATTCTTATTCATTGACGGGGAGAAAACCTGATTCTCTGGACCTTAAAATTTTATTCAATCTATTATTCACAATTGCGGGGAGATTTTTGAGAGAGAACTACTCTGGGTGCTGGGGATTGTGAAGTTGTGATTTATAATAATAAATGCATATTTGGTGTTTGTCCCACTTCCTGGCTTCCTTCTCTCCAAACCCTTGGAACTTGCAGAGTGATATGAGCAATGGGAGCTAGACAACAGCAAATCTTAGCGATGCATAAGAGAACAAAACAGGCAAAGACCCTTCTTCATGGAATGTATATTCTATCAGGAGAAATAAGATAAGCACAAATTTCGTTATAATATTTAGTCTCTTGTCCTCAGTTCCTGAAATCTTTTCAAAGTCATAAGGTGAAGTGGGTGTCTTACTGTTCATAACAAGCCACTTTCCACCACAACTGGCTTTGTGATAGTAAGGTGACTGGGGAAGCACCTATGGGTGGGGCTGGTCTCCAGGATGGTGAGAGGGACTGGAGGTTGAGTTCAATCGTCAATTACCAAGGATTTAATCAACTGTGCCTGTGCAATTAAGCCTCTACAAAAACACAAAAGGAACCATGACTGGTTTGGCTCAGTGGATAGGCCTGAGGACTGAAAGGTCCCAGGTTTGATTCTGGTCAAGGGCATGTACCTTGGTTGCGGGGATGTGCAAGAGGCAGCTGATCAATGATTCTCTCTCATCGATGTTTCTAACTCTCTATCCCCTCTCTCTTCCTCTCTGTAAAAAATCAATAAAATATATTTAAAATAAAAAATATTTTTAAAAAATAAAAATAAAAACACACACACACACACAAAAACAGTGTTCAGAGAGCTTCTTGGTTAGTGAATACACAGATGGGCAGGAAAGTGGCATACCTGGAGTACATCTCTACTCAGGTAACTACCTGGGTTTGTGACCGGCACCTGAAGGATGCTAGTCTTAGAGGACTGAACCCTTAACCTGGGGAATCTGATGCTCTCTCTGGTGCCAGAATTGAGCTGAAATTGTGGAACACCCAGCTGGTGTCTGGAGACTTGCTTGTTGATGAGAGAGAAACCCTGCCCCTCTCCACACACAGTCATTGGTGACCAGAGCCCTGTAGGGATGATAAGAGAACAAACAGGCAAAGTCCCTTCTTCGTGGAGCTTACATTCAATGAGGAGAAGATAAGCAAAAATGCCCAACCCTGCCGAGACCGGTTTGGCTCAGTGGATAGAGCATCAGCCTGAGGACTGAAAGGTCCCAGGTTCGATTCCGGTCAAGGGCATATATTTGGTTGCAGGCACATCCCCCAGTAGGGGGTGTGCAGGAGGCAGCTGATCAATGATTCTCTCTCATTGATGTTTCTAACTCTCTATCCCTGTCCTTTCCTCTCTGTTAAAAATCAATAAAATATATATATTTTTAAAATGCCCAACCCTGATAAGTACAATGGACAAAAATAAAATAGTAAGAGACTAGAGGGACAGGCAACAGGCATTGTTTCGAATAAAGGTTTCGGGCAGACCTCTAAGGAGCTGCCATTTGAGCCAAGATTTGATGTCCTGGCTACTGGGTAGAGGCCAGAGTGTTGGGAACCCAGTGGGAGCAGAGAGGTCTTGGAGAGGCTATTGCAGCAGTCCAGGCAAACTGTGATGGGGGCTTGGACCAGGCAGTTGTAGGATGAGAGGTGGTTGTATTCTGGATGTATTCTGAAGGTGAAGCTATTATAATATATTTCCTGATTAATTTAATATAATGTATGAGGGAAAGAGAAGAATCAAACATGACTCCAAGTCTTGCAGCCTGAACAATGACAAGAATAGACGGGTTGGAGAAGGCTGGCCAACACAGGAACAAAAAGTCGTTCGGGCCATGTTAAGTTGAGATGCCTATTAAGCATCCCAAGTGGAGGTGGCAAATAGGCAGTTGGATATATGAGTTCTGGGAAGAGGTCCAAGCAAGAGCTATAATCTGGGGAGTCATCAGCTTACAGATGGCATTTAAAGCCAGGAAACTGGATGAGATCAGCACAAGGGAGGAGTGCATACAGATAAAAGAGGGAATGCTTATTCAGCTAGCAGCATTCTCTGGGCTTTTACCGTGGGCCGGATCCTGAGCTAGGTGCTAGGTACTGAGAGGTACATCCCTCAGCATGTACCCAAGAGACACTCAGTTACTTGTTTAATTTTTCCTGCCTAAGTGCTTTGGCCAGTTAGAGGATAAACATTGAGCATTCCTGCCCTGCTTCTTATTTATTTCTTCAACAGATACTGAACATTTACTGGGTACAAGACCTCATCTAGGCACTAAGGACATGGAAGAAAGTAAGTCATATAGGGCTTCTGTCCTAATGAGGTTTACATTTTGCACGTAGAGAAGGTGGGCATTGAACAGGATGCACACAATAATGTGATTACACTTGGGCAAACACAATGACAGAGAAAGTAGGCTGGTATGAGGGCTATTAATGGGCTCTGCCCTAGCCTGGAGACAGGGAAGGCTTTCCTGGGGAGTCACACATGAGCAGCAATTGATGCAGCAGAAACGTAGGCTAACGAGAAGTGCACGGAGCTTCTCAGAGGAAAGGAATACCGTGGGCAGAGACCTGAACGCTGGCGGGAGTTTGACGGCTGAAGGAAGGCCAACGGGACCACAGGGGTGGGCAGCAGCCAGACCTGAGGGCCTTGTGAACCCAAGACACCTGGATTCTGTCCTGAGGCCACACTGGCCCTGAAAGACTATTGGTCACTGAGGAGAATGGGCCAGGGGGGCCAGTGTGGTGGTGGAGATAACATGAATTTTGTGGAAATATACATAGGAACCCCCAAATTTGTAGTCAGCCAGGAAGAACTGTGGGTAAACTAAGAACCTCTTTTGGGGTCAGTATCTGAAGTGATGGTAAGTCTTGTGGAACTAAGTCCGTTAACCTGAGAGGATTGGCACTAACTCTGGGCAGTGTCAGAATCAAAAAACACCACATATTCCCTAGCCTGTGTGGCTCAGTGGATAGAGCGTCAGCCTATAGACTGAAGGGTCCCAGATTCTTTTCTAGCCAAGGGCATGTACCTCAATTTCAGGCTCTATCCCGAGCCCTGGTCGAGGCACTTGCAGAAGGCAACCAATCGATGTTTCTCTTTCTCATCATGTTTCTCTCTTTTCCTCTCCTTCCTCTCTAAAAATCAATAGGAAAAAATATCCTCGGGTGAGGATTAATAAACAAAACAAAATAAAAATGACACATTTGCTGTCAGAAGTGATGTCAAAAAAGACACCACAGGAAGTCCCTGAGTTTCAGCACAGTGCTAGATATATTGACTTCAATCAATATAAAAATTATAAGCCAGAAATATTGAAAAAAAAAAAAAGTGAATACATGGAAAGTGATTCCAAGTTTCTGGATGGAAATATAGCAAAAATGAAGGAAAAAAAAGTGCCCATGTAAATTTATAGATTTAACACCATTCCAATTAAAATACCAAGATGCCATACAGAAGTTGATGAAAAGATTCTAGAATGTGCTTGGACAAATCAACCAGCAAAATTCCTGCGGGAATGAAAGGAGCAATAGGGGAGCACCTGGGCCTTCCAGAGGTACAAACTGAGAGGAGAGTTCTAGATTTGGGTCACACAGGCCTTGGCACCACTGAACACCAACTCACTGAACCAGAGGAGGGTGTGGCCAGGCAGAAGACTGGTGAGAAGAGGT
This sequence comes from Pipistrellus nathusii, assembly GCA_963693515.1. Taxonomy (NCBI): domain Eukaryota; kingdom Metazoa; phylum Chordata; class Mammalia; order Chiroptera; family Vespertilionidae; genus Pipistrellus; species Pipistrellus nathusii. Next base: position 22,314,764 of record OY882876.1, on the reverse strand, counting down.
GGAGAAACCCATGTTCCATGGAGAAGCAGCCCCTGCAGAGACCTCGTACAGGCTTCACACAGTGATCCTAGAGAAGCTAGCAGAGCTGTAGTGGGTGATGAGGAAAAGCCGGAGGAGGCAAATTATGAAGGGCAAAAATTAGGGGGTGCAGAAGGGGCTCTCTGGGGAGGCAGACACTGTCTCCTCCACTGCTCTGTCCCTGGCTCCGACACAGTGCACACAGTAGGAGGTCCAGAATCACTGGGAGATCTTCTCATGCCTGCATATACACGGCCTTGGTCTTTTTAATAAACGTCTGCATGGTATCCAGAACTGTACATTTCCCCATGTAACAATTCCCTCCAGATGGATCTTGGGGTCCTTTCCAGTTTTAAGGGGAATCAGTTATTATTAGTAAACATCCGTGGCCCTTCTTCCTCAGGCCCGAGAGGGACCATTGGACTTTTGCTTTAGTCCTGATCTGCTTTCCTTCTGGCTTCAAACAAGCACCCTTTTGCTATTCACAGCTCCCCTAGGAGACCGTGACTGTACCCCCTCAGACTCCCCTCCCCCCAGGGTGAGCATCTCATCCCCTTTACAATCATCCTATTCAGGATATACAATAAGTATTTGTATGGTAAAGGCAGCGCACACTTGGAGCAGCTGAAACACTTAGGACTTACGTGTATAACCTAACCCAGCCAGGCTCAGCTTTACATGAGGGCGCCTCACCCCAATCATTGTGGCTGGGGAGGGAGAGAGAACACCCCTCACTCCCACACTGTGTCCTTCTGTGTGAGCTACTGAGCTTCCCAAAGCACCAAGCTTTTATTTATTTTTTTTTAAATATATTTTATTGATTTTTTACATGAGGAAGAGAGAGGGATAGAGAGTTAGAAACATCGATGACAGATAGTCATCGATCAGCTGCCTCTTGCACACCTCCTACTGGGGATATGCCCGCAACCAAGGTACATGCCCTTGACCGGAATTGAACCCGGGACCTTTCGGTCCGAAGGCTGACGCTCTATCCATTGAGCCAAACCGGTTTTGGCAGCACCAAGCTTTTTCTGTCCTCCCAGCTTTCTTCCCACATGCTTTTCCTTCTGGCTGGACCGCTTTCCCTTTCCTCTCTCATTTACCTAGCTAACGCCAGCTGGGGTCCAGATCTCCGCTTAGAAGCTACTCGCTCTGGGAAGTCTTCCATGAGCATCTCCTCCAGTCTGCATTAGAGATTCAGGAGCACCCAGTATTCTCTCTCTCTCTCTCTCTCTCTCTCTCTCTCTCTCTCTCTCTCAGGAGCATCCTGTATTTCTCTCTCTCTCTCTCTCTCTCTCTCTCTCTCTCTCTCTCTCTCTCTCTCTCTCACATTTCGTGAACACTTTTTTTTTTAAATAAGTTTTTATTGTTCATATTATTACAAATGTTCCTCTTCCCCCCGCCAACCCCATTGCTCTCCTCCATCAGGTTCCTACCCCACCCTCTGCCCTTTCCCCACCCTACATTGTCCTCATCCATAGGTGCACAGTTTATGTTCAGTCTCTTCCCACATCCCCCTCTCCCCTTTTTCCCAAGAATCGTCCGTTCACTCCCCTTCCATACCTCTGATTCTATTATGTCCAACAGTTAATATTGTTCATCAGATTTTTTAAAATTTCCTTGGTTTTTAGATTCACTTGTTGATAGTTACGTATTTGTTGTTCATAATTTTTATCTTTATTTACTTTCTCTTCTGAAAGAACCCCCTTCAGCAATTCACATAATTCTGGTTTGGTGGTAATGAACTCCTTTAGCTTTTTTTTATTAGTGAAGCTCTTTATCTGGCCTTTGATTCTGAGTGATAGCTTTGCTGGATAGATTATTTTTGGCAGTAGGTTCTTACTATTCATCATCTTGAATATTTCTTGCCATTCCCGTCTGGCCTACATGGTTTCTGTTGAGAAATCAGCTGACAATCGTATAGGTGCTCCTTTATAGGTAATTACCTGCTTTGCTCTTGCTGCTTTTAATATTCTCTCTTTTGTCTTTTGCTCTTGGAATTTTAATTATGATTTGTCTTGGTGTGGTCTTCTTTGGATTCCTTTTGTTTGGAGTTTTGTGCGCTTCCTGGACTTGTAAGTCTAATTCTTTCACCAGGTGGGGGAAGTTTTCTGTCACTATTTCTTTCAGTATGTTTTCAGTATCTTGCTCTCTCTCATCTTCTGGGACCCCCATAATTCTGATGTTGGTTCGCTTGAAGTTGTCCCAGAGGTTTCTTACATTATCTTCAATTTTCTGGATTCTCTTGTCTTCTTGCTTCTGCGGAGGAGTGTCTTCTGGCTCTTTATGTTCCAAATCTTTGACTTGATTCTTGTGATCTTCCATTCTCTTTTTAGGACTCTGTATAATATTTTTTATTTCAGACAATGTATTCTTTATTTCTTGTTGATCCCTTATCATTTCTTATTGATTCCTTATTAATTCTAGTTGATTCCTTTTCATATCCTCATAGGTCTTATTGACCTTTTCTAGGAAATTCTTGAAAAACCTTAAAAGCATACATTTGAACTCTATATCCAGTCGCTTTTTGTCCTCCATTTCTTTCGTTTGTGATCTATTTTCTTGTCTCGGCATTTTCGCAGCTTCCCTGAGTTGGTAGCCTTAAAAGTCTCTGTGTTTTGCTTGAATGGGGCGGGGTTTCAGGGTGGAGCCTACAGCCTTGGCTTCCGTCAGCCCCACCCTATGCGGCTCCTGAGTTTCAGTAATTCCCAGGGTCCTTCAGTACTCGTTGCAAGCACCTCTGAGAGAAAGGTGCCCTCGATTTTTGCCTGCTACCAAACAGTCTAGATTCTCCCCCAACTGGGGTTCAGTTCAGTTGGAAGTGGAGTTGGAGGTGGTGTTCAGAGCAGTCTGGAGCTTTTGTCTCCTTCCTGCCAGGGCAATCCCGTGGCATAGCCAACCATCTTTTCTCTGCGCGCAATGTGCGCACCTCTGAGGGCTCTGCCTTTCGCCGCTCCCCTGGGATTCCACCTCACAGCCCCGGCTCCCTCTGTTTGAGCCTGGGTCCCCGGGGTCTGGCCTAGAACTGGGGTTCAGCACTGTCAGATCTGGGGTTCAGCACAGTCGGAGCTTTTATCTCCTTCCCGCTAGGGAACGCCAGCCAGGCACTGAGCCGCCCCTCCTCTCCGGCTCCACGCGCGCCGCGTGTCTCCGTACCTTAGGCTTTTCCAGCTCCTCCGCGCTTCCTTCTGGTTTTCTCCTTGCTTCTCGCTGTAGAATTTCCAGTCAGTCAACTTTCCTGTAGTTCTGGGTAATGTCCATTTTATATTTTAGTTGTATTTTATTGAAATTGTTGTGTGCGGCTGCGGCTAGGTGTTTACCTGTGCAGCCATCTTGGATTCTCCTCGCATCCTGTATTTCTCATTTCTCACAAGACATTTCGTTGTAATTCATTCTCTCTCTCTCTCTCTCTCTCTCTCTCTCTCTCTCTCTCTCAATCTCTCTCTCTCTCATAATTGTCTTTTGAGTTGTTTGTGAATGATGTGAGGGCAGAGTTTGGGTCTTGTTCACTGTTTTATCTCTGGAACACAGCTCAAAGCCAAGCATTCTGTAGCTCAATAACATTCAAATGAATACAGAAATGTTGAGTAGTCAATAGTGGGGAAGCCACCCGAGTCCCAGGTGCCAGGTAAGAACCCCTGGGCTCTCAGACCTGGGGTGGAAGCGTTCAATGAGGGGGGAAACCTGGGCTCCTGTAGGCCCCATCCAGGAGTGTGCCACGACAAGACAGACTGGCGGCCCGTGAGAAAGGTGGAAACTGGTCCCCAGCCACCTCCCTGCAGGGTATGTTTGTCAATGTGACATTCATAGAAGCCCTGCACATGTGCAGCAGAGGGGAGAGCAGACTCAGGCAGACAGAAGGAACCTCAGTTACTGTGCACGTGTTCATCCAGAGGGGTGTGTGGTTTACAAGTTTCTTAGCTCTCTTTTCATTTGTTTTTACTTTATTATTATTATTTAAATATATATATTTAAGTACATATATTAATATATTTAATTGATTTTTTACAGAGAGGAAGGGAGAGAGATAGCTAGAAACATTGATCAGCTGCTTCCTGCACACCCTCGACTGGGGATGTGCCTGCAAGCAAGGTATATGTCCCTGACTGGAATCAATCCTGGGACCTTTCAGTCGCAGGCTGATGGTCTATCCACTGAGCCAAACCAGTTTCAGCTAAATATATATTTTTATTAATTTCAGAGAGGAAGGAAGAGGGAGAGATAGAAACATCAGTGATGAGAGAGAATCCCTGATTGGTTGCTTCCTGCACATCCCTTAGTGGGATTGAGCCCACAACCTGGGTATGTGCCCTTGACTGGAATGAACCTGGGGCCATTCAGTCTGCAGGGTGATGCTCTATCCACTGAGCCAAACCAGCTAAGGCCGTTTGTTTTTAAATTTTTAAAAATCTTCAGATATTTCTCATGTTTGTTTGCTTTTTGTGTTTTAAGTTCTCATGGAGGACATTTCTGCCTTTGATTTAAAAATGGGTAGAAGGGAGTGGGGAGGGGGAGAGAGGAAAAAGAGAATCATTGATGTGAGAGAACCATATCAATTGGTTGCCTTCCACACGTACCTCAACGGGGGCTGGGAACCTGCAACCGAGGTACATGCCCTTGAGCAGAATCAAACCCGGGATCCTTCAGTTTATGGGCTGACACTCTAACCATTGAGCCATGCCAGCCAGAGTACCATGTTTGTTTTTATTTTACCTTTAAGAAATGTGTTTATTTTTAAGGTGACATTGCCAAATTACATTAACACAGTTCATTAAAAATCTGCTTAGTACAAAACTGCTTTGAGTCCAAAAACATTAGGATTCTATTAAAGTCTCCTCTTTCAAAAAAACATTATTAGCATTGTTATTTTTCCACACCCCTTTAAGCCTTTGCTCATGTTCCTGGTTTACCCTGCTGTAAAGCAGACTTCACAGTATGTGACAGTGGGAAATGTTTAGGGAAAAGTTCTAGGTTGAGGTAAGGAATTTGGGGCTTACAAAATAAAACTTGGTGGACTTAAGAAGCCCATTTGTCCTTTTCTACCTCAGTCCCTTTTTCTGGAGCCCTTCTTTAAGTGCTAGTTAATAAAGCACCTACTAGTTCTTTTTTTTAAAAAATATATTTTATTGATTTTTTTTTTTTTTACAGACAGGAAGGGAGAGAGATAGAGAGCTAGAAACATCGATGAGAGAGAAACATTGACCAGCTGCCTCCTGCACACCCCCCATTGGGGACGTGCCCGCAACCAAGGCACATGCCCCTGACCGGAATGAAACCCGGGACCTTTCAGTCCACAGACCAAGGCTCTACCGCTGAGCCAAACCGGCTTTGGCACACCTACTAGTTCTTAAAGCACCTGTTATGTGCCAACACTAAGAGCTGTAAAGGAAAGTGATTGGTCCCAGTGGGGGAGTGCAGTTGTGGTTCACACACCTTTGAGAATGTACTGCACTGTCCTATCGGCAGCCAATAGCCGCATTTGGCTATTAAAGTCAAAATTAATTGATTACAAATAATAGTGCAGTTTCTCAGTTGCAGGAGCCACATTTTGAGTGTTTAATGGCCATAGGCAGCAAATGGCGATCAGATAGAATTCAGGTATAGAATGTTTCCATCATTACCCAAAGTTCTATTGGTCACACTAGCTGGATATTCTCCCAGAATAAAGGCTTTTCTGCTCACAGGCAGTATTTTGGATCCAACTTTACAACTAGTACAACTCTGCAAGGTTGGGGTGAGGACTGGCTGTTCAGGCAGCAGTTCACTGACCCTTGCTTGAACCCATGAATCCAAGAAAAGGAAACCCTGATACAACAAGCTATATTCCATCTCAGAATGTAGCAGGTTGGCCAAAATCGGGCAATGAGCTGCTACAAACTCAGCACTCTCACTGCTTTACATGCACCTCAGATAAAACCAGGCCCTTGTGTTACTACCAGTCTGGCCACATTAAAAAAACAGTTCAGCCCTAGCTGGTTTGGCTCAGTGGATAGGGCATTGGCCTACAGACTGAAGCAAGCATGTCAAACTCGCGGAATGCGGCCCACAACAAATATTTTTGCGGCGCAGACAATATAACTGTATATAAGAAACGTTTTAATAAAAATTTCATAACTTAATTTTTACAATATCCTGTTATACATTATTATTAATAATGAACTACAACGTTCGATATGATTACTATAATCGTGTTACATTCATTTCCCTTATGTGTTTTATACACAGGCGCACCATTTCCCTCCACTAATACCAGCAGCGAATATTTTAGCAGCTGATGGCCACGTCATTAGTCTTGGACTGATTTATTTGGTGTGTGCAACAGGAAATATTTTGCTTTCGGAGAACAAGAAAAATAGGTTTATTTGCATTAGGGTTATTAATTTGTGTAGTTATTCAGTGTCTGGTAAGTTAATGTTCAAGATAAAAATATTAATTTTTATTAAAATGTTCTATTGTTTTATGTTAACGATGACTCATTTATTTCAGCCCTTTGTATTTAGCATGCCTCTATTGAAATAAACTTAGGTTTCTATGAAAATTGGAGCTTTTGTTTTTTTGGCGCCCACAGTGATGGGGAAAACTAGACATTTTGGGGGAGCTAGCAATCTGAATGTAGTCACTGCCCCTTTAACTATCTGGTCCTGCAAGACCTGTTTACCCAAAATACTCCTCCCATTTTAGAGAGGCCATAAGCCATCCCCAGAGTTGTCAGTGCTGGCGCCAGGCCAGGCCTTTAGTTGTGGTCTCAAGGCCCCAACACCTGGAGCTTTTTGGAAAGCCCGTGACAGGTTGACAGGTCGAAAGTATATTCCATAATTGGGAGACAAAGAGACCGAGAGAATATAAAAAGGGAAGGCCTCCTCCATGGGACTCAGCATTTGAGAGAAGCAGTCTCTGGAGTCCTGCACCGGTCCATGTGAAATGTCGGGAAATAAATGGGCTTTTCCTGTGCTTCCAGTACTTCTGCGTAGTTTTCCGGTTCCCTGGTAAATTCTGTGTCAGCAGAAACTTAAAACCCTGTTTATTTGGCCCGTGTTAGCCTTTGAGTTTGACATGCTTGGGCTGAAGGGTTTCAGGTTCGATTCCGGTCAAGGGCACATGCCCGGGGTTGTGGGCTCGATCCCCAGTAGGGGGCGTGCAGGAGGCAGCCGATCAATGATTCTCTCTCCCTTCATTTCTGAATGCAATAAAAATATATTTTAAAAAATTGCCGGCACCGGTTTGGCTCAATGGATAGAGCGTCGGCTTGGGGACTGAAGGGTCCCGGGTTCGATTCCGGTCAAGGGCATGTACCTTGGTTGCGGGCATATCCCCAGTAGGGGGTGTGCAAAAGGCAGCTGATCGATGACTCTCTCTCATTGATGTTTCTGACTCTCTATCTCTCTCCCTTCCTCTCTGTATAAAATCAATAAAATATATTAAAATAATTAAATAAAATAAAAAGTTAAAAATATATATATTTTAAAAAATAAATAAAACAGTTCAATCTCCAAAAATAAGTTGAAAAGCAATATTAAAGATTTTCTGCAGTCTCATAAGACACCAAAGGGGCATGATGTTCACAACACACTCTTCTTGCATTATCTTTCCGATTTGTCTCCTCTTTTCATCCTCCCACACAGGGCACTTGCTTCCGTAAAGCTCTCTGTACCCCCATTCCAGATTCTCTCCAAACCGCCTGGCCTGCTGCTGCTCCCCTTCCCGCCCTGATGGCAAGCTCTTTATTCGGTAGCTCCGCAATAGAGGTTTTATTTTATCCCGTCACACGAGAACGACAGAGAGAGCGCTCCCATGGGCTGTGCCCAGGACCACATTCCACAGCAGCCCCGCCCACAGACCTCCCTGCCCGCCTGGACTTGTCTCCCAGATGACTCATTCTCCCGCTGAGGTCCACTCCCCATCTCTCCTCTCCTGCCCACTGCTCCCAAGGGTCAGTGTCATGACTGAGCCTGGCAGAGAAAATTGTTTGGCTGGGATGTCAGAGGAGACTGATGTCAGAGGGAAAGGAAGAAAACCAGATGGGCAGGTTCAGAGAATGTTTTATCTCCACTGTTAATTGTTTTATTTTTTTATAGGGCACTGCCCAACACCCTACTAGGAAGTAAATGGCTTGCAGTGGGAAATGCATAAATTCTTAACAGTCTGCCAAGATCAAAGGCTTCTTTTTCACCTGAAGACAAGCCCAAGCCCACTGGCCCCATTTTTATTTTTTATTTTTTTTTTTAAATCTTCACCTGAGGAAATGCTTAGAGAGAGGAAGGGAGAGAAGAGAGAGGGAGAAACATCCGATGTGAGACTTTTTTTTTTTTCTAATATATTTTATTGATTTTTTTACAGAGAGGAAGGGAGAGAGATACAGAGTCAGAAACATCGATGAGTGAGAGTCATCGATCAGCTGCCTCTTACACACCCCCCACTGGGGATATGCCCGCAACCAAGGTACATTCCCTTGACCGGAATCGAACCCGGGACCCTTCAGTCCCCAAGCCGACGCTCTATCCATTGAGCCAAATGGGTCCCGGCCGATGTGAGACTGTTGCCTTCTGAGACTGTTGCCTTCTGCCTGCTCCCTGGCCTGGGATCAAACTAGCAACCCAGGCAGCTGCCCTGACTGTGAATTGAACCAGCAACCCTCCAGTGCATGGACGACACTCAACCACTGAGCCAACTGGCCAGGCCCATTGGTACCATTCTTATCATATTAGGAATGACTAATTTTATTGAACTCCCTTATATACATTTTTTCCCCATTTTACTTATTGATTTTAGAGTGGGGGGGGGGAGAGGAGTGAGGGGGAGAGAGAGAGAGAGAGAGAGGGAAACTTGTTCCACATATTTATGCATTCATTGGTTGATTCTTGTATGTGCCCTGACCAAGGATCAAGCCCACACATTAGTATATCTGGAGGATGCTCTACCCAACTGAGCTACCCTGCCAGGGTTGAACTCCCTCATATTTTAAGAGAAAGCTTATCCCTGCAGGAAGGACAGTCCTACCCATTTATCTGACTCCAATGTCCATTCATCATCATTAGGTCATGCACCTGGGATTCTGTTTGCAGTGCAGAGGGCACATAGAGCCTAATCATCGCACTTCTCATCCTTCCTCTTTTTTTCCTTCCTTCTTATGTCCTCTAAAGGTATCTGAACTCATATCACCAGTCCCTGCAGATCATTTCCATCTGCTTTATTCCCCATCTCAGAATGCTACCACTTCCTAACCAGGTCCCCACGACAGGAACCTGGGAATCAACCCAGGCTCCTTCTTCCTCAGCCCTCACGTCCAATCTATGTCCACGTCCTAATGAAGTGACTTAATTTCCTTGAGAAATCTAATCTCTATCTCTTATCACCTTAAATCAGGTCTCTGGCAACTCTTTCTTGGGTAATCGCAGAGGCCTCTTAGCGAGTCTGGTACCTCCTACCTCCTCTCAGCTACTTTCCCATGTAACCTGCTAGTCAATGGGCCATCTGGGGCTATCCCTGTTCTTAGCTATTCACCTTTTAGCTAATCTGAACACACTATATATCTTCCCAGAACAATAAGAATCCAACTTCAAAATTATTAATGGATAATGTGTGTGTGTGTGTGTGTATAAATTTATTTCAGAATGGGAGGGGAGGGGGAAAGGGTAAGATAAAATGTCAATAATGAGAGAGAATAATCAATTAGCTGCCCTCTACAGTGGACCTTCTAGTTTATAGGTCGATGCTCAACCACTGAGGTACATCTTAGCTTTTTTTTTTTTTTTTTTAATATATTTTATTGATTTTGTACAGAGAGGAAGGGAGAGAGATAGAGAGCCAGAAACATCGACGAGAGAAAGTCATCGGTCAGCTGCCTCTTGCACACCCCCTACTGGAGATATGCCCGCAACCAAGGTACATGCCCTTGACCAGAATCGAACCCGGGTCCCTTCGGTCCCCAAGCTGACGCTCTATCCATTGAGCCAAACCGGTCTCGGCACATCTTAGCTTTTAACAAAGGCATCTATAAGGTCACAGGAGGAGGCTTGCACTGCAGTTAAACAAAGAGATATTTCCTACACTGATCCCTTGATTAACTCTCCTTTTTCCCTAAGTTCCCCCATAATGTCTGCTACTGCCACCTCTCTCTCACTTCTCCTTTCCCCTACTATCCTGCAGCTGCCCTCTAGTCAAATTAGCACTGGGTCTCCTCCCCAACTTGCTTATCTCCAAATTCCCTCAGCTGCCACTTCCTACGGAGGTCTCATCCCAACATAATTCCTTAAGATCCTTCAACGGTTATTCACTGCCCTCAACAGAGTCCAAACTCCATCATGTGGTCTTCTAGGCCTTGAAGCACCAGCTCCAGTTCCTTCTCCCTCCTTTCCCCCAACTCGAACTTGCCCTTGCCATACGGCACAGAAGTGGGGCTTGCCCCTGGTCTGCCAAGCTCTCTTCTATCCAGGCAATCACTCGTGCTGTCCTTTTTGCCGGACCACCGGTTGGCAACCGCTGCTTTAAGTGACTAAATAGCCACTTGAACAGACACCTGGAGGACAGAATGGTATTACTGCCCGCCATGGGCCTCCTTTGGGGTCTAAATTATAGCATGCCCTTGTTGATGCTGAATAACTAATGGCAAAAGCTCCAAAGGGTGTCCCTCCTAGGGCTTGTGGCCTCAGCAGAGAAGGGAGCCCATGGGCCCCTTGAGCATGAAGCAATGATCCTGGCCTCATTTGTGGCCTAACCTGCACAGGTTAGTATTATACCTGGGCTCCTAGGAACCAAATCCACCTGTGGGGTTCCATGGATTATCAGAAGTCCGTCCTAGCAATTTAGCTGTGCTCCTCCTAATTCTGGAAGGCTGTACGTGCCGCGTGGCCATCTATGGGCACGGCATGTTCCAGGTTAGGTGTGACCCCCTTCGGTGACTGCAGGGCTGCAGGAGTTTGCATAATACCAGCGGAATCATTACTATTCATAAGCAGACTTCCACCTAGAGTCCTATTAGATCACTTAGCTGATTTCATTTATCTCATTATATTATATTTCATTTAATATTATCATATTAAAGTTTAATTCCAATATTAACCTGCCTCGGAGATTACCTAATTTCTCCAATAGTTGTTTTTTTTGTTTTGTTTTTTCTTACCTGGCAGGTAAGAGTGGTAGAACTCAGACGGTGCTGTTAACATACCCCCAAAATGAAGAGGCATCTGGACTTCAGGAAGCTCCTATCAGGCTGTGGACTTAGACTCAAGATCACATGTGACCAGGGCTCTTTCCTGCTTGTCTTTTGAAGGCCAGAAAAGAACAACTACCGTGTTTCCCCAAAAATAAGACATCCTCTGAAAATAAGACCTGTCCCATGGAAAAATAAGACATCCCCTGAAAATAAGACCTAGCACAACTTTGGGAGAAAAAAATTAATATAAGACACTGTCTTATTTTCGGGGAAATAGGGTAGAAGCTTTATTCAATCCAGAATACAAAAGAAAAAGAAAAAAGTAACAGAACACGATAGTCTTGATTGTTTTATTTTAGAAATAACTTATTGTGTTTTATTCCAATTAGAAAAGTAGTACCTGCTACTTACAATTTGATAAATGCAGAAAAACATAAATAGCTGAAACCGGTTTGGCTCAGTGGATAGAGCGTCGGCCTGTGGACTGAAAGGTCCCGGGTTCGATTTTGTCAAGGGCATGTACATTGGTTGCCGGCACATCTCCAGTAGGGGGTGTGCAGGAGGCATCTGATAGATGATTCTCTCTCATTGATGTTTCTAACTATCCCTCTCCCTTCTTCTCTGTAAAAAATCAATAAAATATATTTTAAAAAAACATACATAAAGAATATAGAAATCATTTCCATCAAGAGATATCTCCACAACAATTTGGAAGGTTATTATCTACCATGCTTTTTGTTACACAGGGTGAATATATATAACTCTTAAATATTCATAGTATTATATAGAACTAGATAATAATTTGTAAAATTTTATTCCCTTTTTTATTAATCCTCACCCAAGGATGTTTTTTCCATTGATTTAAAAAATATATATATTTCTTTCTTGATTTCAGAGAGGCAGTGAGAAGGAGAGAAACATCAATGATGAGAATCACTGAACGATTGCCTCCTGCGTGCCCCCCCTACAGGGGATGGAGCCCGGAACCCAGGCTTGTGCCCTCCGGGTTCACAGGTCGATGCTCAACCACTGAGGGAGAATGGGGGGATTCACTGGTTTTTAGAGATAGAAAGGGGGCAAGAAGGGAGGAGGTGGGGAGGGAAAAAGAAACATCTACGTGAGAAGCACATGGATTGGTTGCCTCCCGCACGCACCCCAACCAGGGCCGGGGACTGAACCCACAACCTGGGCACTGGCCCTCCCCCGGGAATCAAACCCGCGACCCTCTGGTGTGGGGGCATGGGCACACCAGCCAGGGCTCTAAGCAATTGTAAAATGGGGACGGGTGGCCCAGGGGGCTACTGACCTGAGGCTGAGGGCCGCCTGGGCCCAGCCCGGTCCGGCCAGGCCGGGGGACAGGTTCGGGCGCAGCGGGTCCGCCTGCGGCCGGGCGCCCTCCCGCCCCCGCCCGGCCCGCGGACACGGTGAGGTCTCACAAACGCCGGTGAGGTAGCGGCGCGACAGGGGCAGAAAACTGAGGCCCCGGAGCCTGTCACTCCCCCACGTCCACGCGGCTAGTGAGCGAACTGCCTGCGGGAGCTGAGCCCGATCAGCTGCACTCCACGACCTCCCTTCCGCCGCCCATGAGCCCGCCCGCCCGCCCGCCCGCCCAGGGGCCCGCGGGCCCGCGCGCACGCGCGCACGCGCAATCCTCGCAGCCGCGTCCCCTTTAAGAGGATTCCTTTTGCTTCCTCCGACCCCTTCGCTTCCGCTCCGCGTTCCCACAATGCTGTGCGGCTGAGCGCCTCCGAGCCCGCGGGGACGCTGCGGGGGGACCCCGGCTGAGGCGGCGGCGGCGGCGGCGGCGGCGGCGGCGGCGTGGGCTGCGGCGGGCCCGCGGCGTCGGGTGGTGCGGATGTCGGGCTGGGCGGACGAGCGCGGCGGCGAGGGCGACGGGCGCATCTACGTGGGGAACCTTCCGACCGACGTGCGCGAGAAGGACCTGGAGGACCTATTCTACAAGTACGGCCGCATCCGCGAGATCGAGCTCAAGAACAGGCACGGCCTGGTGCCCTTTGCCTTCGTGCGATTCGAGGATCCCCGGTGAGGCCCCGCTCCGCCCGCCGCGCTCCCGGCCCCCGCCTCCCCTCCCCCTCCCCTCGCCTCCCCTCCCCCTCCCCCCGCCTCTCCTGCCCCTCCGCGCAGACCCCTCCGGGCGCCCCCAGGTGGAGGCTGTGGCCGCTCTTCCTTACACTCCGGGCTGTCCTTTGCGCCGTCGTCACTTCCTCTATTTCTTTTCTTTTTTTTTTTTTTTTACTTCAAAACCTAAAAGCTGGGTCTCTGGAGGGGCCAAGCCTAAAGTGGCTTCAGGGGTGGACCAAGTGGTCGCCTCCCCTCAGGGCTGGAGAGGCGCCCCGGAGGGGAAGGAAGGCCGGGGACCCGGCCCCTTGAACCAGCCCGGAGGGGACTCGGCGGCGCCCTTCGCGCCCTCCCGCCGGGACCCGCAGTTAAAGGGGCCGCGCACGGGGCGGCGGTGCCTTCGGAGGTCGTAGGGGCTCTGCGGTGGAACCTGTGGTGGAACCCGCCCGGGCCGCGCGCGCCGCCCCGCGAGGCTAACGCCTTGTCCTTGTAAAACCATCGAGGATTTGGAAAAACTCCCCAAACTGGCTGAGGGGGCCTCTCATTTCACCCCCTTCTCTAATGAAGGAGGCCCGCTAGGTGCTGGGCACCCAAGGACTTGAAGTTCTGGGCCCCCAAACGGGCGCAGAGGGTCCTTGTGAGGCTGCGGGCGCGGGCCGCCCTCGCCGGAAAGGACGGGAACTTTCAAAACTGCGGGGGTGGCTCCTGGAAGCCGCCGCGGCGCCGCGTCCCCGCGGCTTCCCGGCGCGTCCCGGGGCGCTCCCCGGCCGTGCCTGCGCCGCCCGAAAGCACGGACCCGCGGCGCCTGCCCCTCCGGCGTGCGGTTTGGGGCGAGGGGAGCATCTGAGGATGGGAAGGCAGGAAGCACCCTGGAGGCTTCGATTGCCATTTGCCTCAGAAATGGAACGAGGCATTTCGCATCTAACCTGGAGAAGGTGGCACCTTATTAATTAGTAACGGCGCGGTGTGGTTTCTGAGCAGTCCCCGGGTGTCCTGGACCGTGCTGTGTACTAGTATTTGGCATTTTCAGCCTATGAGATAGGTATTGCTAACCACATTTCACAGACGAGGAAACAGGATTTAGATAACTGATTAAAGAGAACGCTAGTAAGGGGTGAAGGGAGGATTTGAATTCTCTGTTCTGCCCTTTTGGAATACAAACTTATGTATAATATGCTACATCATTATCTCCTCCCTCATTACTTTAATAATAGAAAAGCTACCAGTTGATAGCACTAGTTGCCAAGTTTCAAGCAAAGCACTGCACATATAGGATCTTATTTAATCCTAAGAGTAAGACATCAGTGATTAAGATGTGAAGACTTGACGGCTTAACCAGAGACAGCTACTAATAAAGAACAGAAGAATGATTTGAATTCATGTCAGTTTGTACTAAAAGTCTGCTTTAAACCTTAGCAGCCCTGCTTCTCTCCCACTGCATTATAAGTATAGCCAGGGTTGCCCTGGATGTGGTCTCCTTGCTTTTAATTCTATGACTAAAATCTTGGTAAGTGATTTTGTGCCTGTGACAGCTGAATGAGGCCTTCGTTAATATAGCTTCAGCTCTGCTGATCCACCCAAGCCCTGAGCCATTCTCTCATCCAATACTGGAAAATTAATTTAGTGTTCCTAACTGTCCTAGAGCCTACAGGAAACTAAAAGTAACTATCTTTTTGGGGGGAAATTGTACCCAGATAGTGATTTTGACAACTTCTCCAAACCGTGCTGAGAGTCAGACATACACTTGTTTTGTCTCCTCACAAAACACTAAATTGCATTTGTCTTTTGAGCCCTCTTTTTAAATGGGTTTTTCTTTCTATAGACTTGGTGATACTAGGCCTTGTCAAAGAATATTAAAGGACTAATGTGTAGTATGCATTTTGAGAAACTGCCCTCCGAAGTTAAACACTTATTGGCAAAATCAGTCATCTATTTATTTATTCCTTTTTTTTGTTTGTTTCTGAATTAGTCCTCCTATAAGTAATCTGTTTATCATTTCATACCTAGAAAACCCTGTGTGTGATGGCTGTAAAGTTTAATTCCAATATTATAAAAAGTCTTCAAACCAATGCAGTTACTGCATCAAGATCCTGTTTTGGCCGAAACCGGTTTGGCTCAGGGGATAGAGCATCAGCCTGTGGACACAAGGGTCCAGGGTTCGATTCCGGTCAGGGGCATGTATCTTGGTTGCAGGTATATCCCCAGTTGGGGGGGGGGGGTGCAGGAGGCAGCTGATTGATGTTTCTAGCTCTCTATCTCTCTCCCTTCCTCTCTGTAAAAAGTCAATAAAATATATTTTTTAAAAAAATCCTGTTTTGTTTTCTCACTTTAGGTTTTCCTTTCATACTTGTTATGCTCTTCTGAGCAGCACTAACACCAAATTATTCTTTGCAGGGATGCTGAAGATGCAATTTATGGAAGGAATGGTTACGATTACGGCCAGTGTCGACTTCGGGTGGAGTTCCCCAGAACTTACGGAGGTCGGGGTGGGTGGCCCCGTGGTGGGAGGAATGGACCTCCTACAAGAAGATCTGATTTCCGAGTTCTTGTTTCAGGTATGTTCCTTTCAAATGAATGAGATGATGCATGTAAAATACTTAGCACAGCCAAAACCGGTTTGGCTCAGTGGATAGAGCATCTGCCTGCAGACTGAAAGGTCCCAGGAGTTCGATTCCAGTCAAGGGCATGTACATTGGTTGCAGGCATTTCCCTGATATTGGGTGTGCAGGAGGCAGCTGGTTGATGTTTCTCTCTCATCGATGTTTCTAGCTCTCTATCCCTCTCCCTTCTTCTCTGTAAAAAATCAATAAAATATATTTTAAAAAAATACTTAGCACAGTCTGGCCTCAAGAAATGTTAGCTGTTTTTCTTTAGTGCATGGCATACATGGTGTTTTTTCCCCTTAGCCTATGCATACTGACAGTCTGAAGCCCTGCCTGTCTTGCCAGTGAGGCAGGTCTCTTGCAAATGAAACTGCACCAATAGTAGCCTTGTTAGAACAAAAGAGTTTCTTTTCTTTTAATATATTTTATTGATTTTTTTTTTTTACAGAGAGGAAGGGAGAGGGATAAAGAGTTAGAAACATCGATCAGATGCCTCCTGCACACCCCATATTGGGGATGTGCCCGCAACCAAGGTACTTGCCCTTGACCATAATAGAACCTGGGACCTTTCAGTCCACAGGCTGACACTCTGTCCACTGAGCCAAAGCAGTTAGGGCATTAATATGTTTCTTATAAAGGAGTTTTCTAGTGTTGAAAGGGAAGATGATGGCAAAATTTCTTGAAGTGTAATTCTAAAGATGTTTTGGGGTGGTTTTTTTTTAATGTACCATGGTATTCAACTTGATAGAAAAGACATTCCAGAAGCCAGATTTAAACAACTGTGGATCCTGAAAAAGACCAGTTTTGTGGTGGTTTGGGCTTATATAAAAAAAGAAAAACAACTTAGTGTCTTACAGATTGTAGTATAGAATATAGAATAAAATATCTGGATTGACAAGCGATGAAATAATATGCTCTGAGGTTTATTCAACACAGTAGTAAAAACCTGGGGGCTTTTGCATATTTTGGGATGTCTTAGGGCCCTGGTGGAGTGAAATGTCTAGAGGAACCTGATACCTTTTTCTATGTGGATATCACAAGCACAACTGACTCCCATTGGTGCTTAAGAATAATAGTATCTGCCTATCTTGTATCCCTTATTAATTTAATTTTTTTTAAAATTATTTTTATTGATTTCCGGGAGGAAAACCGAGAGAAACATCAATGATGAGAGAGAATCGTTGATTGGTTGCCTCCTGAACACCTGCCCCCAGGCCCCCTACTGAGGATCAAGCCTGCAACCCAGGCATGTGCCCTTGTCCGGAATCGAACCTGGGACCCTTCAGTCCAGAGGCCAACACTATCCATTGAGCTTTCCAGCTGGGGCTTATTATTATTTTTATTAATGTATTTTTATTGATTTCAGAGAAGAAGGGAGAGGGAGATAGAAGCATCAATGATGAGAGGGAGTCATTGATTGGCTCCCTCCTGCATGCCCCCCATTGGGGATTGAGCCCACAACCTGGGCATGTGCCTTGGCTGGAATTGAACCTGGGACTCTCAGTCTGACGGCCAATGCTCTATCAACTGAGCCACATTGGCCAGGGGCTTAATTTTTTTAACCTCAGGACTCTGTTCCCTTCTTCAAGATGTCATACACATTTTTCTTCTCTCCATGCTGCTCTGAAATCCTGCTTAGAACACTATTGGGAAATGGCTGCAGTCCTGAGCTGTGAGCGGTAAGCACAGCCTTTGAGAGCAGGAGCACATTTCCCTTTCATGACATCAGGTAGGGTTGTATGACTTCCGACTAGTTTTAGCGTCTGAGTCTTAACCTTTCCCCCACTGTATTGAAGAGTACTGGTGATCTTTTAAGAGGTAGTTTGTCAGTTAATCACACCTACAAAAAAACCAAACTTTAGATTTTTGTTATCTCCCATTACATTTTGGTTATTTCATTGGATGGTTTCAAATTCCCATGTTCTGGGAACCCAGTCAGGCAAGAAGTCATTGATTGGTACTGAAATACTTCATATGGAATAAAGAGCTCACAGTCTTAGAGTTTGGTATTAATTGAGGGACAAAAAGAGAGGCTGTGAATTCTCAAGAGATGCTAAACTCTGGGATGGACTTCTTGCCATCTTGGGAAGGATTGTTCTGAAAGATTAGTCTAGGATTAGCTTCTTTTGTTTTTGTTTTTAAGAACATGATTCCACATATTTATTTACTTGTTTATTTTTTAATCCTCACCCGAGGATATTTTACCGTTGATTTTTAGAATGGGAGGGAGGGAAATATCGATTTGAGAGAAACACATGAATTGGTTGCCTCCTGCACAAGACCCGACCAGAGCCAGGGAGGAGGAGCCTGCAACCGAATTATGTGCCTTTGACCAGAATTGAACCCCAGACCCTTCAATCTGCAGGCCAATGCTCTTATCTATTGAATCAAACCAGCTAGGGCTGTAGGACTAGCTTTTTTTTTTGCTTTTTAAAAAATTTTTTTTTTTTATTGACTTTTTTCAGAGAGGAGGGGAGAGGAATAGAGAGTTAGAAACATCAGTCAGCTGCCTCCTGCACACCCCCACCGGGGACATGCCAGAAACCAATGTACATGCCCTTGACCGGAATCGAACCTGGGACCTTTCAGTCTGCAGAGCCAAACCGGCTTCGGCTATTTTTAAAAATATATATTTTATTGATTTTTGTACAGAGAGGAAGGGAGAGAGATAGTTAGAAACATCATTGAGAGAGTCATCGATCAGCTGTCTCTTGCACACATACTACTGGGGATATGCCCACAACCAAGGTACATGCCCTTGACCAGAATCGAACCTCGGGCCTTTCAGTCCCCAAGCAGACGCTCTATCCACTGAGCCAAACCGGTCCTGGCGAGGACTAGCTTCTTAAGGTGATTTGCCACATATACTTTAGTGCACTTTGATTTTGTGTCCCTTACCCAGATTTGTGATTTGGGAGCTCTCGGGATTTAAAAGTAGTGATTGATGGAGAAGGGATTCTAGGCAATGCTGGCTCTTAATGGCATTTAACACAGCTGAAGGATTGGCCTCTTATGTTCTCCATACCTAGGACTTCCTCCCTCAGGAAGCTGGCAGGACCTGAAGGATCACATGCGAGAAGCTGGGGACGTCTGTTACGCAGATGTGCAGAAGGATGGAATGGGAATGGTCGAATATCTCAGAAAAGAAGACATGGAATATGCCCTGCGTAAACTGGATGACACCAAATTCCGCTCTCATGAGGTGCGTCCCCACCTTCTGTTGAGGAGCTTGTACCCAGTCCACTCCATCTGAAGCTGACCTAGGAGAAGTAGCACCAGGCCATGCACTTGCCACTTGATGACCTCACAGTACCGTTAAAGATCTATCTTAAGTGGACAAAGCCAAGGAATGCATCATGCCTAAGCCCTGCAGGGCTATAACAGAGAAGTCTGCATTCATAGTATTTTTAACCTGGAGAGAATACTGGTCAGTCTGTCATAATGTGGTGAGCTATTGTGATAACATCCTTCTCATAACTGGCTTGATCTGCAGTCTCTCTGTGAACCTAAAGATTATGGCTGTCTCTCCTCTGGGTCTAGTACGGACTCTGCAAGCCAACCTCATCTCAGCCTTTCTAGATACTGCTGTTGGGGCAGAGTTGTCACTTCATTGTTCTTTCCCAAAGTAGTGCAGGATCCTTTTTGAAACCTGAACTCCCTTGTTATTTTCTTGTGGTTGATCACCTCACCTTCAGGGCTTAGTTCTGGATGTCCTTCCTTTCAAGAAGGCAGTTGCTGCCCTAGCTGGTTTGGCTCAGCGGATAGAGGGTCAGCCTGTGGACTGAAGGGTCCTAGGTTTGATTCTGGCCAAGGGCACATACCCGGGTTGCAGGTTTGATCCCCAGTATGGGCATGCAGGAGGCAGCCGATCAATGATTCTCTCTCATTGATGTCTCTCCCTCTCTCTCCTTCCTCTCTGAAATCAATAATACACACACATACACACATATACGTGTGTGTATAATATATATATATATATATATATATATATATATATATATATATATATATATATATATATATATGGCAGCTGCTGCTTTGGATATCTCAGTCTGATTTGAATGGTGATTATCCCTTTGATACCATTGAAACCAGATATTAGACCACCAATTGGACGTTGTTGTTTTTTCTGGTTGAACTATACAGGGTAGGGCTAAAGTAGGTTTACAGTTGAGAGTGTGTGAAACACAGTTTGTTTTTGTATTATTTATTAATTACTGTATTTTTCCATATGAATAACTGTAAGCCTACTTTTGCCCCTCCATATAGTGTGTATATAATCTCTGAGAGCCTTTCCAGTTCTTAGGTTCTAGGAGGTTAGTGGCTGTTATTAAGCTAGTATTTAAGCATTTACACATGTCAAGTTACTGTTTATTATTTGTGTCACCTTCAGCAGATGAGAGCATTCTTAAAATGGACTAGTAAGAGTACTTACCCCATAGAATTGCAGGGCTTGATGAGATAACATTGTGCCAGGCAAATAGTGCTCAATACAGCATTATTATTGTTAGCAGCTATGCTAGGTATTGGTAGACTTCATTATTCTGGGACTTATTTTACCTTTTACTTTTTGTTTGAATTTCAGGGTGAAACTTCTTACATCAGAGTTTATCCAGAGAGAAGTACCAGCTATGGCTACTCACGGTCTCGGTCTGGGTCAAGAGGCCGTGACTCTCCATACCAAAGCAGGGGTTCCCCACACTACTTCTCTCCCTTCAGGCCCTACTGAAACAGGTGATGGGGATTTTTTCTTTATTTTTTTAGGCGAACTGAGCTGCTTTGTGCTCAGAATTTACATTCCAGATTGATGATTTAGTGTCTTAGAAAATTTTTTAATTTTTTTTAAAGGAAATAAAATTACATAATTTCTACCAGGGCCATATTAGCAGTGAAACATTTTCACCTGCAGAAATTGTGGTTTTGGTTCAGAAACAAGTTGTATATTTTTCACCCGATTATGGGGAAAAACAAAAACAAAATCAGTGCTATGTGTTTGTGGGTTTCTCTGCTATGGAGATCAGCAGTTACTGTGACTAAATGGACCCATTCTGTTTAGAAATATATTTTAAATGTTTCATAATTGACATGTGTGGTTGTCCTTGATTAAGTTCATATATTTCACCAAACGGGCATAATGATTAAGAAAACAAAACACTGAGTTGTAGTGACACCTTGTGCTCAGTTGATAAGGAGAAGTGGATAACTTTATTTGGGGATAAACAGGTGCTCAGTGGATAGAGCTTCAGCTGCTGACTGAAGGGTCCCAGGTTGGATTCCGGTTAGAGGCACATGCCTGGGTTGCAGGCTTGATCCCCAGTAGGAAGCATGAAGGAGGCAGCTGATCAGTGACTCTCATCATTGATATTTTTATCTCTCTCTTCCTCTCTGATATCAATAAAAAAATTATGTATATTTTTAAAAAGGTAGTTGCTCTGATGATAGTTTGAGAGCTTTCATCCCAAGGGCAGGTTTAGGGTTCTCTCTCTTTTTTTTTTTCCCCCTTTTAAATATATATATTTCAGAGAGGAAGGGAGAAAGAGAAACATCTATGATGAGAATCATTGATCGGCTAGGGATTGGGCCCACAAATCTGGCATGTGCCCTTGATAGGAATTGAACCCAGGACCCTCCCATCTGCAGGTTGATGATGCTCTATCCACTGATCCAAACCAGTTAGGGCCTATCACTTTTACTTCTAATCTGTCTCATTTATCCGTGCTACCTGAACTTTCAAAATTTTTTATTTTTCAATTATAATTTATTTTCAATATTATTTTGTCTTAGTTTCGGGTGTACAGCATAGTGGTTAAACAATCATATACTCTACAAAGTGTCCCCCACTCCCCACCCCTAATATTTCCAGTATGCACCTGGCATCATACACAGTCACCGCATTACTGACTGCTGTACTTTACATCCCTGTGACTATGTTGTAACTACCAATTAGTACTTCTCAATCCCTTCACCCTTTCACTGTCCCCCAGCCCTTACCCATTTGGCTACTACCAGTCTACTCTCCATATCTATGAGGTATGTGAGCTTTATTTATTTTTTTATAAATATATTTCTTTATTGATTTCAGAGAGGAAAGGAGAAGGAGAGAGCTAGAAATATAAATGATGAGAGAATCACTGATCAGCTGCCTTCTGCACGCCCCCCACTGGGGATCAAGTCCTCAACTCAGGCATGTGCCCTTGGCCGGAATCGGACCTGGGACCCCTCAGTCCGCAGACTGATGCTCTATCCACTTAAACAAGCTGGCCAGGGCGAGGTATGTGAGCTTAAAAAAAAAAAAGAAGAATCTGGGGTGGGGAGTGAACACATCTTAGATCCTGCTCAATTCAGTAATTGAGGGTCAACTATAGGCCTGGGGCTATATTTTTTAATAACCCTCTTTACTGAAGGATAACATGTAAAAAGCTAATGTATACAACTTAATGACTTTGGGTTAAGTATACACCCCTAAACCCACCACCATCAAAGCCATTAAGTTCTTTTCAGAAAGTAAAACTATAGGTTTGGTTAATATCCCCTTTGCATACAATCACTTTGTGGGATGGATGTCAGGAATTGCAAAGATGTATAGTCGTCAAAGATGCTTGAGAATTTAGTAGAAAGTTAAGCCTCTGTTCAGAACAAAGTGGGTGCCCGGGAACAAACTCAAGTGTTGATAAGGATAGAAGGTGCTCAGGTCGATGGAAACAGCAACTAGAAAGGACAACTCAGGTTATCACTTTGGTCAGATGCAATGTCTAACAGGTTATATAAAAAAATTCACTTAAGTGCCGTTGGGTAGATGATTTTGGGAGGAGATAAAGGGAGATATCTTCCAAAGTGAACATTTCATTGGAAATTGACAATACCTTTTACTTCCATTAGCTTCAGGAACACATTGCCTTGTTTTGGTTAGATCTTTCCCAGTTCCATCTTCAGAAGAGTTAGTTACAAAGAAAAATACTTAATCATCGATTTTTCCCCGGTTACTGAGGGAAGTGGCACTTTAGCATTCATAACAACAAAATACTATCGTGCTTCCATGTGTTCAGAGGGTACCCCTTCTCAGACAGCTCTTCAGCTCTTTGAGAAGAGCTCTTGTTCATCCAGCTTTGGCAAAGTGATATTACCTGTTTGAAAATAATAATAAAAAAGAATGTTATAGCTGAACCTGCTTTCCTAACTGGCTCTTCTGAGCTAAGTTATCATTGGTTTGTCATGGAAAATAAACAATGGAAGTAAGTGTAGCAACCAGCCTGTTTTCTGAAGAAATCACAATTATAACTGAAGCCTAATTAATGCACTTTTCAATAAGGAGCAGACTCAGCTTAATTACCCATCTATATGCATATAGGAATGGAGGGAAGTCTATGACTGACTTCACTGTGTCCCAAGAAACAAAGTCTGGGACAAGATTCTGTGTAGAAATAACGTGATCAGTGGATATGTCTGCTTAAACGGTGATAACCGTCAGGCTCTGAGATAGATGAAGTCTTATTTCTCTCCACAGTTACTGAGGCAGTTTAGTGAAGCAGAGGCATGGTTTAGAGTTCACAAATATCTTAGCTTTCCTTCCCATCCTTGCTTCAACCGAAGCCTGCCTTTTAACTGGTTGGTCTTGATCAAAGAGGTAACCCCTGAGCTGGAGGGCTGATGTTTCCCTGGACTAAAGGGATATCCCGAACTTGAAGTTAGTATTTGAAAATCATGTACCTGGATTTCTTAGGCTACAAATATCTACATGTATGCAGAAGCTCTGAGGGCCCACTTATCTGCAGAGAAAATAAACCCACCCAAAGTTCTGGATTTTTTTATTAGCCCAGAACTATTTTTAAATTTCCACTTAAAATAGTTGCAGTGAGATTTAAACATGTAAATTTTTACACTAAGGGTTACAAACTGATGACTCACAGAATACATCTGTGATATGTTTTATTTGCATAGTCTTTGTAGATATGTTTTATTTGCATAGTCTTTTTTTTTTTTCTTAATTAGTTGCCAGTACTTAAAATTTTGGAAGTATCACACAAAATGCCAGATGTCCAGGTTCCCTGGGAAAATGGGCTCACATTCCTGCCTGAGAAGCAGTGAAGGCCAGTTGCCCCTTCGGTGGAGTTTGAGCTCTAGATTTGCTACTGGACATACTCCTCTCCACCCCAGTTTTGTTTGGGGAACACCTGGGTCCTACTATATTCTTAATTTACTGTGGGACAGCTTGTTAAACTTCGGGAAACGTGTACCTGGGGGAGCCACAAAATATTCCTCCGTAACTCGATGGGCGTTCTGTAGTAGTTCTTCAACACAGTTACCTTCTACCACGTTGTCGGGTCTCAGGTATAGACATCTACAAAACCAGAAGCTTCAGGTTACCTCTTGGGAGAACAAGGTTTCGAAGGCATGTGTGGAGAGGGTCGAGAATGGGGGAACAAAGACACAGCATATTCTTGAGTTCTGGGCACTGCTCAAAAGTGGAAGAGCTGTGCCCTAACTGGTTTGGCTCAGTGGATAGAGCGTCAACCTGTGGACTGAAAGGTCCTAGGTTTGATTCCAGTCAAGGGCAGATATCCAGGTTGTGGGCCCAACCCCCAGTAGGGGGTGTGCAAGAGGCAGCTGATCAATGGTTCTTTCTCATCATTGATGTTTCTATCTCTTTCCTTCTCCCTCCTCTCTGAAAAATCAGTAAAAATATATTCAAAATAGGAGAGCTGTGGTCAACATTAGACAGTGTACAACTTACAGATTCTTCCAACAACCCTCTGCAGTAATTGGTTATTATTCCTTGGGATTGATAAACTTAAATATTTTTGGATAATTACTATGGGTAAGTTGCTTTTGGGAGATAGGTCATTAAAAGCAATTGAAATACAATATGTTAAATCTAACAGGTAAGCACAGCTCGTCAAGGGAGTAGAAAGGACACCTAACTCAGCCTAGGGAGGAACAATTACTCAGAAGAGGTGATGTCATTGCTAAAGGATGGGCAAAAATAGCTGGATTGGGAGGATGGGGAATGGACTTCCTGGCAGGTAACTTGCTCAAGAGTGGTGTATAAGTGACTTACAGGTTCCTCAGTGGACTGGGATCTGTGCCCAGTTCTGGTACTTCTGAGGCAAGTGCTTTTTTCTTTACAGCCACTTTTGTGGAGATAAAAGTGCCTCCCCTTGCAAGATGTACCACAAACAACTCAGGACTCGCCCACTAGTTGCTTCATTAAAGTATGCAAATGGCAAACTAGTAAAAGCAAACAGGAGCCGAACATCTATGAGGCTTCACTCCTGTTTCAGGATTTAAGCATACATGACAGGAGGCCTGAGCCTGCTTCAGATACTTGCTCAGTCACTGAGCTTGCAGGGCTAAACCTAATGGGACAAAGGGGCAAGGTTATGACATGAACATCTGGGCAGAGGCTGCCTAGAGGACTAAGTTATAAGATTTTTTTTAAAAAATATATTTTATTGGTTTTTTACAGAGAGGAAGGGAGAGGGATAGAGAGCTAGAAACATCGATGGGAGAGAAATATCGACCAGCTGCCTCTTGCATACCCCCTACCGGGGATGTGCCCGCAACCAATGTACATGCCCTCAACCGAAATCGAACCTGGGATCTTTCAGTCCGCAGACCGACGCTCCACCACTGAGCCAAACCGGTTTCGGCTGTAAGATTTTTTTAAGGAAAGGACTAGTTCTTTTTGTGGCACTGGCCTTAGAGTAGACACAGTAAACACTCATAGTATGAAGAGTGGACAGTGGGGTCCATTCCAGGACAGGCACTGTCTTAACTGGTCTGGAAAAGTATGATTTTAATAGACCTTAAGTTTCTTGCCAAAAAAAGTGAAGGCTGTACTACTGTTTTTTTGTTAATCACATAAGAATTTTGTGTTTGGGGAAAATCCAAGATGGCTGCACAGGTAAACACCTAGCCACAGCCGCACACAACAATTTCAATAAAATACAACTAAAATATAAAATGGACATTACCCAAAACTACAGGAAAGTCGACTGACTGGAAATTCTACAACGAGAAGCAAGGAGGAAACCAGAAGGAAGCGCGGAGGAGCTGTAAAAGCCTAAGGTACGGAGACACGCGGCGCGCGGAGAGGACGGAGCCGGAGAGGAGGGGGCAGCTGAGTGCCTGGCTGGCATTCCCTAACAGGAAGGAGATAAAAGGTCCGACTGTGCTGGGCCCCAGTTCCGACTGCTCTGAACCCCAGTTCTAGGTCAGACCCTGGGGACCCAGGCTCATCCATAGGGAGCTGGGCTGTAAGACGGAACCCCCGGGGAGCGGCGAAAGGAGGTCCCGGAGGCGCGCACATTGCGTGCAGAGAAGGGACGGTTGGCTGTGCCACGGGATTGCCCTGGCGGGAAGGAGACAAAAGCTCCATACTGCTCTGAACACCACCTCCAACTCCACTTCCAACTGAACTGAACCCCAGTTCCGGGCTCATTGGGGGAGAGCCAAGACTGTTTGGTAGCAGGCAAAAATCGAGGGCACCTTTCTCTCAGAGGTGCTTGCAATGAGTACTGAAGGACCCTGGGAATTACTGAGACTCAGGAGCCAAGGCTGTAGGCTCCACCCTGAAACTCCGCCCCTTCTGTAGCTGCGAAAATGCCGAGACAATGAAATAGATCACAAACGAAAGAAATGGAGGACAAAAAGCGACTGGATAAAGTTCAAATCTATACTTATAAGGTTTTTCAAGAATTTCCTAGAAAAGGTCGATAAGACCTATGAGGATATGAAAGGGGATCAACTAGAATTAATAAGGAATCAACAAGAAATGATAAGGGATCAACAAGAATAAAGAATACATTGTCTGAAATAAAAAATATTATACAGAGAGACTGCAGGACTCCCGGATGCCCCAAGCGTAGGGCCGACGCCGCCAGGATCATGGCGGTAGAGGGACTTCGCCGTCCTCTTTTTTTTGTTTACCTACTTAATTTGTCTTGTCATATATATATATCTTATACAGAGTCCTAAAACAATGGAAGATCGCAAGAATCAGGTCAAAGATTTGGAACATAAAGAGCCAGAAGACACTCCTCCGCAGAAGCTAGAAGGCAAGAGAATCCAGAAATTGAAGATAATGTAAGAAACCTCTGGGACAACTTCAAGCGAACCAACATCAGAATTATGGGGTCCCAGAAGATGAGAGAGAGCAAGATACCGAAAACATACTGAAAGAAATAGTGACAGGAAACTTCCCCCACCTGGTAAAAGAATTAGACTTACAAGTCCAGGAAGCGCACAGAACTCCAAACAAAAGGAGTCCAAAGAAGACCACACCAAGACACATCATAATTAAAATTCCAAGAGCAGCGAGTGCCTGGCTAGCTCAGTCGGTAGAGCATGAGACTCTTAAAATTCCAAGAGCAAAAGACAAAATAGAGAATATTAAAAGCAGCAAGAGCAAAGCAGGTAATTACCTATAAAGGAGCACCTATAAGATTGTCAGCTGATTTCTCAACAGAAACCATGCAGGCCAGAAGGGAATGGCAAGAAATATTCAAGGTGATGAATAGTAAGAACCTACAGCCAAAGATAATCTACCCAGCAAAGCTATCACACAGAATCGAAAGCCAGATAAAGAGCTTCACTAATAAAAAAAAGCTAAAGGAGTTCATCACCACCAAACCAGAATTATATGAATTGCTGAAGGGGGTTCTTTCGGAAGAGAAAGTAAATAAAGATAAAAATTATGAACAACAAATACGTAACTATAACAAGTGAATCTAAAAACCAAGGAAATTAAATTTTAAAAAATCTGATGAATAATATTAACTGGTAAATATAATAAATATAATAGAATCAGAGGTATGGAAGGGGAGTGAACGGACGATTCTTGGGGAAAAGGGGAGTGGGGGGTGTGGGAAGAGATTGAACATAAATTGTGCACCTATGGATGAGGATAATGGGGGTTGGGGAAAGGGCAGAGGGTGAGGTGGCAACCTGGTGGAGGAGAACAATGGTGGGGGTAGGAACATTTGTAATAATATGAACAATAAAATTTTATTTAAAAAAAAGAATTTTGTGTTTAAGAAAACTTGGAGAAAAAAATCATAAAGGTGACCTTTGAACTGTCTGGAGTTTATATTTCTGTTGGGCAGTATAACAAATGGCTAAGAGCTTGGGCTCCTGAATTCAAGTCCCAGTGATGCTTTTTCCCACCATAGCCACCTTCACATGGCATATGTGCAAATTATCCTCTCTATGTATCAGTTTCCTCATTTGTACAATGCTTCATAGAGTTGTTGGGAAGATTAAATAAAATGATGTTAAATATCTTATAATGCTGGGATATATTATCATGTCAATAAGAGATGGATGCTGAATAGCACCTGCTCCTTTTATTTATTTTTATTGATTTCAGAGAGGAGAAGGAAGAGAGAAAAACATCAATTATGAGAGAAAATCATTGATTGGCTGCCTCCTGCATGCCCCCTACTGGGGATCAAGCCTTTAACTTGGGCATGTGCCCTTGACCAGAATCGAATTTGGGACCTTTCAGTTCCAAGCCAATACTATCCACTGAGCCAAACCAGCTAGGGTGAGCCTGCTTCTTTTAGAAAGAGTTAGTACACCCCTAGTACACATCAGTCCTACTCATTCAGAGTATAACTGCACTTCACCTCTAATCACACTTAACCTGCTTAGTCTCTACAGACTGGAGGGGTGCCCATTGTTCCTGGGCCTTTGGAGATTTTGATGAAGACTCACCTACTGCCAACAAGTTAAAAGCTACTGCTTCCCAACAGTTGATCTAGTAACAACTGATTTATTCATCACTTCACCATGGTGACATTTCCAGGAAAAAATTCATCCTTTTAGTTGTCACACATTTCCACCTGTTTATAATGATGTTGTTTCTAGAATAAACCCACAACTCCCTGTTTCCTTCATCATAGGCTCTGAGCCCAGGGTCTGAGAATGGCACTGCAAGCTGATCCTTCGCTTGGCAAGTAGATTAACTTTTCTTGACCTCGGGATCCTGTGTAAGACACCGAACAGGAACTGATGAGCTCTTAGGTGCCTGTGAAACACTCATTGACTAAATGCCTACCTCATCTCAGCTTTCTGAGTCCAGGTTTTACAAGAAGATTTAGCCCAGATACTGTAGGACACCATTTTGATAATCAGCTATGTATCGGGACTAATACTAATTATAAACTATCCTTGGGAGAATTGAAGAGAGTCACTTGGATCTGTGTTCTGGTTCAGATGAAAACCCTGCTTGAGATATACTTCAGCTGTGAACTAGAGATCCCTGCCCTCTGAAGGTCATAGACAGTATTAAACTGTGGGAAATGCAAATAAAAGGTATTTAATGGAAATCAGTATAGCAGCATGGAGGAGGAAGTGGCTCTGCCAGCCCTGGACTGACACTAGGACAGTTTTCTGTTTCAGGTTCTGCCCTTCCCTGGTATCGGGCTGGCTGCCAGGAGTCATTTCTCTGGGCACCACCCTACTTCGATCCCTCCTCATTTATTTCTAGTTTGATGCAGACCTGAATGAAAGTTAATCATTTTGGCTCAGAGTTTTTGGTTCAAATAAGGTTCCTGAGGGCCATCCTAAGCACTGAAGTGTTTGGCTGCAGTCAGAGACGCCATCTGAGTCAGTCTCTGGCTTTGAGATGAAAATAGTTTCTATGGTATATCCAAAGCAGTAAGGCTCTGAGTTCCAAATCCTGACCTCTCTCACTCCGGGAAACTGCGAGGCATGTTACATAACCTGTCTGAGTGTTAGTTTCTTCATCGATAAAAGAGATACTAGTATTTTCCTTTCAGGGGCTGTATGTGATAACTGAGTTAATGCATATAAATATTAGTGCCTGTCATGTTAGCATGCTAATGCTTTTTATGTTAAACCAAATGATAGCCATACTGCTGAGAAAGCCCTGATCACCTATCATTTGGTTTGAGCTAAAAAGGACTAAGCTTTTACAGCAGTTGGCTATCACTTAAAACTCTTAACACTTGTCTTCACTTAACTGGGTTCCATTTCAAATGTCAGACAGCATGTCCAAAACATGGAGTCCCAAATTTATGCCAGGATGGCAGATCACTGAATACCAAGTCACTATTCCAGCTACCAGACCCAAATCCCTCTTCATCTTTTTTACAAACTCTTCTCTGAGTAATAGTCACATTTCATCTAGTTATTCTCTAGATGACTTAGGAAATTCTGACTCTCGTTTGTGCTTCTATCACCTACTTTCCCAAAGATATTAATAAAGAACAGTCGCCAAAACCGGTTTGGCTCAGTGGATAGAGCATCGGCCTGCAGACTGAAAGGTCCCAGGTTCGATTTCAGTCAAGGGCATGTACGTTGGTTGTGGGCACATCCCCAGTAGGGGGTGTGCAAGAGGCAGCTGATCGATGATTCTCTCTCGTCGATGTTTCTTTTTTTTTTTCTTTTTTTTTTTTCTTTTTTTTTTTTAAATATATTTTATTGATTTTGTACAGAGAGGAAGGGAGAGAGATAGAGAGCCAGAAACATCGATGAGAGAGAGTCATCGATCAACTGCCTCTTGCACACCCCCTACTGGGGATATGCCCGCAACCAAGGTACATGCCCTTGACCGGAATCGAACCCGGGACCCTTCAGTCCCCAAGCCGACGCTCTATCCATTGAGCCAAACCGGTCTTGGCTCTCGTCGATGTTTCTAACTCTCAATCCCTCTCTCTTCCTTTCTGTAAAAAATCAATAAAATATACTTTAAAAAAAAAAGTCAACAAACATTTACTGAGTGTCTGCTCAGTGCTAGAGACTGAGAACATGATGAGCAATAACAAACATGCTCCCCAGAACATGGACGAGTGGGAGGAGAAAGATAGATAATCCAATATCACTTAAATGATGTATAAACATGTAAAATTCCATCACTATTGAATACCATGTGAAAGCCACAAATCCTTAGAAGGTGGCAGAAGAAATCTGAAGAAAGAAATTAGGCAAAAGAGAGTAAATGTGATGAACTGGGGGTAAAGGCAAGGGCCTTTAAGAAGAAAAAAAGGAGCCGAAACCGGTTTGGCTCAGTGGATAGAGCGTCGGTCTGCGGACTGAAAGGTCCCAAGTTTGATTCCGGTCAAGGGCATGTACATTGGTTGCAGGCACATCCCTGGTGTGGGTGTGCAGGAGGCAGCTGGTCGATGTCTCTCTCTCATTGATGTTTCTAGCTCTCTATCTCGCTCTCTATCTCGCTCCTCTCCCTTCCTCTCTGTAAAAAAATCAATAAAATATATTTATAAAAAAGAAGGAAAAAGGACCCCTAGCTGGTTTGGCTCAGTGAATAGAAGGTTTGCCTGCCGATTAAAGGGCCCCAGGTTCAATTACAGTCAAGGGCATGTACCTCGGTTGCAGGCTCAATCCCCAGTGGGAGCCGTGCAGGAGGCAGCCAATCAATGATCCTTTCTCATTGATGTTTCTATCTTTCCCTCTCTCCTCCACTACTCTCTAAACATCAATTTAAAAAAGGAAGAAAAAAAAGGAGAGCAGGAGGACTTGAAAGTGACAGTGTTGTTGTCTTGCATTACCTGTTATGGTGAAGCTTTTGTCTTGATGCTGTGCCACCTGAAGCTTTCTGACATCAGATTTCTGGTGTTTTTTGTTTGTTTGCTTTTTCAATTTTAATTGATTTTTTACAGAGATGAAGAGAGAATGATAGAGTTATAAACATCAATGAGAGAGAAACACCCGATCAGCTGCCTCCTGCACACCCCTACTGGGGATGTGCCCCCAACTAAGATACATGCCCTTGTCTGGAATCGAACCCAGGACCTTTTAGTCCACAGGCTGATGCTCTATCCACTGAGCCAAACTGGTCAGGGCAGATTTCTGTTTTGAAACACTGTGTAACTTTGGGCAAATTAAACTCTCTACCTGAGCACCAAAATACAAATAGAGAGAGGATTTGAAGGAATCAAAGACAAGTTCAGAGCAGGAGGCTAACAAGCAGTTTACACAAAGGGTATTGTTTCAGATGGTCTGGCCATCCCTATTGGTGCTAATGGCACTCATCTTTCTTGTTCCCACCTGTACTGGTTTATTGTTTTTTAAAATTCCATCAGGAAAAGGCTAGGAAAGAGTTGTAGACTGCCCCTATTTTTACGAGTTACATTCCCTCTAACAAAGCTGGATGCCAAACCAGCAAACAAGTCTGCTTGTCAAAAAAGCATTTTCTTTTAAAAAATGTATTAAGATTTGGCATCAATTGTTAGAGGTGGGTAGAAGATGTGTCATTTTAGTATTTACAAGCTAGTCTGTCAAAGACCCGCCCCTCCCCATTGCATTACACTACTTTTCACAACCTATTACTCTGCCTCCTTAGGCATGTATGTTCTTCCTGTGCGTTGCCACTTTCTTTAAAACTAACCATTAACCGTGTTCTACATGCCTTTTCAGGGAGCAAAAGGAAACAATGCATCATCAGAAATGTAAAAACATTGATGATATCATACACACTGTTCTTTTTTTTTTTTTTATCAAATACACAATGAATTTTGCTTTTTTTTTATCAAATATATCAAATATACCCTTTCCATGTCAGCACAGAAAGGTATTTGTTTCATTATTATTTTATATTTTTTTATTGATTTCAGAGAGGGAGAGATAGAAACATCGATGATTGGCTGCCTCCTGCATGCCCTCCACTGGAGACCGAGCCACAATCCCAGCAATGTGCCCTTAACTGGAAAGGAACCTAATCGAACCCAGGACCCTTCAGTCCAGACATATCGGCTAAGGCTGTTTCATTATTTTTAATAACTGCTGAATGGTCCATTGTATGATGATGTATTAGTCACAAAGAACACTTAGATTATATCTGTTTCTAGGGGTTTTTGTTTCTTCCTTACTATGAACAGATTTGCATACCCTGGATACTTGTAAACACAGGTTGGTGCACTTTCACAGATAGTTCCATAACCGCTAGGTCAGACAATGTGTATATTTAAATTTTTGAAAAAAAAATAATCTGAGACATGTGTCCAACTTAGTAAGCAAGTCAGATGTGAACTCATTCTAATAAGAGACATAACAAATTAACAAAAATAAGTCAAAAAAATATCTGAAGAAAATCTATTTAAGATAAGGAAGCGGGAGGGGATTTGGACTGGTCAGAACAGGCCCTTCAGAGGAGATAAACAGACCTGCCAAAGGGACAGATTGTTCAAGAAAAGTGGAACAAGTGCAAAGAGCCTAGAGAAGGCACTATCTGGCACGTTGGAGAAACAGAGATGGTGCCGACGTGATTGGACTGTAAGAGGAGGATGCCCAGGCGGTAGGAGAAGCAGACCCTCAAAGATACTCAGCAGTTCGGATTGCGTTACACCGAGAGGCGCTGAGGAATTTAAACGCGAGCGCCAGGACCCGTTAGACAGAGGAACACCCTTACCCGCGGGGTGATCGTGGGCAAGTTCCTGCATCTCGCCTAAGGTTCTCACTGAAAAGAGACCCTCATCGCCTCCCTAAATGCCTGCGACGGCCGCACAGGCCAGGCTTGGGCCGCAGCCGCGGTTTACCTGTCCTCCAGCACCGACTCCATGGGCTGCACCCCGTCCGTGTCCACGGCGCGCAGCCGGTCTGCAAAGGCGACGGCCTTCTCCAGCCGCGCCACGGCCTCCCGGCTGCCGAAGTCCACCAGCGCCAGCCGCTCCAGGTGCTCGATCACGTCGCCGGGGACGCGCCCCCTTTCCGGGGGCGCCTTCTCGCCCCCCGCGGAGACACCCCCGCCTCCGGCCTTGGAAGCGAAGCCCCGGCCCCCGCCCCCCGGGGCCCGGAGCACCCGCCGCGCCGCCCGCGCCCACATCCTCCTCTCGGACTCCGTAGGGCGCAGCAGACGGCGCGCCAGGATGACGCCATCAGAGGCCGCCGCCGCCGCCGCCATGAACAGCGTCGGGGAGGGCTGCACCGACATGAAGCGCGAGTACGATCAGTGCTTTAATCGCTGGTTTGCCGAGAAGTTCCTCAAGGGGGACAGCTCCGGGGACCCGTGCACCGACCTCTTCAAGCGCTACCAGCAGTGCGTCCAGGTGAGCTGCGCCCGCCCCGCCCGGCCCCGCGCCTCCGTCTTGCGGGCGTTGGGAGCGGGCGGGTGGAGAAGAGCCTTGTCATCGAGGCAGCGGCAGTTCTCTGGCCGTCACCACCCAGGCTGCCTGGGATCTCGCCAGATGACAAGTTAAATGTTTTTGTGGTGCCTTACTTTTTACG
Organism: Pipistrellus nathusii; assembly: GCA_963693515.1. Lineage (NCBI taxonomy): Eukaryota > Metazoa > Chordata > Mammalia > Chiroptera > Vespertilionidae > Pipistrellus > Pipistrellus nathusii. The sequence goes on along the minus strand of OY882876.1, from coordinate 22,280,711 downwards.
GAGCACAGTAACATTCTTTGGGGCCTTTGGTGTTCATCCTAAACTTGCCGAGTGGGCGTAGTTCTAACTGAAAAATGGAACACTCACACCCAGGAAAAGGAAGTGACTAGGCCAAGTTCACTAGAATCAAGTTTCCTTTTTTTTTTTTTTTTTTTTTGCGGTAATGCACTTTTCCACTATTATTGTTTGGAGGTGAGGCTGGGTGTTAGCCTTCTATGGCCTGTTAAGATATTATGGAGGGTTTTATTTTTGGTTGTTATAAACACTTTATTGGCCTGATGGAGGGCTTTGTTTTTTGTTGTCATAAATCCTTTATTGACCTGTTTTCTCTCCCCCCTCCCTCTCTCCCCCTCCCTCTTTATCCCAGTTGCAGACAGGAAAAGTGAGGCTTGCTCAAAGCCAGTAAGCTTCATATTGACCTTTATAATTTGTCTTCTCCCATCAGAAAGCAATAAAGGAGAAGGAGATTCCCATCGAAGGACTGGAGTTCATGGGCCATGGCAGAGACAAGCCTGAAAGCTCTTCTTGACCTTGACAGTCACCTTGAAAAGACTCCTCAAATCAGGAAATTTGAGCCCTCTGGATTTTGTCAATTAAGGCTGTGGAGATAGCCATCAATTTAATGAGGACTTATTTTCCTCCTAGATGTTTTCTTCTCACTTTGAACCACCACTTTTTACTTGGGGATGACTTCTCACTTGCTCTGACATCTTGCAGGAACTTGCTGTGCTAAAATGGAATTTCTTGGGATTATGGTTGCAATACTTCATCTGGGATCAGCTTTAAATATATCTTGTATCTAAAGACTGATAAACTTGTCAGGATAATCATGGTTGCCTGACCCCTTGCCTCGAGTTACTAGAATGTCTCAAAGGGCATTAGAGATACTGAACTGTGGTCATTGTTCATGGAAGCAACTGGTTAGGACCTCTTCTCTCAGGGAGCTAATGCTCTGAAAAGGGATTCCAGTATGACTGCTTCAATCAGCCTGGGAGTTTTATTTTATATAGTAACTTAACTGTTAAACTTGCTCAGTGGTGGACTAGGTTAGCCAAGAGAAGCTTTTAACAGTTCCCAGCCTTAACAAGAGGTGTCAGATCTCAGATTACGATGTGAAAGCTTCAAGAATGTTAGAGCAAACACCATTTCAGTTCATAGTGCAGTTCAGTCTTTAAGATCTTTGGAGTATGCTATGAAGGAAGATCCTAAATTGCAAAGATTTGCTGCTGTGGCCAGCTTTCAAGCTAAGTCAATGAATTAAGTAAACCTGTATATCATGAAAATGCTAAAATACTGTATCTGGTTAGGGGAGAAAGGAATTTTATTTATTTGTGTTGTTTATCTACCCTGCCCTGTAATGTCTGTAATCATGAAGATGGAATAAATTGTAACATTTAGTTTCTATCATTATTTGACCCTTGAACTCTGCATTTTATAGAACAGCTATTACCCTGGTATCACACATGTCCCATACATACATGGGGGGGGGGGCGCGACTTTATGTTTTATAATATAAAGTTGAGGAAAAAGTGAAGATTTATCTAACTTAGGTAGTCTGGCATAACAATTAGAAACTTCACTGACTTTAAAAAATGTACTTCCACAGTAGGCTACAGAAATATTTTTAAAAGTTTATATAATGACGCTAAAGTCAGGATCAGGTGAGCAATTCCATACTCTAGAACTGTGGTCGGCAAACTCATTAGTCAACAGAGCCAAATATCAACAGTGCAACGATAAACTTCTTCTAATGCCACTTCTTCAAAATACTTGCCCAGGCTGTGGTATTTTGTGGAAGAGCCACACTCAAGGGGCTCGCGAGCCGCAGTTTACCAACCACGGCTCTAGAACAGTTGTCACCAACCCTTCAGACCTCACAGACCACCCCTGGCATCTGCTGCTCCAAAGGTTTCCTTAAATCAGTGGTCACCAACCTTTCTGACCACCAGTTGGGGACCTCTATTCTAGAATGTCAGTAGTTCCCACAACTATTATCTTGAGTAATTTCATTGATTCAAAAGTCTGAAACTTTATTTAAAGGCAGCATAATTCTGTTCTCTTCACTTTATCAATTACTACTTCATATTTTTTTTTTAAAATATGGAATGTTTCACAAATTTGCATGTCATCTTTGTGCAAGGGCTAATCTGTATCATTCTATTTTATTGTTTATATTTTTATTGATTTCAGTGAGGAAGGGAGAGAAACATTAATGGTGAGAATCACTGGTTGGCTGCCTCCTGCACACCCCACACTGGGGATCAAGCCTGCAACCTGGCCATGTGTCCTGACCGGAATCTGACCTGGGACTCTTCAGTCCCAGGCAGCTGCTCTACGCCAAACCAGCCAGGGTTCATTCCAATTTTAGTACATGTGCTGCCAAAGTGAGCACACTACTTCATGTTTAATATGACCAGTCCTTAATGTCATTTCAAAACATTCTGCATTTATATTTTGACGGTTTAATGTCCATTCTACAAGGATTATAAGATATTCGGAACCCAGCTGAGGGAGGCCAGACAGCAAGCTGAAGGTAAGTCCATCTGTCCTGGCACAGTTCTATGGGAAAGCATAGGACATGGCTAGATCACAAATGGCCAAGATAACAAGGATTCTTTTTTCTTAACTGTAAACGGTTTTCATGGCCATTTCTATGTGCAGCACCAGTTTATGTCTTCACACCAAAATCTTAAAACTTTTTGAATCTTACCATAAAACTGTCTGGTTGAGCCTTGAGAATAAAATGAGCTCCAGGCCAACCACGTTCTTTTATTATAATTGCTATAGAAAGAATACTTTTTGTTGTTGTTCCTCATGTTATTTTGACTTCTCCCTCCATCTCAGCTACTTCAAAGAAGCTGCCTTTATTATTCAAAGGTTTTTGACCCTAACAACTTCAGGGTGCTGAGAGATGACACCAAGGTAAGAACTTGACACTTCCGGAGGAAAAGATCAGACTAGTTAGTGTTCTGGTAGTATTCTGCAGCAAACGCTGGCGGAGAGGGATAGGAAAATGCTGGGATACAGGAAGCACTTCCTCTCCAGAATCCTTTTTAAATGAAACTGCAGCCATTCTACTGGCCACTCAGGACCCAATCTTGTTACTTAGCTCCATTCCTTTGCTTTGTTTCATACCCTGGGCACCAGAAACCAGACAGGCCTGTTATAAACCCCATTATTCAGAGGCCTCATTGCAGCAACAGAAATAACATTAATGCTAATTTCCCAGGGAAAAACACCACCAAAGAATGCAACTCTCAGCTTATGGCCAACCTAAGTTATTTATTTAAGCCACCTCTTGCCATAAGTAGAGATGGGAGATTAGTCATCATTTTACATTAGGGAAGAAGTCAGCTAAGGTCCCGTACACCTTCTGGTCCGTGTGCAGAGCGTGGTCCAAACCAGTGCTGTGGTCCCCGCGGGCATTGGTCCGGGTTCTCTCTAATGGTCCTCTTCGTAGCCCGTTGGCAGCGGGTTCATGTGGGGGTTATGGAAGAGAGTGTGGTTACCGTCTCCCCAGGGGAAGGGCTGTGGAGGGAAGATGTCAATTAGGGCATTCCAGAAAAGTTCAGAAACCACACTGCCACGAACTGCTTAAAATAGGGTAAGTGACAGATAATACATAAAACAAAAAGGAAATTAGTCCTCTAACTACTGGCATAAAGTAGGTAGCAGGAAAAGAAAGCTTAAGTTTGTTATTCATAAACCTCTCCCTGGCAGGCATATTATGAAAGTGTAACCCTCAAATCACCTGTATGGGAATGGCAGAGGTGGTGCGGCGAGAAGATACTCGCATGGTACCTTTGAAAAGCATTGCTCTTGAATCATGGTTTCCAACCCAGGATGACTCTGCCATGCCAGGGACATAGGCAATCAATACCTGGAGTCATCTGAGGCGGGATTGGGCACTACTGGCATCTAGAGGGCAGAGGTCAAGGATGCTGCTAAACAGCCTACAACTGCGGACAGCCGGCTCCCCGCAAGAACCTATAGTGCTGAGGCTGAGAAACCTCCTGTATGACTTCTAATTCTACGGTACTGGGGGGGGGGGAGTGGGGCTCAAAGACTTAAAAAAAACAAAATTCTTCCTAAAACTAAGAATCTAGCTTAATTTCTGAGGCCAGTCCTACCTGGACTGATGTAATATTTATTAAAGAACCGGAGGGGCGCTTGTTAAGTAAGAATACGGCGGAGAGCAAATGATTGTGAAGCTACATCAACAGCCAAAGCGTAACACGGCGGGGAAGATAATGGCCTAGAGAAGAACGGGAGTGTCAGTCTCTTTGTTATGCAGCCGGTACCTGCCCGGCGCGCAGGTTTTAAAGGGGAACCAGGGTCCGACTGTGCCAATGTGAGCAAGTTTCCCGAACCTACACGGTTTTATACAGACGACAGCTGTTTCTGAACAGTCAGGAGGCAGGTGGATCAGAAGAGGAAAACTGGAAGTCACTCATTGTGGGACTTTGAAGAAGAAAGTGAGAAGTGACACCCCCCGTCTCCATCCCCTGCCCGCTCCTCGGGTTCCCTTCCGTGAAACCGGAGAAAATAGCTGGCGATCACTTCATGAGGAGCCGTGGACGCTCGGGACGGGCTCCTCGCTTTCAGAAATAGAGCGCCGGGGCGAGGGCTTTGGGAGGGAAGGAGGACGGGCACGGCAGGCGGCCGGGGCCTACCTTGGTCCTGATGCGCAGGTGGGGGTAGGCGATGAACTCGGGTCTCTCGTGCTCTCCCTGGCGCGACTTGAGGAAGACGTTCAGCATGCTCACCGCCACGCCGGGGAGCGCCACGAAGTAGGTGAGAGCCCTCCACAGGCGCGCTGCGGAGCGCAAACGGCTGAGGCCGGCGGCGGCCGTCCGCGCCTCCCTCCCCTCCCCCAAGGCCTCGGCCCAAGGTCACAGCCCCCGCCGCCCGCTGCCGCCGGCCCGGCCCCCGCCGCCCGCGGCCCCCGTACCTGAGCCCTCCTCGCCGTGGGCGCCGCTCGACATGGGCCGCGCCGGCTGCAGCCGCCGCCCCAGCAGCGCGGAAACCCGAGCCACAGCCGCCGTCGCCATCTTTTCACCGAGACCTCCGCCACACCGGAAGCGGAAGCAGCTGCGCCGTGGAGGCGGGACCCCGCCTCAAAGGCAGTTCCTATTGGGCGGTGCCTAGCCCGGAGCCTGCGCACTCGCCCCCTCCGGCCGCGGGGAGCGGAGGGGCCGCGGAGCCGGGCAGCCGCAGGGGCCGCAGTTCTCCCTCCCGGGGCAGCGCCCCCTCCGCTCGCCCCGAGAACAAAGCGCGAAGGAAGGTTGTGGAGGGCACCCTGGGTCGTGGGCACTCCCTTCGCTGGAGTTCGTGGGCTACACGAACCGCTTATCTCTGGCCCCAACACGAACCACTTATTTTTCATGGCCCGGACACAGCCGTTGTTGTTGTTGTTATTATTATTACTTATTATTATTATTATGTCTCCCTTGAAAGACTGTAAACCCTGATGCCAAGAGTTGGCCCGGCACAGCGTTCCCAGCCTGGAATGGTGCCTGGAAGCCAGCAGGTGCTCCACAAGCGTTTGCTGACGAATGAGTGAATGAATAGTAACGGGAATGAAAACTTGGCCTCCGCTGTATTCTGGCTCAACAGCCCCGCCCCATCATTTCTTCCTTCCCTTTTCTTCCTTCTTCTCATCTAAAAAGAGCCTTGAAAAGAAAAGTTTAAGAAAATAGGTACAGGAGATAAAAATAAGCTGTTTTTTTATTTATTTTTTATGTATTTATTTATTTTTATCATAAGCACCGTTAAGAATATAATGAAAGCCCTAACTAGTTTGGCTCAGTGGCAGAGCTTCGGCCTGCAGTCTGAAAAATCCCAGGTTCAATTCCGGTCAAGGGCATGTTCCTTGGTTGTGGGCACATCCCCAGTGGGGGTGTGCAGGAGGCAGCTGATGGATGTTTCTCTCTATTCCTCTCCCTTCTTCTCTGTAAAACATCAATAAAATATATTTTTAAAAAGAAAAGAAAAAAGAATATAATGAAAGTTCTAACCGGTTTGGCTCAGTGAATAGAAAGCCTCGGACTGAAGGGTCAGGGTTCAGTTCCAGTTAAGAGCACAAAACCCGGTTGCCGGCTCCTTCCCCGGTAGGGGCCGTGCAGGAGGCAGCTGGTCAATGATTCTCTTTCATCATTGATGTTTCTATCTCTCCCTTCCTCTCTGAAGTAAATTAAAAATATAAATATATGCCTTAGCTGGTTTGGCTCAGTGAGTAGAGCGTCAGCCTGCAGACTGAAGGGTCCCAGGTTCCATTCCGGCCAAGGGCACATGCCTGAGTTTCAGGCTTGATCCCCTGGAAGGGGGTGTGCAAGAGGCAGCCAATCAATTGATGTTTCTATCTGTCTCCCTCTCCCTTTCTCTCTGAAATCAATAAAAATTTCATATATATATGTGTGTGTGTGTATATATATATATATACACACATATATATGTGTGTGTATGTGTGTATGTGTATATATACATATATATATATATATATATATACACACACACATATACATAAAGAATGTAATGAAAGTTATGAACCCTTTTCCCCGAAAATGTACCTGCTCTTAAGAACACACTGTTGCCAAAACTGGTTTGGCTCAGTGGATGGAGTGTCGGCCTGCGGACTGAAGGGTCCTGGATTCGATTCCGATCAAGGGCATGTACATTGGTTGTGGGCACATCCCCAGTAGGGGGTGTACAAGAGACAGCTGATCAATGTTTCTAACTCTCTATCCCTCTCTCTTCCTCTTTCTAAAAAATCAATAAAATATATATATTTTTTTTTAAAAAAAACCACTGATTAGCAGACAGTGTTGTGGGAAGAAAGTCCCATAAAGTAATACAGGACTTTTCAGAGACCCTGTGCCCCAGGCGAAGAAGCCCTGACTAGGGAAACACAGTGACTCTGTGGGAAGACTGGGCTCCCATCTTGTTTCCTTCCCTAACAATCTGTGTGACCTTGGTCAGTCAGATAAAACGAATATTTTAAGGTCATGCATTTCATGGATACAAAAACTTAGGATCATATTACTAGAGCTTCACAGTCTGAGGGAGCACTAGATCTTTCTCTGGGTAGTGGGGAGGGGGAAGGGTTTCATGTGTGTAAACAGAGTCACCAGAGTGTGTATGAAGCCCCAGAGTGTGGCCTTGGAAAGGGTTCAAGTTCAGGCATCAGGAAGTCCTGGGTTCAAATCTCTTGTCTGCTACCTGCTGTTTCCTCTTTTCTTAAATAGGAAAGTAACACTCATTTTTATCCAACAAATAATTATTATCCAACAGATATTTATTGAGACACAGCTCTACCTTGGGAAGTTGTCCAACCTCCATCTACAATAAGTTTCATTTAATAAATATTAACTAGTGTTCCCACTGTGTTCCGGGCATGCGCAGTAGTACACCAGAGCTATAAGATCTCTCTCTTGCAGCTCACATTCCAGTGGTGGAGACAGGATTAAGTGAAAAATGCTCCATGCCTGAAATATATTAAAAATTCAACCAATATTGGTTTTCTCAGAGGGCGTGTCTATCGTGCTTGGCGCAGAGTTCGTGCTCAGGCATAACGCCTACGGAGTTATTGTCAGGAGTGCTCAGCATTTCAAAGCCTTGAGTCACTGAGTTTAGACAACCCAGGACACCAGATCACCAATACAACAAATAATAGTTATTGAGCACTTATTGTCTGCCCAAATGTCTTCCCCACTTCAGTAAATGGCCACTCCGTTTCTCAGTCCTTGGCTCCTGTCTCCCCCCCACACACACACACATACTCACACACACTGCGATCCATTTCCAAATCCTGGCAGCTCTTCCTTCGGACATATCCAAAATTTGACCCCTTCTTACTACCGATGGCTCCTAATTTAATCAAAAGTGTTCTCTCTCACTTGGACAATTGCAGCAACTTCCTCCATGGTCTCCCTGCTACCTGGTCCCCCACCATCTGTTCTCTCCATGGCAGCCAGAGGGATCCTTTAAGCCCGTCAGATCTTCTTCCTTCTCTGCTCAGAATCTTCCAATGGCTCCCATCTCCCTCAAAGTGAATGTCAAAGTCCTCACAGGAGGCTGCCAGGCCCTACACACCCCGCCCCCAGCCACCTCTCTGACATCCTCCCTTCTGCCCACCCCCTTGCCCACTTCACTCCAGCTCACTTGGCCTTCTTGCCTTTCCTGGAACATTCCAGGCATCCCCTGCCTCAGGACATTGACACGTGCTCCTTTCTCTGTCTGGAAGAGTTCACCTCCAGAGAGTCCCATGAATTGCTTCTTTATTTCAGCCTGGGTCTGCTGAGGAGTCATCTTATCAGAAAGGCCTTCCCAGTCTATCCCAAAATGAAACAATCCTCTCAACCCTGACACTTCATTCTCCTTACTCTGCCTTATCTATCTTCATGGTACTTACCACTGTCTGTCTCCCTTTGTGAACTATGTTTTGTTTTGGTAAATCCTCACCCGAGGACATTTCCCATTGATTTTTAAGGAGAGTGGAAGAGCGAAGGAAAGACAAAAACATCCATGTGAGAGAAACACATCAATTGGTTGCCTCTTGCACGAGCCCCAACCAGGGTCTGGGCTGGGAAAGATCCTGCCCTTGATCAGAATCGAACCCAGGACCTTTCGATCCACAGGCCGATGCGCTACCCACTGAGCAAAACCGGCGAGGGCTCAAATCAGTGTTTTTAACCTCAAAGCCATACAGACTTGGCTTTGGCTGGAAGGATATCAACTCCATCAGGGCACCCTGTCAAGCTCCTGCTGTCCAGATGCTCTGAATAGGGAGCAGCAAGGAAAGGAAAACCATTCCCTTTCTGACTTCAATGCCTTTGCAAAGAAAAATAGTCATGAGATCCTTGATAACGAGCGGAACCTTCAAACGTGTTCCCAGCCTGTGCTGCCTCTCCCCCTCCTTCGCTGTGACTCCCAGGGCCTCCGGCCTCTGTGCGGGAGCTGCCCCAAGGCCACGGCCACAGCCAGCCTGGATTTGACGTCACCCTCTCTGGCAGCAGGTGGTATTTACACTCAAACTGAGCCCACGGAGGCTCCTCTGACGCTCGAGTTCCTTGAAACAAGGAGCTGGTGTGTGGGCGCCTCAGTATTAGGGACCAGCTACTGATGGGGGAGGCATCGGAGAGAGACTGGGGAGGCTGCCCCGCCAAGGACAGGGCTTGCTCAGGGGAAAGCTTATCTGAGGCCTCCCGTCTGCTGCTTCTGCTGTGGTTTCTCCCAGCTCAGAGCGCCTCTGATCCTGGGCCAGTAGATATTTGTCCACCAAGAGACGGACTCTAGAAGGCACCACGGCATTTCCCACACAGGCTGAGGGGAAGCCAGGGTGCTGTGACCACCACTCAGCCTCTGAGTAACTTGTCTGAGCTGCTCAGCATCAGAAATGCAATCAGGGTCTCCAGTGTGTCATGGGGTGGGGGTGACAAGATAGCAGCGACCCTCATGGAGCACCCACCGAGAGGGAGAGACTGATAAGGAAACAGCTATTAAGCCAGCGTGATGGATTCTGCAACGGGAGGCAGTACAGCGTGGGCCTTCGGATCAAGTTCAAGTCCCAGGTCCGCTGCTTAGCTATGAATCATGGGCAAGTCAAGTCACCTCTTAGAGTTTCACGGGTGAATTGAAGTTACTAGAAGGATTTAGCAGGATAAAAGATACTAGCGAACATTCATTAAGCACGTGTGTACTGAACTCTGCTCATGTATTAATTTGGTCATTACAGCACTCCTATGAGATACATGCTATTCTTTTTTCTTCTTTTTTTTTTTTTAACATATTTTATTGATTTTTTACAGAGAGGAAGAGAGAGGGATAGAGAGAAACATCGATGAGAGAGAATCATCAACCAGCTGCCTCTTGCACCCCCCCTCCACCAGGGATGTACCCGCAACCATGGTACATGCCCTTGACCGGAATCGAACCCGGGATCCTTCGGTCCGCAGGCTGACGGCTCTATCCACTGAGCCAAACCGGTTTCGGCAGACACATACTATTCTTATAGTATTGATTCTAACCATCCATCACAAGACCAGCGGGAGGTATGGCACCTGGTACATACTGAATTCTTTGTCCCTTGGTCTTGTCAATCATTAGTTCCCGAGTTGTACCATTTTTAAAAAGTACTGTCACAGTGGCCTGGCAGCAGAAAATAATTTGTACAGAATTGCTGGGCGTTTGTCTGCTCCAACCTTACATCCTCATAGTCAGTAACCCTGTAACAGATGGTGCTGTCCTGAGTACAACCCTACATACATCCCCATAGTCAGTAACCCTGTAATAAAGGGTTCTGCCCTGAGTACAAGGCAGAAAGGATGGGGTTCTCCCCGGCGCCCCCTGCAGTACCGCTCTCCACCTGTGGGTGGCAGGCTCCACATGTGCGGGCGCGGTCCGCCGGTCTGGGAGGGATGAGCCCTGCCTGCGACCTTCAACGTGGCTCTCTGGTCTGGGGACCCGGATCCTTGAAGGAAGGGGCGGCGGAACCTGCGAGGCGGGTAACGAGAGTCAGGCCAGACTCCTCGCTAGCGCCTTGCCCCCTGAGATTCTCCTGAATCTACCTTAGAACAAGAAGAGACAACTCTTCCTAGAGAATGCTCCTCCAGCTTACCTTCCCCCACCCCCAGTGGGGAGCGGAGAGGAGAGACTGCAAGGCCCCAGGGCCAGGGAGACAGAGAGAGGGGCTGTCCTGAAAATGTTTATCTTCCTAACATCCCTCCCAGGGCACTGCACTTGGCGGGTGACTAACTGCCCCCACCCAGGAGCTCTTTGGTTTGGGGAGGGAGCGGGTTGGCACCCCATTTTACCCAGCAGGGCCATTGCGGCTCAGAGAGGCAGTGCCCGCTCAGAAGGCAGACTTCCTGGGTTGGCAGGGAGGGCCTCCAGGGGCACCTCACCCACTTTCTGTGTCAGCCTTCTCGGCCTTCTCCCCCGTCCACGTCATGTCGTCATCGTCCCGTCCATCCGCTGGCTCCTGCTTCTCTGCAGCTGCCCATCCACTGTGATCTCTTTACCCTGTGAGGCTCCCCCACCGGGATCTGTCCCTCCCGCTTCCTGCCCCCAGAGGCCCTGCCAGCGCCTCCGTTTGAGCGTGGCACAGTGTGAGACGGATGGTTGTGGCCATGCCTGGCCCTCCTACCAGGCTGCTCCTCCCAGGCGGCACTTGTCATCGGGAGGGAGGAGCCTTATAACCATCCACCCGGCCCCCACGCTGACAGACTGGGAGTCCGTGTTTCTTACTGTCTCCTCTTTCATTCCACATCCAGTCAAGCACCAAGTGGGTTTTACCTTTATTTTATTTTATTTTATTTTTTTCAAGAGCATTCGGAGTCACTAAAAACGTGTGCAAACGGGGCTTTCAAACCAACAGGATCCTGGGAGCGCAGGATGAGGACCTTGGTAAATGGAGGGTGTTTTCTGTGGCGAGAGGGTGGGTGGGTGGGTGGGATGAGGTTACCTCCTCTTTGATCCCCTCCATCCCTGCTCAGTCCTGGCCACTCTTCTCTCCCCCGGACGACTGCATAGCCTCCAGGCTGGGCTCTCCTTACAGCTTCACCATCTCCACTCTGCCCCCCACCCGGCAGCCTGGCTGGTCCTTCTGAAGGCAGATCTGACCGTACACCACCCCCCTTTGCAAGCCATCAGCAGCTGCCTGTTCCCTTAGGATAAGACCCAAACGCCTTACTCTGCCTCCCAGGTCCTCAGAGGTACAATCACGGCCTATCGCAACCATTTTTTCTAAGGATGCCTGTGTCATCGTGAGCTAGCCTTCTGTCTCTGAACTATGCTAAGCCCTTTTCAACCTCAGGGTCTTTGCTCATGCTGTGCCCTCCCACTCCTCATTTCACTAACTTTTAAACAAATTGACATTAGCCCTAGTCCATTTAGCTCAGTGGATAGAGCATTGGCCTGTGGACTAAAGGGTCCCGGGTTCAATACCGGTCAAGGGCACATGCCCAGGTTGCGTGTTCGATCCCCAGTAGGTTGGAGCCAATCAATGATTCTCTCATCCTTGATGTTTCTACTATCTCTTTCCCTCTCCCTTCCTCTTTGAAATCAATAAAAACGTATTTTTAAAAAGGAATGAAAGGAAGCGCCGAAACCAGTTTGGCTCAGTGGTAGAGCGTCGGTCTGCGGACTGAAAGGTCTCAGGTTCGATTCCGGTCAAGGGCATGTACCCGGGTTGCGGGCACATCCCCAGTAGGGGGTGTGCAAGAGAGGCAGCTGGTCAATGTTTCTCTCTCATCGACATTTCTAGCTTTCTGTATCTCTTCCTTCCTCTCTGTAAAAAATCAATAAAATATATTTTTTTTAAAATAAAAATGAATGAAAGGAAGAAAGTAAACAAACTATTTAAAAAATTGATATTAGAAAGTGAGAGGAAGGGGGGGCATTGGGTATATGTACAAAAATAATAATTTAATAAAAAAACATATTATAAGAAAAAAAAAGAAAAAAAAAGGAAGTGAGAGGAAGGGAAACAGAGAGAGAAAGTCGATTTGTTGTTCTCTTATTTATGCATCACTGGTTGCTTCTTGGGTGTGTTCTGATGAAGGATCGAACCTGAAACCTGGGCTATCGGCTATCGGGACGAGGATCTAACCAGCTGAGCTCCCGGCCAGGTGGCTCACATGACTCTGTGGGAAGGCGGCCTGTGAAAGCCTCGCCATGATGGAGGCTGCTCTCATGCTTAACCCCGACTCTAGGTCTTCATTCAAGTTTGTGAACATTGAATGACCTTGAACCCTGTTGTGGAATTCAAACATCTGGTCAGATTTCTGATCAGACTAAATCCGGGCTCAAATCTTGCCTCCAACAGTTCCGTGGGCCTCCTTCCTTCGCGTGAAATGTGACAGTGAGGAAAGTCCCAGCCTCATTTCCACCCAGGCCCACCCAGCTGTGCGTCCTCTCCCCGGAGCGGCTTCCCCTGGCCCGTGGTGTGCTTCCCCCTCAATATCAGCCTTCTTCCTTTACAGCAAGCACCATATTTCTTATTTCTTAAAAATATATTTTATTGATTTTTTACAGAGGAAGGGAGAGGGATAGAGAGCTAGAAACGTCAACGAGAGAGAAACATCGACCAGCTGCCCACAACCAAGGTACATGCCCTTGACCGGAATCGAACCTGGGACCGTTGAGCCAGCAGGCCGATGCTCTATCCATTGAGCCAAACTGGTTAGGGCCCATGTTTTTAAATAGCACAAATCATAATGGTGTTGTTGTTTCTCTTTAATTTACTTTGTTACGTAAGAACATTTAACTTCTCTTTTGCTGTTGTATCTCCAATACGTTGCCCTCTTCCTGGGGCCTGAATAATATGCAGCATTTTCTTTTCTCTTTTCCCCACAAAAAGCCTTGTTGTTTTCATTTAAAAAATATATATATATATTTAATTGATTTTTTACAGAGAGGAAGGGAGAGAGATCGAGAGCCAGAAACGTCAATGAGAGAGAAATATCGACCAGCCGCCTCCTGCACACCCCCCACTGGGGATGTGCCCGCAACCAACGTACATGCCCTTGACCGGAATTGAACCAGGACCCTTCAGTCCGCAGGCCGACGCTCTACCCACTGAGCCAAACCAATTTCGGCCTTGTTGTTTCCATTTGGTCCAAGGGCTGCAGGTTGATGAAGAGTTGCCAGGTGGTTTCAGGGAGAGGCTCTGGCAAAGGCCAGACACGGGAGGGAGGGGAGGGGCCTCTCAAAGGCCTTGAGGGTGAGCTTTTCAAAAAGACACTCACCCAGCCCAGCCTGTGGAGCTTAGTGGTCATACCCCACATTTTCTGAAGTCCTACTGTGTGCCAGGCACTCTTCTAAGCATGTCACAGGAAAATTCATTCCATTCTTAAAACAGCTCCCTGGACATAGATAGAAGGCACTATTATTAGCTCCTTTGTCAGGGGAGGAAGCTGAGGCATTGGAAGGGGACGGAAAGTGGCTGTGAGGGGATCTGAATCTGAGCTGGCCAGGGGCAGAACCCTATGACCCCCTGAGGATGAGCGGCCGTGTGGCCTGAAGGTTAGTTATTCCAGAGGGAAGAGCTCCCGCCATGCCTGGTGAAAGGGTGGACTGAGGAAGCAGGTGTTCTCCGGGTCCCATTACAAAGGAATTCTCCGCTTATTCAAATGTCGCCATTTACTGCCGGCACTAAGGACTCTAGATAGAGGGACTTAGTTCAAACAAGCAGAGGCTTAGCATTGACAATGGAGGTGGAAACGGCATCCAGATGAGAAGAGGGAGGACTGGGCTTCCGCTGCCATTAGGCGGCTGATAAGAGGCTGCTAAGGTCCTGGGAGACCACACCTCTCCCGCCAGCCCCATTCCCTCCCACCCGGCTCTCCCTCCCACAGTGGAGCAGGTATCTGAGAAAGCCTTGGAAAACCCGGGTCCCCCTGATTCCTCAGGCTGCATGGGGGGGGGGGGTGGCTTTTCCAAGTTCCCACAGCCCCCTGATCCCACCACTTTGCTTTGCTACCCCCCTCCTGCCCCTTGCTCTCCTCCCCCCACTGAGAACCCCCAAGGGCAGAGACTGGCTGTGTGTCTCTTCCCCTCTTATTGGTCTTTTCACTCTTACTCACTCCTCAGGTCTCATCTTAAAAGTCACCTCCTCCAAGAAGCCTTCCTTGGCCAGCCCCACAATCTGCATAGAGCACTTTCTCTCAGTAACGATTGCTTGTTGCATGTCTAGGTCGCCTTACCCTTCATCCGGGGGTTCCCACACCTCAGTGTCTGTACGTCACCTGGGAGCTGTGAGGGGCCAGTTCCCAGGCTCCCCCTCAGAGGATCTGAGTCAGAGTTTTTAGTGGGGCCTGAGAATCTCACTGTGACAGCTCCCACCACAAATCTGGTGTGGGCGGCATCAGAGGATCGATACAATAAATGGGGCTCCTTGCCCGGCTGGCGTGGCTCAGAGGCTGAGCATCAGCCTATAAACCAGGAGGTCATGGCTCGATTCCCAGTCAGGACACATGCCCGGGTAGTGGGCTCCATCCCATGTAGGGTGTGCAGGAGGAGGCCGAGCTATGATTCTCTCCCATCACTGATGTTTCTATCTCTCTCTCTGCCTTCCTCTCCGAAATAAAAAAAAAAAAAAAATTAATAAGTAAATAAATAAAATGGGGCTCCTTGAAGGCAAGGATCATGATCACTATCATCCCCATTAGCCAGTCTGTGCCTGGCACAGAGGAGGTGTACAAACAGGATTGTGGAATGAATGAATGAATGAGTGAGTGAAGGTTGCCAGCACTGTAATACGTTCTTCAAATACAGCCATTTGCCTTTGGCCTTGAAAGAGCCACGTGAAGGTCACGTGAGTGCACTTCCCGGGAATGGAGGTGGGAGGTGTGGCAGCTTTGGTGTCTACAGGGCTCCCTGGGAAGCCAAGGACCCTGCTTGCCGGCTGTGCGGCCTGAGCAGGTCTGGTCCCCATCAGCCTCGTTCTCTTCGTCTGCAGATCAGAGATGACAACAACCACGGCTGTGTCATGTGACAAGATGAAATGGGGCAAAGCTCTTAGCATAGTGCCTGGTCCACAGTCAGCGTCCAAAGCCCTCTGGGCCCCAGTGTTACTGTTGCTGCTGTTATGAGCATAACATTTTAACACGGGATCCTGGAATGCAGGGGATCCCCACTCAGGGTTCCATGGGTCGCCCTTGATGAGGAATCCATAGCGGGTGCTCGCAAGTATAGACTATGAATATCCAGGGTAGGGCATAGGATTGCGAATATCTGTCCGTTTTCCTAAGGAGCAGATGTTAGCCTTGAACTGCTGAAAGATGAGAAGCTCCCCGGCCGGCGTGGCTCGGTGACTGAGCGTCCACCACCCATGAAGCAAGGGTCACGGCTCCATTCCCTGGTGGGGCACAGGCCCGGGTTGCAGGCTCAATCCCCAGTGTGGGGTGTGCAGGAGGCAACCAGTCAATGATTCTCTCTCATCATTGATGTTTCTGTCTCTCTCTCCCTCTCCCTTTCTATCTGAAATCAATAGAAATATAGTTATTTTTAAAAATAAATATATTCTGCCGAAACCGGTTTGGCTCAGTGGTAGAGCGTCGGTCTGCGGACTGAAGGGTCCCAGGTTCGATTCCGGTCAAGGGCATGTACCTGGGTTGAGGGCACATTCCCAGTGGGGGGTGTGCAGGAGGCAGCTGGTCGATGTTTCTCTCTCATCGATGTTTCTAGCTCTCTATTTCTCTCCCTTCTCTCTGTAAAAAAAATCAATAAAATATATATTTTTAAAAATAAATATATTCTTTTTTTTTTAAATATTAGATAGGTAATGTGCATTTTCTAACAAGGTTTGAGGGAGGCACATCTCACATAAGAGTCACCCTCATAAACTACAAAAGGATCTGAATATTCTATTTTAACTTAAGAACCCACTGCTGTATGTTAACTCTCTGATCTTTTTTTTTTTTTTTTTTAATATATTTTATTGAATTTGTACAGAGAGGAAGGGAGATACAGAGTTAGAAAAATCGATGAGAGTGTCATCGATCAGCTGCCTCCTGCACACCCCCTACTGGGGATATTCCCGCAACCAAGGTACATGCCCTTGACCAGAATCGAACCCGGAACCCCTCAGTCCCCAAGCTGATGCTCTATCCATTGAGCCAAACCGGTCTCGGCCGATCTTTTTTTTTTTTTTTTTTTTTTTTTTTAATATATTTTATTGATTTTTCACAGAGAGGAAGAGAGAGGGATAGAGAGTTAGAAACATCAATGAGAGAGAATCATCGATCAGCTGCCTCTTGCACACCCCCTATTGGGGATGTGCCCGCAACCAAGGTACATGCCTTTGACCGGAATCAAACCCGGGACCTTCCAGTCTGCAGGCTGACACTCTATCCACTGAGCCAAACCGGTTTCGGCTTAACTCACCAATCTCTTGAAGTACAGCCAAAGCCTCTTCTCTGAGTCTGATGTGTGTCAGCTGGTTGGCATCCCCCCCTTCTTCCTGCATGAAACGCTCCCTGAATTCCAGTTTTGGCTTCTTAGAAGCTGATGTGGATCTGAAGTCCCCATTGTCCAGATTATTAGAATTTCATCTTCATCCCTACCCAATTGTCTAGTTGTCCAGGCCACTAACTCCTCCCACCCCCAGTGGCTTACAACAAAAGTTGATTTTTGGCTCATATGTTATGGCCAGCATGGGTCAAGCAGGGGCTTTGCTCCATCTTTTTTTCTTTCTTTTTTTCTTTCAAAGATATTTTTATCGATTTCAGAGAAGAAGGGAAAGGGAGAGAGAGATAGAAACATCAACGATGAGAGTGAATCGTTGATCGGCTGCCTCCTGCACACCCCACACTGGGAATCGAGCCCACAACACAGGCTTTGCCCTGACTGGGAATCGAACCCTGACCTTCTGGTTCATAGGTCAATGCTCAACAACTGAGTCACACCAGCTGGGCTCTTTCTTTTTCTCTCTCTTTTTAATTGACTTTGCTTTTATTTATTTTTTAAAATATATTTTTATTGATTTTAGAGAGGCAGAGGGAGAGAACGAGAGAAACACTGGTCGGCTGCCCTTACCGGGGATCCAGCTTCCAGCCCAGATGGGAATCCAGCCTGCCATGGGGAAAGAACCAGCACCTCTCGGTGCATAGGACAATGCCCAAGTAACAGCCACCCCGGCCAGGGCTCCAGCAACGCCTTAATCCAGGGAGTTAGTTAATCCAGAAAGTTTCCACTATACAGTCATGTCTAACAAAAAAGCCATCTCTCTAAGTAATGGGTTGGAACAGAGCTAATTCTGTCTTTCTTTCTGCTCATTTATAGCTTCTAGTTATTTTTTGCACCTTTAAACTGGATGAAAGTGGATGTGCCAGGTGCTAAGTGAACTGTACTAGACTTCACCTTCTTTGAATCGAGCCCATTGTGACAGGCTGGACGTGCCATGACATGCCTCCCCTCCCAGGAATGGCGGTGTGGAGGCCTGAGTGATGGCGTGATGCTCAGCCTGTGCTCCAGGGCCCGCAGCAGCGCATTGCCTGGGAACTTGTTCGAAATACAAGTCCTGCCGAAACCGGTTTGGCTCAGTGGATAGAGCGTCGGCCTGCTGACAAGGGTCCCGGGTTCCATTCCGGTTAAGGGCATGTACCTTGATTGCAGGCACATCCCCAGTAGAGGGTGTGCAAGAGGCGGCTGGTTGATGACTCTCTCTCATCAATGTTTCCAACTCTCTATCTCTCTTCCTCTCTGTAAAATATCAATAAAATATATTTTAAAAAAAAATAAATACAAGTTCTCAGGCTCCGCCCCAGACTCGCTGCTGGAAACTTGGGGATGAGGCCCAGCAGTCCGCCTTTGAACAGCCCTCTCAGGGGTGATGGGGCTCCCTAAGGGCAGCAGATGCTGCACATCCCAGGTTTACTTAGAGGCTGTGTGATCTCAGAGAAGTCCCTGTACCTCTCTGAACCCGTTTCCTCGCTGGAAAATGAGAATAATAATCCGGCCTTCCAGGGCGATGGTGAAGATTGAGTGCGATCAGACATGTACAGTGCACAGGACAGTGCTGACACGTAGCAGGCACCCAAGAGACATTAGGGATATTAATATGACTATTAGGAGCTCAATGTGGCCGCTCTGGTTAGGTGAAAATATTTGGGAGGAAAGGGAGGAGATGTCAGTGGGTTAAATGGTTTCTGAGAGGCCACACAATAGCAGGCACTTTGACCTCACATGTCCTTTTGCCTTCCTAAGAAACGCATGGAAGTAGGTATAATTAGACTCCTTGACCATTTCACAGATGTGGAGACTGAGGCGTGGGGAGGTTGGATGACAGCTAAGAAGCAGAGGAGCTGGAGATCTGACCACATCCATGTACTCCACGTGTCTCACCCCACCCCAGCTTCAAGCAGATGCAGACAGATTGCCACTTCCCATGCTGTCTGCATCTGCCCTCAAGAGTCTGGCTGGCCAAAAGCGGTTTGGCTCAGTGGATAGAGCGTCAGCCTGCGGACTGAAGGGTCCCAGGTTCGATTCTGGTCAAGGGCATGTACCTTGGTTGTGGGCACATCCCCGGTAGGGGGTGTGCAGGAGGCAGCTGATCAATGTTTCTCTCTCATTAATGTTTCTAACTCTCTGTCCTCTCCTTTCCTCTCTGTGAAAAATCAATAAAATATATTTGTTTTTTAAAAAAGAGTCTGGCCAAAACCGGTTTGGCTCAGTGGTAGAGCGTCGGTCTGCGGACTGAAAGGTCCCAGGTTCGATTCCGGTCGGGGGCATGTGCGTTGGATGCGAGCACATCCCCGGTGGGGGGTGTGCAGGAGGCAGCTGGTCGATGTTTTTCTCTCATCGACGTTTCTAGCTCTCTATCCTTCTCCCTTCCTCTCTGTAAAAAATCAATAAAATATATGGAAAAAAAAAAAGATGAAGAAGAGTCTGGCCGAAACCGGTTTGGCTCAGTGGATAGAGCATTGGCCTATGGACTGAAAGGTCCCAGGTTCGATTCTGGTCAGGGGCATGTACCTTGGTTGCAGGCACATCCCTGGTAGGGGGTGTGCAGGAGGCAGCGGATCAATGATTCTCTCTCATCGATGTTTTTAACTTTTTATTCCTCTTTCTCTCTGTAAAAAATCAATAAAATATATATGTATTTTATTTTTAAAAAAGAGCCTGGCTGTTCTCCTGGCTGTTCTGGGGTGGGGTGGGCTGCCCGTGCAGGAGGGGCGGGGAGCTCCTGCAGCGGACCCAGCAGGAGGGTCTTCTCCCTGCTCTAGAAGGCAGGCCTTTCAACTCCTCTCCGCTGCAGGGGGGTTCTGGTTCTGCCCCTTCGGGCTGCTTCAGACCCTCACTCAGCTCCAGCCAACACCAGCAATAATGATTCAGTTCTGAGCCGCAGCCCAGAACTGATAAAGACGCTAATTTATTAGTCAGGCACAGGTAGGACAGAGATGAGCAAGTCAGACACAGGTCCTACTGCGGAGAACTTGAATGTTCATCTGAAGGGCATGCAGAACCAAGTACTAAACAGGTGATCCGAGCAGAGATGGGAATACAACGTGGCTCTGAGAGCCCCGAAGAGGCTCCGGATCTAATCTGGAAGTGGGAGGGAGACCCGGAGGGCTTCCTGGAGGCGGTGACTTCTGAGCTGACTGGGGGACTTCCCCTTGGTGTTTCGTCAGTTTCTCATTTTTAGATGGGGAAATGGGACAAGAGAGAATGATCTAGTTCATTCATTCATTTAAGCAAGTAAACATTTCTTCAGAATCAGCCCCAAGCCTAAGGATACAGAGGTGAATAAGGAGACAGACAGAGAACGTCTGCATTCTGTGTTCACCCATTCCAAGTCCGTGCCTTCCCCGGGTTCACTGTGGGCCCCGGGCAGGTCTTGTCCTCCTGAGACTCAGTTTCTCCATCTATGAACTCCGTGTCTCACGGGCTGATGCCTGGCACACAGTAAGCGCTCAATAAACACCAGCTGCTCAGGCTGTCCCTGGTTCACCCTCCCTCCTGGCTCTTCCCACCCTCCTCCCTCTCTCTCTCTCTCTCTCTCTCTCTCTCTCTCTCACACACACACACACACACACACACACACACACGCACTCACACACGCACACACGCACTCGCACACAAAGACAGTTTTGAGGCCTCTTGTTTCTCAGGGCTTTATTTATAGGCTGCTCCTCATTGTGAATGTGAAAAGGAGAAAGCCCAGGCCTCCGTGGCCCTTTCATGTGTAAATCAGCCGGCCCCAGCGCCGAGGTCACGGGAGGAGGATTTCACTCTTAATTACTCCGGGGAAGGCGGGAGGGGCGGCGGCCACCGGGCCTCGCCGGGCCTGGGCTTGGCCTTGGTGTCTGGGCCGGGCCGGCAGGGCAGGTGCCGGGGAGTGGCCCAGCGGGTTTCTGGGCGGGCAGGGCGTTCGGAGGGGGCAAGGCTGGGCAGCGTAGGAGGCAGGGGAGGCCTCATGAACGTCAGCAACGAAGAACTTTTCTTAAAACGGTCTTTTACTCGTGATTTCTTTTCTGGGGCGAGAATAGAATGCTCTGGAAAGAAACAGGGAAGCAGTCTTGTCCGACCTTGAACATGGTTTACCTGGGGCTGAATATGGGGGAGAGGGACATCATTAACGTTTTGGTAGAACGTATTTCTTTTCCTTTCTTTCTTTCTTTCTTTTTTTTTTTTTTTAATATATTTTATTGATTTTTTTACAGAGAGAAAGGGAGAGGGATAGAGAGTTAGAAACATCCATGAGAGAGAATCATCGACCAGCTGCCTCCTGCACCCCCTCACTGGGGATGTGCCCGCAACCAAAGTACATGCCCTTTACTGGAATTGAACCTGGGAACTTTTAGTGCGCAGACCGATGCTCTATCCACTGAGCCAAACTGGTTTTGGCATTTTCTTTTCTTTTTAAAAAAATATATTTTATTGATTTCTTACAGAGAGGAAGGGAGACGGATAGAGAGCTAGAAACATCGATGAGAGAGAATCATCGACCAGCTGCCTCCTGCACACCTCCCACTGGGGATGTGCCCGCAACCAAGGTACATGCCCCTGACCGGAATCGAACCCGGGACCCTTGAGTCCGAAGGCCGACGCTCTATCCACCGAGCCAAACTGGTTAAGGCCGTATTTCTTTTTGGCTAATTACAAGGACTGTGTATTGGCTTTTAATAATATCTGTGATACTGTTTCCTGAGCGGAAAGTAAATTCCTGTTCATGTAAAACACAGAGAAAAGAACGTCTGAAGCCACCGTGACCACACACAAGAAAGCCACCGGAATGTTTAGGTGCATACCCTTTGGTGCTTTATTCCCGTGTGTGTGTGTGTCTGTGTGTGTGTGTGTGTGTTTTGCACACTTACATGGCACGAGTCCTTTTGGCACAACCTAACTACCAAGGTTTTCTTCCATGTGTCTGCCTCTGCACGCGTGTTTACTTGCAGACATATTTGTGTGACTGGAGAGCCATGTCCTGAAACTTCAAATACACAAACCCTTGGGCCCCCGCAACTCCACAGCTAACATTCTACCCCACAGTGCACGCACGTGAATGGAGAAGGTGCATAGTATGAACACGTATGTTCACTGCAGCCATGCTTACAAAAGCAGACGTTAGCAAAACCCTTACTTTCAACCCCAGCCCTGAGGGTCACCAGTAAGGGGAGAATTAAATAAATCGTCACGTGACCTCACAGAGCAGACTGGTGCAGAAACTATAGGAGAATGTCATCCATGCAGAGATACCCACACATCATTGCATGACAAACATGTTTCAGAAACATTTATATTGTGTGAATCTCAGTCTCTCTACCCCTCCTCTCTCCATATATGTAAATATATCCATAGGATATATGGTAATCATATCTAAGCGGATATGCACAGAAAATTCTAGAAATACAGACATGCAACTGGTAACAGTTACTTGGGGAAGGAGCCCGAGGGTTCAGGAACTTTTGCTTTTCATCTTAGACCTTTGTATACTGACTGCATTTTTCTTTTAATGTGAGCATATGCTATGTTTGTAATTTAAAAAACTAGCTAATTATAATGTCATTTAGCCATATATAATTCTAAGTAATATATGTTCATGAAAGAAAATGCAATGTTCCTAAACACAAAATCCATTAAAGAAACACAGGGTTGAAAATATAATTCCCTATACCGTTCAAAGACAAGCACTCTTTTTTTTTTAATATATTTTTTTAAATATTTTTTACAGAGAGGAAGGGAGAGAGATAGAGAGCCAGAAACATTGAAGAGAGAGAAACATCGACCAGCTGCCTCCTGCACACCCCCAACCGGGGATGTGCCCGCAACCAATGTACATGCCCTCGAACCTGGGACCCTTCAGTCCGCAGACCGACGCTCTACCACTGAGCCAAACCGGTTTTGGCAAGACAAGCACTCTTAACATTTTTGGCTTCCTTCCTTCTAGTTTTCTTTCTGAATATATTTTTAACTTAAAAATACTAACATCCGAAACCGGTTTGGCTCAGTGGATGGAGCGTCAGTCTGTGGACTGAGGGGTCCCAGGTTCGATTCCAGTCAAGGGCATATACCTTGGTTGTGGGCACATCCGCGGTGGGGGGTGTGCAGGAGGCAGCTGGTCGATGTTTCTCTCATTGACGTTTCTAGCTCTCTGTCCCTCTCCCTTCCTCTCTGTAGAAAATCAATAAAATATATATATTTTAAAATACTAACAAAAAATATACACAAATGATACATTTGTAGAAAAGCTAGAAAATAAATACCACTCACACCCTACGGTTCAGAAATAACCACTGTTTACATTTCAGCAGAGAAGCTTTGAATGCTTTTCCGCAGTGTTTCCTTTAGGGAGTGAGTGTTTTTGGGTGTTTTTCCACCGTCCTTTCTTATGCACGTAAATTTGTGTTTTCCTTTTATTCATTCACGTATTTTCATGTGCCCTTCCATGTTATTATAAACCATTTGCAGACAAACAAGAAAGCCTTCGCTCAAACATTCTCCTCCTAAATGACTGCTAAGCTGTTGCTAAGCTTTTGTGATCACAAAGGACTCGGATGAACACTTTCTAGTTACATCTTTTCCTCTGTACCGAACACCGTCCTCCTGGCAGCGGCCTGGAAGGCCAAAGGGAGAGCCTGTTTCTTCAGGCCCTTCCTCAGCCCTTTCCAGGTTATTCCCCAAGTGTAACTCCTCGTGGCATCCCCACCCGCCGTCTACGCGACGTCCATCCTGGACGGGCACAGGGATCCTGGAGGAGGAGAGAGATGGCGGGTGGGAGGGAGCGCCTGGGAATTTGAATGTAATCTCTGCCCGTCTGCAGCCAGCGCTCCCTTTTCCTTCCCTCTTTCTAACATCGCAGCAGCGCCAACAGCTACGGAGCTTGTACTTCGTGCTTTGCACTCTCCGACATTGTCTCATCTCCATCCCAAAGAACCCTACGAGGTGGCTGGTTTTATCACCCCCATTTTACAGATGAGAAAATTGAGTCTCAGAAAAAAGTGTCTCCCGGCCGGTGTGGCCCAGTGGTTGAGCGTCGATCCGTGAACCAGGAGGTCAGGGCTCTATCCCTGTCAGGGCACATGGCTGGGCTGCCAGCTGGATGCCCCATAGGCCACATGTAGGAGGTAGCTGAGCAATGATTCTCTCTCATTGATGCTTCTATTTCTCGCCCCCTCTTCCTTCCTCTCTCTGAAATAATACAAACCTATTTCACAGGAAGAAAAGAAGTGTCTTCCCTAAAGCCACATAGCTGGTAAGCAGTGCGGCTGGGATATGAACCAGGCCGTCTGATTCCTTTTGCGTGAATGTGTAGATGGGCCAGGCTCTCATTTCACAGGAAGAAAAGAGATGAGCTGCTCGGATTGCTGGGTTCCCTCTGAGCTCCCCTGTCCGGTGGCAGGGCATTAATCCAGGGGGTTGGGCCTGTAGGAGCGCCAACACTCTGCCTTAGCAAGCCTTCCTGCCCGAGCTGGGGTGGCTCAGTGGGTAGAGCATCAGACAGCAAACCAAAGGGTCCCGGGTGGATTCCGGTCCAGGGCACATACTTAGGTTGCAGGCTCCTCTCTGGGCCGGGTCCTGATGTGCAGGAGGCAATCAATCAATGTGTTTCTCTCACATCGATACTTCTCTCTGTCTCTCCCTCTCTTCCACTCTCTAAAAACCAACCGAAAAATATCCTCCGGTGAGGATTAAAAATATAGAAGAAAGAAAGCAAGCCTTCCCGCCTCTCAGAATCACAGCCCAGCTGTGCGCTCCCTCCAGGGCTAGGCGCTGCCGGTCGGTCGTTAAAAAGGCGGAAATTGCAGGGAAGCACCACATGCCCAGGCAGAGGACACCGGGCAGCCCCGGCGTGTTCAGCCATGGCTTCCCATGAGGAGGAGGAAGCGTTCAGGTGGACGGAAAGCAGCGAGAGACGGAGAGTGATCGCACTGGGGGGAGGCTGCACGCACAGGCGGGCGGAGATGGTGCCCGGAAGGACCAACTTGGGGATCGGCTGGTCCCTGGAGGTGAAGAGACTTAAATGCCTGAGTTCCCACCGCAAAGAAAAGCATGGGTGTCTGACCTGGAAGTTCCAGCCACTGCATTCTACAGGTGAGGCCTCTGAAGGGAAGGGAGGAAGGGAGGGAAAGAGAGAGAGAGAGAGAGAGAGAGAGAGAGAGAGAGAGAGAGAGAGAGAGAGAGAGAGAGAGATGAAGCCTGGGACACTGCCTTTGCCTCTGAGGTCTTCTTCCATTGCGAAGGTCAGAGACCAGGAGGTGAAAATCTAGCTTTGTCTTTCTCGCTTGGCGCTGGGCCATGTTCCCTGCCTGTTCATATGGACCCTGATGCTCTGATGCCAAGGATGGGAGGCTACTGGTAGGATGGAAAATTTCAGGAAGGATAGGACACCAGGTATTCATCCATATATCCACCCACCCATTCATCCATCCATATATCAATCCACCCATATATCCATCCATCCATCCATGCATTGATCTATCCATCCATGCATCGATCCATCCATTCATCCATCCATATATCAATCCATCCATATATTCATCCATCCATCCATCCATCCATCCATCCATCCATCCATCTATCCACCCACCCATTCATCCATTCATCCATCCATATATCCATCCACCCATCCATCCATTCATCCATCCATTCATTCACCTATTCATATAGCCATTGATTTATCCATTCATTTGCCAGTATTTCTCTCCATCCACCCATCCTTCTGTCCACTCATGAGTATCCATCATCCACATTAAGAGTAACCACCAGCCACAGGGGCATGCTGGTTAAGACTGAGTCTGGAACCAGACTCTGCAAGTTGGAATGCTGGTCCCACCGTGTACACTGTTTGACGGTGGGCACATGACCTGGCCTCTGTGTCTTAGTTCCCTCCTCTGTGAAGACCACATGCAGTATCATGCCCATCTCACAGGGTTGTTGTGTTAAATGAGTTAATCCGTTTAAAGTACTTACCGAAACTGGTTTGGCTCAGTGGATAGAGCATCGGCCTGCGGACTAACGGGTCCCAGGTTCGATTCCAGTCGAGGGCAGGTACCTTGGTTGCGGGCACATCCTCAGTAGGGGGTGTGCAGGAGGCAGCTGATCAATGTTTCTAACTCTCTATCCCTCTCCCTTCCTCTCTGTAAAAAATCAATAAAATATATTTAAAAAAATAAAGTATTTAGAACTGGTTCCTATCTATTGAGCAGATTTGTTAGTGTTTGTATCACTTCTTATTTAAGGAGGCACGAAACGCGGTCCCGGGGCTTGAAGTGCTGTGAAATAGAAGCAAAAGTGAACAGCTTTGGCCGGGACCGGTTTGGCTCAATGGATAGAGCATCGGCTTGGGGACTGAAGGGCCCCGGGGTTCGATTCCGGTCAAGGGCATGTCCCTTGGTTGCGGGCACATCCCCAGTGGGGGGTGTGCAAGAGGCAGCTGATCGATGACTCTCTCTCATTGATGTTTCGAACTCTCTATCTCTCTCCCTTGCACTCTGTACAAAAATCAATAAAATATATTTAAAAAAAAAAAAAAAAAGTGAACAGCTTTGTCTGGGGCCCGCGTCAGGGAAAGCTGAGGTCCCCGTTTCCTGAGTCACTGTCCTGGGGTCCTTGTGAGGGTGCAGAGGTGAGAGAAGGGGAGAATGGACCCCCAGACGTGCAGCAACTGTCCTGGGCACGGAGGCCCCTTCAGGACGGAGAACGCCCGTCCCAGCTGTCGGCCGTGCTGCTGGCTGACAGTCACCGCTGGGCCTCTCGGGCTTTCCCAGGCGGAGGGGAACGTGGCCCCAAGGTCATGCCCTCTCCCCAGCGCTGCTCACCTCCGCCGGCTGGTGAGCGCGGATAAATAACTCAGCCCCATGGCAACTGCGGACCACGCTGAGGGTCAGCGCAGCTCCAGGCTCCAGTGACACTGGCTGAGGGAAGGAGCTGTCCCAGCCCGCGCCCCCCTGCCCCTCCTGCGTCCCTCCCTCCTTCCTCCCGAAGCCCGCACGCTGCTCCACTCCTGCTCTGCCTCCCAGGGAGCCTGGCTTGTAGTGGTTTGGTTTCATGTTCTTTAAATGTAGCTGGCATTCGGTATGACATCAGTTTCAGGTGTACGGTACAGGTTAGCCCAGTGGTTGGCAAACCGAGGCTTATGAGCCACCTGCGGCTCTTTGGCCCCTTGAGGGTGGCTCTTCCACAAAACACCACGGCCTGGGAGAATCTGTTTTGAAGAAGTGGCGTTAGAAGAAGTTTAAGTTTAAAAAATGTGGCTCTCCAAAGAAATTTCAGTCGTTGTGCTGTTGATATTCGGCTCTGTTGACAATGAGTTTGCCGCCCACTTAGACAATGCCGTACTTTATGATATATCACAGTCAGTCTATAATAGTAACCTGTCATGGCGCGGAGTTGTTGCATGTCATCCACTAGTCTCTGTGCTGTACGTTATGTCTGGTGACTTATTTACTTTTTTACTTTTTCAGACTGCGTACCCCCTTTCACTTTTTCACCCATCCCCTCTGGAAACCATCAGTTTGGTTTCTGTAATTGTGAGTCCGCTTCTGTTTTGTTTTGTTTGTTCCTTTGTTTTGTTTTGTTGTCAGATTCCTCATGTACGTGGGATCACACCGTATTTACCTTCCTCTGTCTAACTTATTTCACTGAGCATAGTACCCCTTAGGTCCACCCGCATTGTCACAAATGGCCAAGATTTCATTCTTTTTTTCTTCTTCTTCTTGATTTTAGATAGGAGGGGAGAGGAAGAGAGAAATATCAATGATGAGAGAGAATCATTGATTGGCTGCCTCCTGCACGCCCCCTACTGGGGACCAAGCCCGCAACCCTGGCATGTGCCCTTGACCAGAATCAAACCCGGGACCCTTTAGTCCACAGGCAGATGCTCTATCCACTGAGCCAAACCGGTTTCAGCTTTCATTCTTTTTTATTGCTGAGTAATAGAGCCTGATTTGTTGGATGAAAGATACACCTCTTAACTCCCGACAGGACTTTAGAGAGAAGCTGCTATTTATTACTTCCATCTGCAGATGGGGAAGTTGAGGCACGGAAGGTGAGAGGATTTGTTCGTAGTCACACAGCTGGTGTATGACAGAACCAGGAGCCAGGAGCCAGGAAATGTGCAGGTGGGCATGACACAGCTGCCTCATGAGGTTCAGAACCAGCCAGGATCTCCCCATGGAGGGGAGGGGGGGCCTGGGCGGTGAGAGTATGTGATGGGGAGTGCATGTGGGCCACACATGTGCACATACGCACCTGTGTTTTCACTATGAGTGTGACTGTATGAGTGTATGTCCATGTAAGTGTGTGCTCGGCCGACATAAGGGTGATCAAGCAAGGCTCCTGGGGATGGATGTGCACATGGGACCACGCTCAGGTTCCCACCGGACCCTTCGCCTGGTTTCTCTCTTTCCCCTTCAGACGCAGGAGCGTGAGTGTGCGGGTGGCTGGGGCGGAGGCAGGGTTTGATCCAAAGCCCACATTGCCGTTTCCTTCCCGCCAGGCCTCCGCGGAGCGAGCTGGTAAGCCAGGCGGGGAGTCAGAGGAGGATGTGCTGCATCAAAGGCAGCAATCCCGGCGTCTGGCCCCGGCTGGCCTCCGGGAGGGCGGCTCTATCTATCACTGCACTGGGAGGAGAAGGCTGTGCAGTGAAACTGCAGGGTTCGAAGTCCAGCTTTGCCTCTTCGCTGTGTGCTTTGGATAACTTGCCTACCCTCTCTGATCCTCTGGTTTCTCCTCTGTAAAGTGGAAGTCTAATAGTCGAACTCCTTCACAGGCGGGTCTTAAGGCTAAATACCACTTGAGGAAACTCTGAGCCTGTAGTAAGTCCTCACTAAATACTGCTTTTATTATTACTTTGAACACACGCTAGACAAGAAAAGGGCCGAGAAAGTGCTTTTCCAGAGGAAAGTGCTTTTGTCCAGGAGCTATGTTATCCATCCTTGTGAAGCAGGTACTAACACGCCCATTTTACAGATGAGGAAACCGAGGCTCAGCGTAACTTACTTCCCCAGGTCACACAGCCAGTGAGTGGCAAAGCCAGCTCTCCAAGGTCCGCACGTCCAGTGCTCCCCCTACCGCCCGCAGCGTCTCCTCGTTTGGCCCGGAGACTTGTCCTGTAAACTCTGTTCACCGCAGACATTGTGCTGCCTACACGTTTTCCTCTTCCGTTGCCTACTCACAAAGAGAGTGTGTAGAGACTTGCAAGTGGTCAGACGTCACTTTTAAAAATTTTTAAATAAATCTTTATCGTTCATATTATTACAAATGTTCCTCTTTTTTTTCCTTCCATTGCTCTCCTATTTTTTTTTTAAGACCTTTTTCTTTGTGCAGAAAGAAACGCAACTGAAAAAGAAACACGAGGGAGACAGAGGAGTCGGTGGAGCAGGGAGCTCTTAGAGGGAATGGGAGGTTCGTGCGGCAATTAATGCTTCGCTCTGAAACTGTAAACAGATAGTTAGGGCGCTGACACCACCAGCGCGCAGACAAAAGGCAGACAGACAGCACCGCAAGGAAGCCGGAGAGACTACGCCCAGGGTGGGAATTAAATGTTTTCCTGAGAGCAGAAAGGAAAACCACGGTTCAAGCCAAGCCATGACTCCGAGTCTGCGCCTCCAGGACAGCGTAAGTTCAGTGAGGTGAAGGCCATAATTTGCACCCAGGTGATGTGAATCTTGAAGTCTTACTGGACATTCTCTCTTGACCTAAGTTTGTAAAGCAAAAGCAATAATTAAATTAAATTAAAGCAGTCTTCCATGCACACTGTCATTTCAATCAAAGATACATATGCACCGAGAGACAGAGAGAATATCACTGGCATGGTTTGTCAGAACGATTGGCTGTAAGCAACAGGAAACTCATCAGATGCAAACACACAAAAAAGTTAATAGTTAATAATAATTATTACTTAGTGGCTCAGAAGTGGACCCAGGCATTCAAAGATTCCCATCTGCGTCCTGCCATGTCTCGGCTCTGCTTCTTTTGTGGCTTCCTTCTCAGGCTGACACCCTCCCTGTCGGGCTGACAAGATGCCCTAGGAGCTCCGATCTTGCTTTCTTCTCAGAGTGGAAAAGAAATGGCCGCTATCCAGCTACAAATCTCAGGGCTCCCTCTGATTGGCTCTCATTGGGTCACATGCCCATATTTCAACCAATCCCATGGCTAGGTTAGATCACAGGGCTGGAGTAAGCTCCATCCAAGGTAGAGTACTGATATTGATGGAGGGAGAGTTTCCCCTGCAAAATTGGGGTTCTGTTTCCAGAAAAAGACGCACGTTCACCATCTGGTAGCTCATGCCTCTCTTAACCAAGCTTAAGGAGAGGCTGCCATCAGGAATAGCAATAATAAATAACAACGATAATAGCAAACTCTTACTGAGCACTCACTATGAGCCAGGCATTCTAGGCTACATGCTTCATATGCGTTATCTTATTTACTCCTCATATTTACTCCTCACCATCTAACTTCATCAATGGGCAAACTGATGCTTAGAGTGTTTAAGAAATTGGCCCCAGTTTGTGCAGATAGGAAGGGGTGAAGCCGCAAACGCTGTGCTCTTGGCTTCCTTGGGAGCTACAGGTAGAGCTGGTCTCAGAACGTCAAGTTTTGGGCCAAAGAGAAAGCTCTGAGTCTTCCTCGGGCCGGCTGGCCGCGGTTCCCGGCGTGGGATGGCAGAGAGCAGGGCTCTCCGAGGGCTTGTCCTGGGTGTGGAAACCAGTGCTATGGACCCGAGAGGTTTGACAAGGGGAGTCCAATCCAAGGATCATCGTGGGTTTCGGAGCCCGGATTCCCCCATGCCTCGGCCTTCTTTCCCATCGGGACTGCGGGCAAGAAAGTGCACCAGGAGGGGCGTATTAGGTTTGAACCTCTGTCCTGTCACTAGCCAGCTGCGTGTGCCTCCTAGTAACCTCCCTGAATCTCTCAGAGCCTCCACCCCCACACCCACAAAGTGGGCAAACCACCCTCCCCGAAGGGCTGTGGGATGGCACTGCATGCAGAATGATGCCTGCTGCCACCCAGCTGGTGCTCCAAGAAGTTAGTTTTCTCCACAGGACCCCCCTCTCACTCCAGCCAGTCAGCAAGGAGCCGGGGGAAAGCCCCCTCCGCCTCTCCTGGCCAGCCCCCTCCCCTCTGTCCTCTGTCCAGCTCTGCTCCAGGGTTCGAGCTCCAGCTCAGCTGTCCTCTTCCCAGCACTGTGACCTTGGGCAAGTCCCCACCACCCTCAGCTGGAGAGACACCTCCCTCCAGACCTGACGGAAGCCTCCCCTGTCAGTGCAGGGGGGGGGGGGCGGGGGGGGCAACAGCTGCTGGTTCTCTGTCTGAGCGGTGAGAGGGACCGGGCTGGGCTGGGGCAGGGCTGCTGGGGCAGGGCTGCTGGGCAGTGAGGAGCCTCTCAGCTTCCCTTCCTCCTCCTGAATAATTCATGACAAACAAAATGGCTGGCCCAGCCTGCGCTCCCTCCTCCCGGCGGGCAGGGAGAAGTTTCTAATTACAGGCCTGGGCGCTCACACAGGGGTATTTACGCACAGTCAGGCGGGGAGGGGCTCGTCCCAGCCCCTTTCCAGAAGGAACTCAATTCCTGTGGAAATTGCAGCCTGGGCCTGCCAAGGCCTGGGAGGGGCTGGGCGCTCCTGACAAGAGCAGAGGAGGAGACTGCCAGGGGTCAGAGAGGAGAAGTGGCAGGTCGGGGTGGGGAGCACATTTCCTGAAGCCCACGGAGGGGCAGCCAGGCTCCCGAAGGAGGGTCCCCCTTCCTGACCATAGCCCCCCGCCACCCCGCAACTCCCTCCCCTGTATTGGGGACAAGCACAGACCCTCCCTTACAGCATGAAACAAACAAACAAAAAAAGACGTATTTTAGGCTGGCCCAGTGTGGCTCGGTGGTTGAGCATTGGCCTGTGACTGGCCTATGAATCAGGAGGTCACAGTTTGGTGCCCAGGTTGCAGGCTCCGTCCCAGTGCAGGGGGAGGCCAACGATTCTCTTTCATCATGGATGTCTCTCTCTCTCTCCCTCTGCCTTCCTCTCTGAAATCAATAAAAATATATTTTTTAAATTTTTTTTTTAAAGGAGCACTGGGCTCGGAGTTGGAGAGCCCTGGACTTCCCAGCTACAACTCTGCTCTTTTTTTTATTTTAAAAAAAATACATTTTATTGATTTTCTACAGAGAGGAAGGAAGAAGAATAGAGAGCTAGAAACATCGATGAGAGAGAAACATCCACCAGCTGCCTCCTGCACACCCCTTACCAGGGATGTGCCCGCAACCAAGGTACATGCCCTTGACCAGAATCGAACCTGGGACCTTTCGGTCCGCAGGCCGACACTATCTACTGAGCCAAACCGGTTTCGGCTCAATAAAAATATTTTATTTTATTTTTTAAACATATTTTATTGATTTTTTACAGAGAGGAAGAGAAAGGGATAGAGAGTTAGAAACATCGAGGAGAGAGAATCATTGATCAGCTGCCTCCTGCACACCCCCCAATTGGGATGTGCCCGCAACCAAGGCACATGCCCTTGACCGGAATCGAACCTGGGACCTTTCAGTCAGCAGGCAGATGCTCTATCCACTGAGCCAAACCGTTTTCAGCTTAATAAAAATATTTTAAATCATTCTTTTAAATACACACTAGCAGTAGCATAGTTGTTATTTTTTGTATTAAGCTGCCTCCATGGGGAGCTCAGTCAAGGATGAAGGTGACAAAGAGAAGGTTCAGGGAGACTGTGGGAAAGGAGAAATTGACGTGTGAGGGATTCAGGATAGTGATTAAGAGTAGAGACCGTGTATTTTGCCTAATAGTAATTTTTAAAAAATATATATTTTATTGATTTTTTACAGAGAGGAAGGGAGAGAGATAGAGAACTAGAAACATCGATGAGAGAGAAACATCGACCAGCTGCCTCTTGCACACCCCTCACCGGGGATGCGCCCGCAACCAAGGTACATGCTCTTGACCCGAATCGAACCCGGGACCTTTCAGTCCGCAGACCGATGCTCTACCACTGAGCCAAACTGGCTTCGGCTCTAATAGTAATTTTAAAAAAAATAAGGACCCAGCACTAGGCTGCCAGGGTTCAATCCCTAGCTGTGTGATTTTGGGCAAGTTGCTGTACCTCTCTGAGCCTCCGGGTTCACCGCCTGCAATAAATGATAGCCACTGCCATTAGCCCAGTGTGGTGAACAATACCAATAAGGTCTCTGTCCTCATGGGGCTTACAGTCCAGTAGGGAGGTTATGCTGATCAAGAGCACTCACTGAAGGCCTACTGTGTGCAGACCATGGAGCTTGCAGTCTACCTGGAAAGCTATACTAATGCAGAGCATGTACCGTGTGCCTGTTGTGTGCGCGTCCTCTGTACACATTCCCTCCACTGAGCCTCAGAGGCCCTCACCCCCACTTCATAGAAAAAGAGGCTGAAGATCAAAGTCAGGAGCAGAGAAGGGATTTGAGACAAAGGGATCGGTCAGCAGCATGAATGAACCTCCAAGCCTGAATGTGGAACAGAAAAGGCCAGACACAGAGAAGTGCACATTGTATGCGCTCATTTATACGAAATTCTAGGAAAATGCAAACTAACCCACAGTGACAGAAAGCAGGTCGGTGGTTGCCTGGGAACCCAGAGGGAGGGCGGGCACTGACTGCGAGGGGCACGGGAACTTTGGGGAGATGGAATGCTTTCAATCTGACAGTGATGCTAGGTACGTGGGTGTGCTCATTTGTCAATGCTCGCTGACCTGAGCACTCCAGTGGACGCATTCTCCTGCCTGTGAGCTCTATCTCACTGAAGCCGGCTTTTCAAGAGAGGCGGGAACCTGTGAGCCAGACTCCCGCCCTGTGCTCCTTACACTATCTGAGTGTCTGGTGAGCACATTCATGTGCAAACACCAAACTCCCCCCCCACACACACTTCCCAGCCCCAGCGCCTGGCACGATGGCCTCAGAGCAGCACAAACACCTTGGGCATTCTTTGTGCTGGGTGCTGAGGTCACAGCGCAGTCAGCCTGGTGGGAAAAAACAGACGAAAATGGGCAAATAGACACAATAATTCAGTCCTGCAGACGGTGAAGGGGGACCGCGTGTGCAGCTGCGTGGACACAGCCGTGAGTCCTGCCAAGAGCCTGGAACTCAGGATCCCCGTGTTCAAATCCCCACTCAGCCACGTGTCAGCTGCACGATCGTGGGTGAGCACCTTCACCTACGGAGCTTCGGGCTCCAGCCCTGGAGAAGGAAACCCCCCAGCTCCCGCCCGAGGGCTGTGGTGAGAGGAAGGAGGACGGATGGCCCGTTAGCAGGCTGGATGGGCGCAGAGTGCGGGTTCAGCAGCTGCTAGGGCTCCTGCCAGGCCTGAGGAGCGGGGAGCTGGGGCACACAGAAGGGGGCCCCTCCCAGCTTGGGTGGGAGACAGCGCGGGGCCCCTTTCCCAGGAGGCGACACTGAAGGAGCAGTTGGCCAGGGAGCGTGGCCGTGGGCAGGAGAGGGTGGGAACAGCTGAGGCGAAAGCTCAATAAATATTTGCTCAATAAAAACATAAAGACTGTGCATGGCCGGCCTGTAACCAGGGGGACAGAGAAGGCCTGCGGGCAGACTGGGGGTGGGGTGGGGGCAGGCAGGGGGCCGGGCCTGGGGGGCTGGCCCCAGGGGCGGACCCCACACCTTTCTGGACGCAGGGCCCTCCCTGGCCTGGTCCTCCCCGATCTGCTCCCCGAAAGGGATCTGGGCACCTCGGACCGGAGACCCGCAGCCCCCAGAGAGGCAGCGGCGGGGCCGGCCGGCGGGAGGGGGTTCTCGGGGCCCCTCGCCCCCCCATGAGCCTGGGCCGGTCCCTGCGAGGCGCCGCGGGCGGCCCCGTGGCCGGCACAAAGGCCGGATCAGCGGGGGCGGGCGGCTTTGTGGGCCCCATTGCCCAGGCATGTGGAAAGGCCGCCGCCTTTGTGGCCGTTGCCAGGCTGCGCCCCGCCGCCGGGCCCCGCGGCCAGACGGAGGCCGGAGCGCCGGGCTCAGCGAATAACGGTGCAGGGCGCCCGGTGGGAGTCGGATTGCTGGTACACAACGAACACAAGCCCCCGTCTTATTTTTATTTATTTATTTAAAAAAAATATATGTTATTGCTGGGGGCTGGGGAAAAATATATATTTCATTGATTTTTTACAGAGAGGAAGGGAGAGAGAGATAGAGAGCTAGAAACATCGATGAGAGAGAAACATGGACCAGCTGCCTCCTGCACACCCCCTAAGGGAGATGTGCCCGCAACCGAGGTCCATGCCCTTGACCGGAATGGAACCCGGGACCCTTCAGTCCGCAGACCGACGCTCTATCCACTGAGCCACACCGGTTTTGGCCCATCTTATGTTTAGTGTGTGTCCCAAATACTGCCCGGACATACTTACACCAGAGAAGGATTTGTGCTCTTCCACCTGAAAGTCAGCTTTCCCCGGAGTCCGTGTTTTTCTGTTCCCTGTGGGAGGGAGAGCGAGTCCATTCTTTCCCACCTTCACCGGCTCCTTCTCCCATTTTGATCCCCGCGGTATTTTCTGCTTTTGCGTTTTAGGCCTATCTGCTCTCCCTTGAACTATCGAGACCCTATTTTTTCTTGAAGTGAATTTATTTTTTTACCTTAAATGACGAGCAGTGGCTCACTGACGCATACAGCACACACTCGCTGGAGCACAGAGTAGGTGTGCCATTGCTGTCTGTGTGGCAGTCACGTGACTGCAGCCAGGTGGGGTAGAGAGCAGTCCCACCACCCCAGAAGGCTCTCCTTTGGCTTCCCCAAATGCACTCTCTTGAGCCTGGCTTCTTTGAAAAATACAAACTGTATTGATTTCAGAGAGGAAGGGAGAGGGAGAGAAACATCCATGGTGAGAGGGGATCATGGATCGGCTGCCTCCTGCACGCCCCCCGCTGGGGATTGGGCCTGCCACCGGGCATGTGCCATGAATCTAACCGTGACCTCCAGGTTCATAGGTGGATGCTCAACCACGGAGCCACCCCAGGCCTTGGGCCTGGCTTCTCTCGCTCAGTGTCATGTCTGTGAGCTGCGTCCAGGCTGTGGCTTGGATCAGCAGCGTGCTCCCTTTCCGGCCTCAGAGGAGCGTTCCCCGGGCTGCACCACAGTGTGAGCACCACCCGCTCCTCACCAAGGGCTGCCTCAGCGGCTTCAGCCTTTGGCTCCTGTGAACAAAGCTGCGAGGGTCAGGCTTGTGTGAGCCATTGTTTGCATTTCAATCCGTTTAACCTAAGCAACGCCCTTTGTGGATCTGCAGCCTGAGGTGCTGGTTTTGTTTCTCCCTGCACATGAAATACGTGGCTATCGCACACGTTTATGTGAGCACCTGCGTCTCCACCGAGCTCACCTTCTGCATGGCCAGTGCCACCCCGTAGAAGAGAAGTTAGGAGAGCCAAAACCGGGTTAGCTCAGTGGATAGAGCGTCAGCCTGTGGACTGAAAGGTCCCAGGTTCGATTCTGGTCAGGGGCGTGTACATTGGTTGCGGGCACATCCCCAGTGGAGGGTGTGCAAGAGGTGGCTGGTAGATGTTTCTCTCTCATCGATGTTTCTAGCTCTCTATCCTTCTCCCTTCCTCTCTGTAAAAAAATCAATAAAATATACTTAAAGATGTAGTTAGGAGAAAGGCCGGCAGGGTTGGATCCTGGGCAGGCAGATAGCCCCTTTGAGTCCCGGTCTCCTCATCTGTGCACTGGGAGTGACGATGCTAATCGCCCCACAGGATGGCTGAAAGGGAACTGGAGCTCGGTGCATGGAAGGTTCCGCTCCCCGTGAGGCTCCGAGCGGGCACCGGGCCTCTCCCCTGCCTGCTTCCTTCCGTCCCCACGCCAGCCCTCGGAGGCGGTCCTGTTGGCATCAGCCGGTCTCACAGGTGGGAAGCTGAGGCAGTCACCGGCTCACGATGCTTAGCCAGTGAGGGCAAAGCTGCCGTCCAGTATGCGTTCCGGGGCTAGGGGCCAGGAGGGACCGGGAAGGGGCAATGAGAATGGCGATAGGAGGAGCCGGTGCCTTCTCCTCTCTGCCTGTGTCCCCCAGCAGCACCCAACCAAAGGCAGGCGAGGCAGCTGGCTCGGACCCGGAGCCAGGACCTGGTTTCTCTTTGGGGAGTGGAAGGAGCGAGCTGAACGTTTTCAGGAGAGGAGAGGCCAGACCTCCCAGCCACGAGGCAGGTGAGGACAGCAGGGTGAGTCTGACGGAGCAGCGGGGCCAGAGGGGGGGGCGGGGGGGCAGGAAGCCGGAGGAAAGGCGGGGCCTCCCACAGCACTGCAGCCCCCCCCGCCCCCCCCCCCCCCCGCCGGCCTGGCCGGCATCGCTACCTGCCATCTGAAGGGCAGGGAACTGCTGATCTCAGGCGATTAGCATAACAATCCCCATCCTGCATCCTTGGGGCCCAAAGCTGGGTCTGCACAATCCCATTTCAAGCCAGCTCTTTCTTTAGCAGGCTAATTATGGGGGAGGGGGGACAGGATCTTCTTAAAGGGCCTGCATCCAGGGCCCGGGCTGGGACTGGGAGCAGGGAAGGGCCTGGCAGTGCCTTCAGCTCGGACCCAGTGTGAACGCCACCCCCCAGGCCTCAGGGGAAGGACTCTCGCCCTGGGCCCTCGGTACAGACCGGGGCCTGCTAATGGCTGAGACCAGGGCCTGCTCAGAGCAGGCGCTCATGACCCACCGAAGCACAGAGCCTGCGCCTTAGAGACCAAGCCCCTCTACGGATGGAATGAGGCCGAGGCTGGTGCTGACGGAGAGCATGGAGGCACCCGCACCTCTGCAGGTCCCTAAGCGCCTCCTCCTGCCCATTCCCACCATTGGGGTCCCCAACCCCTCCTCGCCCCTCCAGCCTCCTCGCACCTCAAGTCAAAAGATGCACATGGGCCGAAACCGGTTCGGCTCAGTGGATAGAGCATCGGCCTGCGGACTGAAAGGTCCCGGGTTTGATTCCATCAAGGGCATGTACCTTGGTTGCGGGCACATCCCCAGTCGGGGATGTGGAAGAGGCAGTTGATCAATGTTTCTCTCTCATCGATGTTTCTAATTCTCTATCCCTCTCTCTTCCTCTCTGTGAAAAATCAATTTAAAAAATATATATTTTTTAAAAAGATGCGCATGGGTTAGAATGGGCAGAGAGCTGGGCTCAAGTCTTAACTCTGCTGCTGATCGCCTGTGTGACCTTGGGCACGCCCCTGAGCCACGCCGAGGCTCGGTGTTCTCATCTGTGAAATGGGGACAATCGAAATCTGCTCAAACATGATGTGCTTACCAGCGTTTGCTGACGTGGGAATGTCTGTCACAGAGCTGGGCTCAGGTCCGGAGCCCTCTTCCTGCCTCTTTAGAAACACCTCCTGCACTGCTGCTGAGCCTCATTTACCAGATAATGGAGCCATTCTCTCTTCACCCCTCAGAGCAGCCTGCGGTGGGTCAGAACTTTGTGAGGAAGACAGTGAAGTCTGAGAGACAAAGTAACCTGTCCGGGGCCATTAGCTTAGATGGGAGGCATGAGCCCGCCTGACCCTATAGACAGTGACCCTATAGATGACCCTGTAGACAATGGCCCTATAGACCATGACCCTGTAGACAATACCCTATAGACAGTGACCCTATAGATGACCCTGTAGACAATACCCTATAGATGACCCTGTAGACAATGGCGCCAGGTGCCCGGGAGTGACGGGCGTTACTGTGACCACCTTCCCTTTCCCACTCAGCTGGCCCCGGGCCTTTGGGTCACCTCCTTGTCCAGCCGATGCTGAGCGCTGGGGGTGTCACTGAGCACAGGGTCACCTGTCCTGCTCTCCTGGGGCTGGAATCAGACAGCCATCCAGTGCCTTCTGGAGCGGTAAGTGCCGGAAAGACAGGGAGCAGGGGACAGGCCAGAGTCCGGGGTCCAGGAAGTCTCCTCCTGAGGAAGTGCTCCTGGAGAAGGTGGAGGGGGCAGGGGAGCTGCCAGCCTAAAGGAAGAGCAAGTGCAAAGGCCCTGGGGCAGGTCCACGGGGCACATCTCAGGCTGGAAAGGCCCAGGGCAGCTGGAGCCTGGGGGAGGGGGTGGGGAGCAGGGAGGGAGGGAGGCAGAGCCCTGACCAGGCAGGGCCTTTTGGCACCTGGTAGGAAATGAGGATTTCCCTCCCTCCCTCCCTCCCTTCCTTTCTTCCTTCCTTCCTTTCTTCCTCCTTCCCTTCCTTCCTCCCTTCCTCCCTCCCTCCCTCCCTCCCTCCCTCCCTCCCTCCCTCCCTCCCTTCCTTCCTTCCTCCCTCCCTCCCTCCCTTCCTTCCTTCCTTCCTTCCTTCCTCCCCTCCTCTCTCCTCTCTCTTCCTTCCCCTCATGCCCCTATTCTCCGGGCACTGGGCCGGGGGCTGAGGGCCGGTGAGTTTCACCCTGCTTCTCCCTCTCTTCCCATCTTCCCTGTCCCCTCCGCTCCCTCCCCTCCTTCTGAGCAGCTGCCCCACCCCCACGGCCCACTCTTCCCCCTCCAGGCCTCCCCAGCCCCTCCCCCAGCAACAAGCAAGCCCTGAGCCCCGCTCTCCGGTGTTGCCCCTTTAAGGAATCCCTAAATCCGGACACCCCTCTCCTCCCCCACCTGAGAACCAGTTAGGGTTCCCGAATTCAAGTAGAGGCTTTGTGTGTCACGTGCTCGGGGAACAAAGCCCTCTCCGACAGGAATAAAAGCTCCTATTCAGGAGCCCGTTTGTCCCCATTCTAATCGCTTCCACTCCAGCCTCGCCTCCTTCCCGGGTTCCCAGGGCCTCCCAGCGCGACCTCACCTTCCCGCCTCAGCACCCACACACCCAGAGAGGGCACCCACACACCCACACAGGGCACCCACACAGCCACACAGGGCACCCACACAGCCCACACAGGGCACCCACACACCCACACAGGGCACCCACACACCCACACAGGGCACCCACACAGCCACACAGGGCACCCACACAGCCCACACAGAGCACCCACACAGAGCACCCACACAGCCCACACAGAGCACCCACACAGGGCACCCACACACCCACACAGCCCACACAGGGCACCCACACGCCCACACAGGGCACCCACACGCCCACACAGGGCACCCACACGCCCACACAGGGCACCCACACGCCCACACAGGGCACCCACACACCCACACAGGGCACCCACACAGAGAACACCAGGGCACCCACACAGAGCACGCCAGGGCACCCACACACCCACACAGGGCACCCACACAGCCCACACAGGGCACCCACACGCCCACACAGGGCACCCACACGCCCACACAGGGCACCCACACGCCCACACAGGGCACCCACACGCCCACACAGGGCACCCACACACCCACACAGGGCACCCACACAGAGAACACCAGGGCACCCACACAGAGCACGCCAGGGCACCCACACACCCACACAGGGCACCCACACAGCCCACACAGGGCACCCACACACCCACACAGGGCACCCACACGCCCACACAGGGCACCCACACGCCCACACAGGGCACCCACACAGCCCACACAGGGCACCCACACACCCACACAGGGCACCCACACACCCAGAGAGGGCACCCACACAGAGCACCCACTCAGCCCACACCAGGGCACCCACACAGCCCACACCAGGGCACCCACACACATCCCGGCCCTAAGGCAGGTGGCCGCAGCCCTGGGTCAGGCCCATCTTTTCACCCCAAAGGCTCTGCGATACCAGCTGCTCTGGGATGGGCCTGTCTCAGTGCTGCCCAGGCCTCCTCCTGCAGGGCGGTCACTGTCCCCCATGCGAGGAGGGGAGCGGGCTCCGAGGGGCAGGGCCCGTGCCCGCGGTCACACAGAGAGAAGAGCAGGAGTCGGACTCTGAGCTTGTTTTCTATTCCTCAGCACCTCAGCGGGGCCTGGAGCAGGGAGTCCCGGGCCAGGCACCTGCCGGTGGGAGAGACTCCGTGCCAGGCCACGTGAGGAGACAATGGAGGTCAAAGTCACAGGCACTTCTGGCCGAACACGAGCTGGAACTCAGGACTCGGAGAGAGGGGACATACGGGACATAAGGGAGCCAGTAAGAGGAATGCAGTGACGTGAAATGGCCATGGAGGAATTGCCAGGAGAAAAGGCAATGTGCTGGGTGTGATAGTCCCACTCGCGGAGAAGAAAAAGGAAGCACACACACACACACACACACACACACACATTACACACTTCTCTATGTGCAGAAACATTTAAAGAAGAATACGTAATAAAATGTAGTATCTACTTATTTCCTTTGTGAGTGGGAATGGGAAGAGGAAAGAGATCTGTGTTGTTTTAAAAAATTATTTTCTCACCATGTTCATCTATTTCTTTTATAGTAACTACTTTTGTTTTTATAATAACAACCATTATAAAATTATAATAACAACCATTTTGAGGTGTACAAGTCAGTTGTGTGTACTACATTCGCAAGGTTGTGCAGCCGTCACTTCTATTTAGTTCCAAAGCATACTCCCCGCCCCAAAGACAAGCCCCACACTCAGTGACTTCCCGTTCCCCTGGCCCCTGGCCCCTAGCAGCCTCCAGCCTGCTTTCTGTCTCCAGGGGTTTGCCTATTCTGAGTATTTCATATGAATGGAATAATGAAATAGGTGACCTTTCGTGTCTGGCTTCTTTCACTTAGCATGCTTTTGAAGTTCATTCGTGTTTTGCAGTTTTATCCAATGAAATATTACTTCACACCCACCAGGATGGCTAGAATAGAGAAGACGTATTTATTTTTTTATTTTTTATTTATTTATTTTATTGATTATGGTCTCACATAATTATCCTTATTCCCCCATTCCCATCCCAAACTCCTCCCTAGATATGCACACACACACACACACACCACACACACACACACACACACCGTTGTCCATGGCCACTGGCTAGGCCCATATGCATGCACACAAGTCCTTTGGTTGATCTCTTTCCCTTATCCCCATCCTCCTTTACTTTCCCTCTGAGGTTTGAGAGTCTGATCGCTGGTTCTCTTTCTCTGGGTCTGTTTGTGTTGTTCATTATTTCCTCTAGATGTGTGAGATCATGTGATCCAAGAAATACCCTTGTAAGAACCTAAACTGCAACAACCCATAAAGGTTATGCTGAGAGGCAAATGAATCAGTCTGTAGTTAGAAAAGACATTTTAAAGGAGAATTACAAGTGTTGGCAAGAATATAGAAAAATTGGCCGAGACCAGTTTGCTCAATGAATAGAGCGTCGGCCTGCAGACTGAAGGGTCCAGGGTTCGATTCTGGTCAAGGGCATGCACCTTGGTTGCGGGCACATCCCCGGTGGGGGGTGTGCAGGAGGCAGCTGATCGATGTTCCTCTCTCATCGATGTTTCTAACTCTCTGTCCCTCTCTCTTCCTCTCTGTAAAAAATCAATAAAATATATTTTTAAAAGAGAATATAGAAAAATTGGGATCTTCTGTTCATTGCTGGTGGGCATATACAATGGTGCAGGCTGTGAGAAACACTTCGGTGGTTCCTCAGAAAAACTTAAACGGGCCCGGCCAGCATGGCTCAGTGGTTGAGGGTCCACCTAGGAACCAGGAGGTCAGGGTTCAATTCCTGATCAGGGTACATGCCCGGGTTGTGAGCTCAATCCCCAGTGTGGTGCATGCAGGAGACAATCAATCAACGATTCTCTCTCATCATTGGTGTTTCTTTCTCCCTTTCCCTTCCTCTCTGAAATCAATATATATATATATATATATATATATATATATATATATATATATATATATATATAAAGTTAAACGGGGTGGCGGGTAAGAGAGTAACCAAAGGACTTGCATGCATGTGTATAAGCACAACTAATGGACACAGACCGTAGGGGAGTGAGGGCCTGTGCTGGGGGTGGGAACTGCTGGGGAGAGGTCAATGGGGAAAAGGGAGACATATGTAATACTTTAAACAATAAAGAATTTAAATTTTAAAAACATGAAATTACCATATGACCCAGCACCTATGTATATACCTGAAGTGATTGAATACAGGTATTCAAACAAAAGCTTATCCATGAATGATCATAGCAGAACTATTCCGTCGCTAAAAGATGGGAACAGGCCGGCCGGCGTGGCTCAGTGGTGGAGCATCAACCTATGAACCAGGAGGTCACAGTTCGACTCCCGGTCAGGGCACAGGCCCGGGTTATGGCCTGGGTTATGGGCTTGATCCCCAGTGTGGGGCGTGCAGGAGGCAGCCAATCAATGATTCTCTCTCCTCATTGGTGTTTCTATCTCTCCCTCTTCCTTCTGAACTTAATAATAATAAGAAGAAGAAAGATGGGAACAACCCACATGCCCATCAAGTGATGCGTGGATAAACTGTCTTCACCAATGAGCTCCATATTTCTGTGATCATACAGTGAGAGGAAACCATCTTTGAGCTCATATCTCCAATATATGTGGATTTACTGATTCATAATGTATGTACTACAATTACACTGTTATCATATCTTTGTT
This sequence comes from Pipistrellus nathusii, assembly GCA_963693515.1. NCBI lineage: Eukaryota > Metazoa > Chordata > Mammalia > Chiroptera > Vespertilionidae > Pipistrellus > Pipistrellus nathusii. The sequence goes on along the minus strand of OY882876.1, from coordinate 22,237,331 downwards.
GTAGAACATCACATGCATCGTTTTTAGAAGATGAAGTAGAAAAAGCAGTGGCCAGCTTGACCCCCTGGGACCTGCAGGTCCTGGTGGCAAAGCGGGGCCCGCAGCCGGAGCGGGGCGCTGCTGGGTGGCAGGGCTGGCTCTCCGCTGGGATCTAACTCCCGTCTTGAGTCAGAGTCTGAGGTCTGAGGGCGGGTTTGGGCCCGGGTGCTACCTAATTCCCAGCTGAGTCACCTCAGGCCCGCGATCCCAGTCCTTACTCCATGGAGGGCGGAGGGGGGGGGCGGGGAGAGGGCACCACCAGTGAGTGCAGCCCGGGTCCTGGTCATCCCAGTCAACAATGACAAGGATCTCAGTTACTACATGAAGGAGCCAGTGCGCACAGGCCTGGTTCCCTCTGTTAGGAAGGACCCCGGCAGGACCCTCGCTGCAGGAAGGAGGAAAGGGACCGGCGGGAAGCAGGGAGGAGGGCTGGGCCTGCTCTGAGAGGCCGTGGACGGCGTGGTGGGTGAGAATACCTGAGTGCAGGGGCAGGCCTGGGCTGAGGCCCTGCTCTTCCTCTCACCGGCCAGGTGGCCTTGGCCAATGGGAACACCGCTCTGAGCCTCAGAGTCCTCATCTGTGACACGGAGATAATGATAATTACACCTGCACCGTCAGTTCTCTAACGAGAAATGGCACAGAAGTGCTTGCTCTGCAATAAAAATTCAATAAGCCGCAGTGATCGTTATCATTCCTTGAGGCCTAATGTGTCTATCACATTATTTACCTAATTGTTCATTCCACCAAGGTTTATAAAATGCCTACTATGTGCCAGCCATACAATAGGAAACAAGGAGAAAATAGTCTTACTTTCAAGAATCTTATTTCTCTCTCTCTCTCTCTCTCTCTCTCTCTCACACACACACACACACACACACACACACACAAATACTACACATGGCGGCAAGTGCTACGGGTGAAAAAGAAACAATGAAAAGGCAGAGGAATAAAAAATCAGAGAAGTTCCCTAGCTGGTTTGGCTCAGTGGATAGAGCATCAGCCTTCGGACTGAAGGGTGCTGGGTTTCATTCTGGTCAAGGGCATATGCCCAGGTTCCGGGCTTGATCCTTAGTGTGGGATGTGCAGGAGGCAGCTGATCAATGATTCCCTCTCATCATTGATGTTTCTATCTCCCTCTCCCTCTCCTTTTCTCTCTCTCTTTTTTAAAAAAAATATATTTTATTGATTTTGTACAGAGAGGAGGGAGATAGAAACATCGATGAGAGAGAGTCATCGATCAGCTGCCTCTTGCACACCCCCTACTGGGGATATGCCCGCAACCAAGGTACATGCCCTTGACTGGAATCGAACCCGGGACCTTTCAGTCCGCAGGCCGACGCTCTATCCATTGAGCCAAAACGGTTTCGGCTCTCTCTCTCTCTCTCTTTTTTTTTTTTTTTAAGAATAAGAGACGTAATCAGGGAAAGTCTCCCTGGCAGTGGCATTGATGCTGAAATCGGAACGGTAAGGAAGGGACCAGACACAGCAGGGACAGCGGGATGTCAATCAGGGAAGCATGGTCAGGCGGGGGAAGGGTGCCCAGACTGAGACGAAGGTGCATAAGCAAAGGGTGCTGCAGGCGAGGCTAAGGGTGCTCCAGGAGGAGGCCGTTCCAGACCAAAGGAGGCCCCTGATTGAAAAGAGCCTGCTTTCCCGTTTGGAAAGGCCGGCTGATCAGAGGGCAGAGGGGGTGTATGATGAGGCTGGAGAGCAGGGCCCAGGTCACACAGGGCTGCGTAGGCCACTGTAAGGGTTTGGGTTTTGTCCTTCCAGCACCGGGAGGTCCGTGCATGGTTCTTATCTGGGGCAGAGGGAACCGCAGCTGCCGGAAGTTGGATATGCTATACGCACATCTTGCTGGAGAGGTGGTACCTGAACAGAAATACGGAACTAAGTGATTGGGTTCCAGAATGGTCTAGGACTTGCCTGTGTTCAAGTCCCCCCCTTTCTAATTCTGTGCTGTGTGGCCTTAGGATGTTACCTGTCCTCTCTATCTCTCCTGTCAAGGGAAGATAATAAAGGTAGCCTACCTCAGTTTGGGAGAGAAGACTAAATGAGTCAATTAATGCAAATTGCTTAGCAAAGCACCTGGCATATTGTAAACATGCAATAACTGGCAATTACAGCTCCTCCTCCTATTATTGTTCTATTATGTCAGGTAGAGAGAGGTGGACCTGGTGACAATTAATATATTTGACTCAAGTCCCAGGCAGAGCATTTAGTGCTGTGCATGGAAAATAATAGGCATTTAGCAAATATTTGTTGAATGAATGAGTGCACCTTTCTCTTCCTGTTTCTGATGAATGGGTCCCGTCCTTCATCAGTCAACCCAACAATGGCTGAGCCTTCCTTAGACCCAGCACCATGCCAGGCAGGAGGGACAGGGCCGTAGCTGGGCAGATGAGAATGCACAATTCAGCTGGCACAGGTGCCTACTGGCTCTCCTTTGGGGAGTGCCCAGGCCTCCTTTTCTGCTTCCCAATCCAGCTGAAATGCCAGTCTCCCCTTTTCTCTCCAACCTGCCGTGTGCTCTCACTCCCTTGAGCCTCCAAAGGTCTCTTAAGGGCCACCTACTTGGCTTTTGCTGGAGCGTAGACACCCCAAGAACTGGCAGCAAGTCTTATCCAGGGTTAGACACCGCCAAAGTACCGGACACGGGAAAGAAGGCATGTCTGATTCATTCAGTGGGAAGTGAAGAGGCAGAGATGGGGTCACCAAGCACCAGCTGTGTGACCTCGGCCAAGGCACCTCTCTCCCTGGGTCTCTAACTTCTCCATCTGTAAGGCAAGAAGGCGACACTGGAGGCTCCCACAGCACCCTCTCCGCCTCTCTGAGATTGGGACACTCCTGGCGGAATGACACCCCATGTGACACGCTTCCACGGGCCTTCAGGTAAGATAGCCCGAAGCTCTGTATAGCCCAGCTCTCCACTCCTCGGGAGGGCACGTCAGAAGGCCAGGGAGCAAGTGAGGTTATTTATAGACATAACCTTGAATCCACTCTTTTTCATTTGTTTATTCCTCTTCCTCCTCCTCCTCCTCCTCCTCTTCCTCCTCCTCCTCTTCCTTCTCCTCTTCCTCCTCCTCTTGCTCTCCTCCTCCTCCTCTTCCTTCTCCTTCTCCTTCTCCTCCTCCTCCTCCTCCTCCTCCCCCTCTTTCTCCTCCTCCTCCTCCTCCTTTTCCTCCTCCTCCTCCTCCTCTTCCTCCTCCTTCTCCTCCTCCTTCTCCTCCTCTTCCTCCTCCTCCTCCTCCTCCTGCTTCTCCTTTCTCTTCTTCCTCCTCCTCCTCCTCCTCTTCCTCCTCCTCCTCCTCCTTCTCCTCTTTCTCCTCCTCCTCCTCCTCCTCCTTCTCCTTCTCCTTCTCTTCCTTCTCCTCCTCTTCTTCCTTCTTCTCCTTCTTCTATCTCTTCATCTGTTTATTTTTAAAGCAAGTAAAGCATTTCAAGCTTTAGTAGAGGCAGTGGTGAGAACCTGCCTGTGTTCAAATATCAGGCCGAAGCCAAGGAGACCTTTGTGGAAACCCCTCCTTTACCCCCCTGAGAGGCGTTATTGAATCTGTTTCCAAGTCTGCAGAGTGGGAGGATCATAAAGGAAGCAGCCTCAGCGGCTGTGGAGAGGATTCAACGAGACCCTGAAGGAAAGTTCTCATTACCATCCTGAGCGAGTGGCAGGGATTCCGTCAAGTTGTCGATCTCCACTTTTACTGTCATTGGTGACATGTCCCCTGTTACACACTGGAACATTAGGATAGAATGCTGAAAGCTGAAAACTAAGCTCTTGATTGGCTTCCACCGAAGTTGACCTTTTGTGGTTTTCTGGCCTAGCCTTGGGGGTCCCGAGTGCAGACAGATTTCCCTGCTAAGAGGTCAATAGACCTATGAATATAGCTTCTTTCTTCGCCTGTTTGCTCTAGCCCCATTCTCCATTCTATCCCCATTTTAAATTTTATTTTGCTTTTTAAGTAAAGTACTATTCTTTTTTTTTATTAAGCTATAATTTACATGCTAAGTGGACAGCTTGGTGAGTTTTTATATATAACAATAACGCAGACCAAGTAAGCCTCAGACTTTGTCTATTGCAGCGACCTCTCACCATGTGTGGCTACTTGCACACTTAAAATGTGGCCAATCCACCGAAAACCGGTTTGGCTCAGTGGTAGAGTGTCGGTCTGCAGACTGAAAGGTCCCGGGTTCGATTCCAGTCAAGGACATGTACATTGGTTGTGGGCACATCCCCAGTGGGGGGTGTGCAGGAGGCAGCTGGTCGATGATTCTCTCTCATCAACATTTCTAGCTCTCTATCCCTCTCCCTTCTTCTCTGTGAAAAATCAATAAAATATATATATTTTTAAAAGTGGCCAATCCAGCCTAAGAAGTACCATATGCACACAATATACTTTGGATATTGATATATCATGAATAATTTAATAATGATTACATGCTGAAGTCTAATATTTTGAATATATTGCTAACATACATTTTACCTTTTTTTAAAAAAAATGTGGCTACTAGAAAATTTTAAGTTACATATGTGACTTGCAGCTGTGGATTGAATCTTACTTCTATTGGACAGCACTGGTATAAAACATTTTATATACCTATATTTTAAAAAATTAATTTCAGAAAGGAAGAGAGAGGGAGAGAGAGAGAGAGAGAGAGAGAGAGAGAGAGAGAGAGAGAGAAACATCAATGATGAGAAGGACTCATGATTGGCTGCCTCCTGCATGCGCCACACTGGGGATTGCGCCTGTAACCCAGGCCTGTGCCCTGACTGGGAAGGAAATCGAACCATGACTTCCTGATTCATAGGTTGACACTCAACCACTGAGCCATACCAGCTGGGTGGTATAGAACATTTTTATCCTCCGAAAAATTCTCTCTTGCTTTCCAGTTAATACCTGCTTCCTTTTTCCCACAGATAAACACTATTCTGACTTTTCTCCCCAGAGATTGATTTTGCCAATCCAGAACTTCATATAACTGGAATAATAAAATATGTTGTGTGTTTTTTTGTGTGTTTTTGTTTTGTTTTGTTTTTTGTATCTGGCCTCTTTTGCTCAATAGAATGGTTTTAAAAAATTCATTCGTGTATCAGTCATATGTTCTTTTTTATATTTGCATAGTATTCCATTGTATATCATAGTTTATTCATTTCCCCTTGGTGAACATTGGGATTATTTCCAATTTCTATTATGAATAATGCTGCTATGACTGTTCTTGGAAAAGTCTTTAAATCGTCTCATTCAAATTATTTTTACTATTTTTTTTTAATGCTAAGATGAATCCATCCTCACAGAAAAAATCCACGCCCATACTAACACACAATATACACCCATGTTAGCGGTTTTTAAAAAATATTTTATTGATTTCTTACAGAGAGAAAGGGAGAAGGATAGAGTCAGAAACATCGATGAGAGAGAAACACTGATCAGCTGCCTTGTGCATACCCCCCCCCCCCCAGGAATGTGCCCACAACCAAGCTACATGCCTTTGACCAGAATCAAACCCGGGACCCTTCAGTCCGCAGGCCAACGCTCTATCCACTGAGCCAAACCGGTCAGGGCCATGTTAGCGGTTTAATGTTAATGCTTTCTGGTTTAATCCTTCCAGACCTTTGCTCCACGTACTGAATCACAGATTATCATATTAGTAAAACTATCCCTTTGGAGCTCCTCCCTCGGCTGCCTGAGCCCTGGAGGAGGCTGCATATTGATCCTTGCCCTTCTTGCTCTAAGTTCTCTAAGAGACCAAACCTGGAAAAGATGAAGGGATGGTCTAGGGAGGGCAAAGATTATGGGGCCCTTGCACTATTCCATGATTACCTGTATCCATGGCAGACATTGCTAATCAATCACAGCTTTCTATCCTTGCCCAGCCCTAGTCACTACTAATCGATAGAAAAACTGAAACCAATTTCCCAGCTCTGAAACCGTCTGGCCACCTTCCATTCTGCTGATGAATAAACTGGGGCTCGGGGAGGGGAAGAGCACGCTTCAAGGTCAGAGATGGAGCCCCAGGCTCCCGACTCCCTGTCTGGTGTTACATTCACGGATTAAAAAAAAAAAAGGATTTCCCTGGGACTCCTGAACACCTGGTCTCTGGGAAGAGGGTGTTGTGCTTCTCAGAGACGGGACCCTCTGCCAGCCCCTCAGTTCAGGCCCTGCCTGGGTGTAGCCACCAGCCCCTGCCTGGCAGCCCTTCCCCCGCAGTCACCGCGGACAGGACAGACCTGTGGTTTCTGTTCTCTAGCTCTGCAGTTTCAGTTTCCCAAAATAAACACTTAAAAAAATAAAGGAGGCACGCTCTTAGCATCTTTGTCTTCAGCCCGAGAACACAGGGTTATGAATTGAGCAGATCAAATCGAATAATCACAGCAGAGAGGCGATTCGGACGCCGAGACCGTACACTCCACCGCACCCCTTTTCGGCAACGCATCACCCGGCTCTGGCTCCCGCTGCCCCTGGAAGCCACAGCGAGGAAGTGGGGAGCCGGCAGGTCTGACCAGACTGTGGGTGTTCTCAGCTGGACAAGCAGAATCGTTTATTTAATTTCCTCCTGGCCAGGCCTGGGAGGTGGGGGCAAAGGCAGGTGAGGAGGGGACGGGGATGGAGACCACATAGATAATATCAGAATCGGGTGGAGCAGCTTCTCAGACCTGCTTCGTACACTCACCGGCTGCGTGGTCTCGGACGTGTCATTCAGGTCTGAGTCTAGTTTCTTCCTCTGTAAACAAGCGTATTAATAAGAGCTAAAAGCTGCTACACTGGATTATTGAGGTGATTAAGAGGACGTGGTTGAAAAGATGCGTATAAAATTCTTGTATTTGTCGCTATGCTGTCAGCTCTGTGAGGATGGGAGAGCTAGCTGTCTGCTCATTCACGGTCGCACCCTCCAGTCCTACCAGCACAGGGACCGGTCCTAGGCAAAGCACCTAACAAGCAACCATGCAGCCCCGAGTGTGAGGCCTGGTCCCAAGGACAGGAATGGCAATGGAGAGGGCAGAGGCTTAGCTCAGGGACCGCGCCCTGAAGTAGTCTCATTCCTGCATGTCCGTCCAGCACCGTCTATCATAACAAATGGGTTGATATGCCTTGAATAGGAAGAGAAAGTAATGTAGTGGTTCATGGTAGAGATTCTGGCATCAGACTCAAGTTCAAATCTCAGCTTCCCCACTACCTACCATTCTGATCTGTATTAGCAAGCTTACCACTCAACACTTATATTTCCAGATCTGGAAAATAGGGACCTCCCTCAGAGAGCTGTAAGAATTGAATGAGGCTGAAATCGGTTTGGCTCAGTGGATAGAGCATTGATCTGCGGACTGAAGGGTCCCAGGTTCAATTCTGGTCAAGGGCATGTACCTTGGTTGCGGGCACATCCCCAGTAGAAGTTGCCGATGTTTCTCTCTCATCAATGTTTCTAACTCTCTATCTCTCTCCCTTTCTCTCTGTAAAAAAATCAATTAAAAAAAAAAAAAAAAAAAGAATTGAATGAGTTTCCGGAAGCAGTGCTTAATACAGGGCCTGGAACATAGTAATTGTTCAATAAATATTAGCTATTACTTTTCCCATTTACTATGTCACTTCAGACAAATTATTTATCTTCCCTAGGACTTGTTTTCCTAGTCAGTAAAATCAAAATGCAATCGTTTCTACCTTGAAGAATTGCTGGGAGAATGAAATGGGGAAATTCCTGAAAAGTGCTTAGCACCATGTCTAATGTGGAAATAACTTAATTTCTAGATGATGATGATGGTGATGATGAAGTTAAAAACAAGAAGCTACTGGAGAAAGGAGTAAATTCATTCGCTGCATGGGCACTGGGGTCAGAGAAAGGTTTATAATAGGTGAGTGCTTTTTCTGGTAACAACTTGATTGAGATGCAATTTACATGCCATACAATTAATTCATTTAAAATGTGCAATTCAGTAGTTTTTAGTAGATTCACAGAATTCTGCAAACATCATCTAGTTAATTTTAGCATATTTTCATCACTCCAAATAGAAAACCATACACAGTCTTCTCAGCTCTCCCCGACTCCCCAACCCTAAGCCCTAGGCACCCAACCAGTTCACTTCCTGTTTCTGTGGATTTGCCTCCTGTGAGTATCTCATGCGAACGGAATCAAACAATGTGTGTCCTTCTGTGTCTGTCTTCTTTCACTCAGCATAATTTTTTTCAAGATTCCCCTGTGTTGTAGCATGTATCAGTCATGCATTCCTTTTTAAAAATATATATATTTTATTGATTTTTTTTTACAGAGAAGAAGGGAGAGGGATAGAGAGTTTAAAACATCCATCAGTTGCCTCCTGCACACCCCCCACTGGGCATGTGCTCAAAACCAAGGTACATGCCCTTGACTGGAATTGAACCTGGGACTCTTCAGTCTGCAGGCCGACGCTCTATCCCCTGAGCCAAACCGGTCAGGCCTGCATTCCTTTTTATGACCAAATAATACTCCGTTGTCTAGAACTGATGTACAATCTTGGCTGTTATGAATAACGCCGCTGTGAACCTTCAAGTACACGTTTTCACGTGGACACGTTTCCATGTCTCTGGAGTGGACACCGAGGAGGGAATTGCGAGGCTCCTGGTATTGCTGTTTGACCTTTTGAGAACCTCTTTTCCCGTTTTCCGTAGAGCAGCACCCTTTCACGTCCACCAGCAACGGAGAAAGGACCCAGTCTCCCCACACCCTGACCAACGTGGGTTAAGATCTGTCTTCTCTATTATAACAGCCATCCTAGGAGGCGTAGACTGGGACGTCATTGTGGCTTTGATGTGCACTCCTTATGGTTCATGATGGTGAGCATTTTTTTCACGTGCTTCTTGGCCATTTGTGTATCTCCTTTCGAAAACTGTCTTTTGAGCTCCTTTGCCCATTTTTAATGGGATAATTTATCTTTTTTTAAATTTATTTTTAAAAAATATATTTCATTGATTTTTTAGAGAGGAAGAGAGAGGCATAGAGAGTTAGAAACATCTGTCAGCTGCCTCTTGCACACCCCCTCCTGAGGATGTACCCGCAACCAAGGTACATGCCCTTGACCGGAATTGAACCTGGGACCTTTCAGTCCACACACCGAAGCTCTATCCACTGAGCCAAACTGGTTTTGGCTAATTTATCTTTGTTATTATTGAGTTTTACAACTTCTTTATATCTTCTAGATACAAGTCCCTTATCTTCTAGATATGAGTCAAATATATGCTTTGCAAAATTTTTTCTGTTCCATGGGTTGTTTTTTGCTTTCTTCCTAGTGCCCTTTGAAGCACAAAAGTTTTTAATTTTAATGATGTCCCATTCATCTGCCTTCCTTTTTACAGTTTAACTCTTACATTCAGATCTTTGACCCATTTTGAGACAGTGCCTGTATATGCCATGAGGTAGAGGTACACTTTCATTCTTCTGCATGTGGAATCCAGTTACCCCAGCACCATTTGTCGGAGAGACTGGATTATTTTTGGGCTCTCAATGCTATTCCATTATAATACCTATATGTGTGTCTTTATGGCAGTACCACACTGTCTTGAACTTGAACTGGACCAAATTAACTGGATCTGTGGATGCGGTCAGAGCCGCTGTCCCTTTCCATGGTGCTTCAGACGGTTCAAGGTGCTTCATACACTCAGAGCAAATGGAAGCACAGGTGCCTGGATCAGCCAGGGACAGCGGTGGTTCCAGGACCCACCTGTGCATCTTTCTTTCTTTCTTTTCTTTCTTTCTTTCTTTCTTTCTTTCTTTCTTTCTTTCTTTCTTTCTTTCTTTCTTTCTTTCTTTCTTTCCTTTTCTTTTCTTTTCTTTCTTTCTTTCTTTCTTTCTTTCTTTCTTTCTTTCTTCTTTCTTTCTTCTTTCTTTCTTTCTTTCTTTCTTTCTTTCTTTCTTTCTTTCTTTCTTTTTTTAAATATATTTTATTGATTTTTTTACAGAGAGGAAGAAAGGGGAATAGAGAGAAACACCTATGAGAGAGAATCATCGATCAGCTGCCTCTTGCACAACCCCCACTGGGATGTGCCCGCAACCAAGGTACATGCCCTTGACCGGAATCGAACCCGGGACCTTTTAGTCCACAGGCTGACGCTCTATCCATGAGCCAAACTGGTTTCGGCCACCTGTGCATCTTTCGACTCTGGGTCAAGCGCTCATTACCCCAGCCATTCACCTGCTCTTTGAGTCCAGAGATTTGGGAAAAGGAAAAGATATTTTTAAAGTTAGGGCAGCAAAAAGGAGGAAGGGTGAAAACAAACTGATTATACATGTTTGGCTCCTCACCAGCTTATGATAAATGTTTCCTTCTCCTGCTTGGACAAGAAATGGATGTTCTGGGTAATCCAGGGTTTTGTTGAGTATTGCATTTTCGAAGAATGAGAACACAGTGAAACACTCTCAACACTAAAACCGCGGGGACTATAATTTAATCTTTCATTCTGTTATTGTTGTCATTCTAGAAGACTCTTTAGTTTATGTTAGGGCAATGTTTTTTTAAGAGTGATCCAAGGAAACCCTCAGCCATCAGCACCATCTGATAGAGGTACTTGTTTTTACTTTTATTTTTTTAATAAATTACTTTCTTATTTTTAAAATATATTTTATTGATTTTTTACAGAGAGGAAGAGAGAGGGACAGAGAGTTAGAAACATCGATGAGAGAGAATCATCGATCAGCTGCCTCTTGCACACACACACCCCCCCCCCCACTGGGGATGTGCCTGTAACCAAGGTACATGCCCTTGACCAAAATCGAACTGGGACCTTTCAGTCCGCAGGCCGACGCTCTATCCACTGAGTCACACCGGTTTTGGCAGAGGTACTTGTTTTTAAAAAGATCCAATTTTCAGAGCCCCCATCTGCCCTGCATCTGCTGAAAGTCATGGTGATATTTAAGGCCAAGGTTTGGGAGCCATTGTTTTAGAGCAGTGACAGTCAAAGTGTGAATACCAATGGGCACTGCCCTCAGAGACGCAGGCATTCTCTTAGGTGAGAGTTCTTGATAATACAGCAGTTCATGTACCTCGTTTCCTTCAAGTCTTTGCTAAAACATCACCCCTTCTGAATTCTCATCATTTGCAGCAACCTGGATGGAATTGGAGAACATCACGCTGAGTGAAATAAACCAGTCAATGAAAGAGAAACACCACATGACCTCACTCATTTATGGATGATAAAGTACATTATAAACTGATGAACCAAAAGATAGATATAGAGACAGTAAAGCTACAAGCAGACTGTCAAATTACAGCAGGGAGGGTAGGGAGATCTGGGGGAGATAATAGATCAACCGAAGGACTTGTATACATGCATATAAATACAACCGATGGACACAAAACTCTGGGGAGGGGGGGTACGTCTGGGAGGGGGGGGCAATGTTAAAATATGTACACAGATAATAATTTAGTAAAAAATAAAATAAAATAATAATAAAACATCACCCCTTCCTGTGAGAACTTCCCTGATTTCCAATTGCATGTCACCCTCTGCCTAATGCCTCCCACCTTCCTTATCCCCTTCCCTTCTCCACAGCACTACACATCTGACAGATTTATCTATCTATCACCTATCTATTTATTATCTGGCTCCTGCCTTTAGAAAGCAAACTTCACAAAAGTGCTAGGAACACAGTGCTTAAGACAGTGTCTGCTGGGTAGCAGGTGTTCAATAAATACGTGGAGAGAATGGATGTGCCATGTTGCATCTTAGTGTGTGAGCATGATGCCACTTGCCGTCTGTCTTCCTTGAAAGGATTTTTTTAAAACTATAAAGCAAATGATTCTTTAATTCTCCGAGCGATGCTCAGTGTGTGCAGCAACGGAGAGAAGGCGCTGGAGCCACGTCCTCTAATCTCCTCATTCTGGAGTTGGAGCCGGTTGCTCTGAAGATCATTTCCCCTTAATACCGCGGAGACCCTCAATCTAAGATGAGGAGCTTGCACCCACAGCTGCATTGTCCTGCGAGGGCGGCTCCCAGGCGGGCTCCTTGCCCCTCGTGTGAGTGAAGTGGGCCGGAGCGGCGAGGCTGAGGAACCTGCAGGAGGAGGCGGCTTCGATACAGCCCTCCCCGCGCACTGCTGAGCTTCCAACCGGGAACCAGGCCGCGAAAGGACACACTCCCTCCTCTGAGGTCCTGAACCAGGACCCTAATAAATGATCTTATCTCAATCTCCTTCTCAGGCTGGCCTGGCTGGCTCTGAACCCATGATCCGCACCCATTGCCTCCCGCCCAGCCACCTGCCCAGCAGCACGCGCACACACGCCCATGCCCATGGACACTTGGGGCTCCGCTCCCCGCACCTCTCCACTGGCCCCTTTCACACACAAGGACCTTGAGGTGTAGACCCAGGAACAGCCAGTTCCCTAACCTGAGGGTGCTGCCTGCTGACCTCCACCCCTCTCCCAGCGCACACCTCATCTCCAGCTTGTGTGATGGCAGAAAGGCTGTGTGTGTGTGTGTGTCCCTCAACCCAGGTCAGGGGCGCCTGGGAAACTGTGGGGTGAGGAGGAGGAGAACAGGAAAAAACAAGTTGGTTTCTCCCTTCACACACGCGGGGCGGCAGGATATACCTGCTGAGCGTCCCAGAAGGCGGGAGGAGACCGTCAGCTGGAGCCTCTCAGGGTCTGAGTGTGGGGCTGGGGAGGAGGGGGCGGCACTGAGCGCGGGGAGGGCACCCTGCAGAAGTCAGAGCTCAGGGTGCCGCACACGGCAGTGAAGGTGGCTGCCTGGAGGGGGTGTGGGTGAGAAGAGGGGGCTCCCCGGGCTGCAGGGTGGAGGGGGAGAGCTGGGAAAGGGCGGGGGGGGGGTGAGTTGGAGGGCGGGGGTGTGGGGCACTGGGACCCCAGCAGGGTGGGCATTGGGGGGGGGAGTGGCTGCCTCAGCCTCCGGCCTGACCTCTCTGGGGGGGCGGGGGGGTTAGGGCGAGAATGCGGATTGGGGGGCGTCGCTGGCTCCCACGGCGACGCAGCTGGACGGAGGGGCTCCGCGTGGGTGAGGCCCCCGGAGAGGGAGTGGCCGGGGACCTCGGGGGCCACAGGCGGGTGGGGCGAGTACGGGGACTGGCCATGTTTGCCTCCGGGGGCCGCCCCTCCGGGGGAGACGGATGAAGGTAACCCCAAACCAGTGGGCAGGCGGTTAGGTGCTTCCACCCCATGGGGTGGGGCTTGGGAGGGGGTCACCCCAGGGGCAGGTGAGCAGCGGAGCCCTGGGGCCCTGGGCTGGAAAGGGGAGCCCCTAAGAGCAGGGACCCCCCCCCCCCCGCCCCAGGCTGCGGGGAGCGCTGGAGCCGCGGTACGGGATCCGGACAAAAGTCTGTGGGGCTGAGAGAGCCAGGGATGGGGGGACAGGGGGCTGCTCACCGGGGGGGGGGCGGGGGGGCAAACTGGGGATTGGGCTGGGGTCGGAGGGGTTTGGGGGAGCTGAGGGGTTCTCATTAGGGAGCAAGCGCGGAGGGACTGGGGGAACGGACGCGGTTTCCACTGGGGTGCTCCCCGCTCGGGCGGAGGGCTCCCCGAATTAGACGTTGAGTATGGGGCGCGGGGAGGACTGCGGCCGCCGAGGGCGACCCCTAAACGGGGCTCAGGGCCCCTGGGGGCTCTCGCTCCGCCGGGGCCAAGGGGGGTCCGCACCCGCTGGAGCCGTGGCGGCCTGGGGGGCCCGGGGCGATCTCCCCCCACCAGGGAGATTGGGGACCCTCCAGGCTCCGGCGGCGGGGGGTCCCCGGTCTGGAACCCAGCTACCTGGAAGCCCCGGGCAGCGCTTCGTCCCGGGAGGGCGTTCCCGGCCCGGCCCCGCGCGGGGAGGGTGGGGTGCGGCCGCGCCCCGGCCCGCGCCGGGGTTCGGGGCCCGCTCCGGGGTTCGGGGCCCGCACCGGGGTTCGGGGGCCCGCTCCGGGGTCCGGGGTTCGGGGCCCTCGCCCTCGGGGCCCGGGCCGGTGGGGCGGGGTGCGGGCGCCGGGCGCGGGCGGCGCGGGGCTTTATGCGCGGGCGGCGGGGGAGGAGCCGGCAGGTCGGCCCCCGGCGGGCCCTCCCCTCGGCCGTCCCCGCCCGCCCGCCCGAGCGGGGTCGGGGGAGGGGGCAGCATGGCCTGTCCGTCCGGCCCCCTTCGCCGCGCACCTCATCTGCCCCGCGCCGCCCGCCGCCGCCGCTCCGCCGCCCCGCCGCCCGCGGCTCCCGATGGAGACAGACGCGCCCCAGCCCGGCCTCGCCGCCCCGGACTCGCCGCACGACCCCTGGTACGGCCGCCGCCGCCCGCCCGCCGCCCGCCGGCCCCGCCAACATGGCCGATGCGGCCGGCGGCCTCGGCGCCCGCGCCCCCCGCGCCCCGCGCCCGGCGCTCACGGCCCTTTGTGTCTCCGCCCGCAGCAAGATGTTCATCGGGGGACTCAGCTGGCAGACGACGCAGGGTGAGCGCCCGGGCCCGCCCGGCGCCGAGCGGCCCCGGCCCGGCCCGCCGACCCCCGCCCCCGCCGCCGGGACCGCGCGGGCGGCCGGCGAGGCGCGGCCCGGCGGGCGGAGCGGGGGGCGCGGGGCGCGGGGCCCCGAGGGCGGGCCGGGCCCCCGGGACCCGCCGGCGGCGGCGCCAACTCCGCTCGCACCTGCGGCTCAAACTTTTGTGAGCGGCTCCGGGCGGGCGGGAACCGGCCGGACCGCCCCCCCGCAGCCCGCGGCCTCGGCGTCCCGGCCCCGCGGCGCCCGGAGCGGCGGGAGTCCGGGGGCGGGGGCTCCGGCCGCGGGCGCGGGGCGGCGGGCGCGGGCGCGGGGCGGGGGCGGGGGCCGGGCCGGTGCGAGGCGGTGTGTGTTGCAGAAGGGCTGCGCGAGTACTTCGGCCAGTTCGGGGAGGTGAAGGAGTGCCTGGTGATGCGGGACCCGCTGACCAAGAGGTCCAGGTGAGCCCCGGCCCGCGCCCTGCTCCCGGCCCCCAGTGCCCGCCGCCCCCGTGACCATCCCCTCCCGCCAGGGGCTTCGGCTTCGTCACGTTCGCGGACCAGGCGGGCGTGGACAAGGTGCTGGCGCAGTCGCGGCACGAGCTCGACTCCAAAACGGTGAGTGGCCCCGCGGCGGGGGCCCTTTGGGGGGAGAGGGAGGCGCCGGGCGGAGGCCCGGACCCCCGGGGACGGCCGCACCGGGTCCTGAGGGAAGGAGGGGGTGTTCTGAGCAGAAGGGCCGCCAGGCTCCCAAACTTTGTCACCGGAGTTGAAGGCGGAGAGGAGAGAGACCGCCCGGGCCTGCCCCGAGATGCCCCATCTCCAGCCCCTCCGGGGGAGGTGAGGGAGGCGAAGTCGCCCCCTCTGTCGTCTCGCCCCCCCCCCCCCCCAGTCCCCATAGGTGCCCGTCTTCAGGCTCCGGGAGGAGGCTGGGGTGGGGCTGGGGCCGTCCCCTCCCCAAAGTGGGTGAGTCAGGGCCGCAGGGACCCAGCCCGTGGCTTCTGTGAACTGCAGCTAGTATTTGGCTCTGACCCCCCCCCCATCCCAGACCCATGGCAGCGCATCCCTAAACCTGCCCCCTCCCATCCCCTGGCTCTGGGTCCGTGGGCTCCTTGCTTTGTGAGGAAAGCCCAGGCCTGCTCTCCCCGGGAAGCGAAGGGCTGGGGAGAAGGGAGCCAGCTTGGAGGAGAAACCCTCTGAGGCCGGGGCTGGCGGCCTGTTTGGTTTCAAGCTGCTGGGACGTGTTTGCTGTTGTCCCTCTGCTCCCCGGTGTCCTGGGCTCTGCGGGGGGCACTGGCCCAGGCCCTGGCTCCAGGGAGAGGGGGAAAGAGAGTGATAGGAGGGGTTCCCCTGTGAGGGGGTGACCTGTGACTGGGGAGCCCAGGGGCCGGGACAGTGTGATCGCTCTCCGCACTCCCCCATCTCCTCCGGGCCTGGGCCTCCCTGCTCGGGGCAGCCGCGGGCTCCTGTTTACCTGCAACAATGGCCAGTTGTGTCCAAGAATTTGTTAAGTTGCCGCCCGCCCGTCCCCACTCCTGGCGTCTCGGCCAGGGCTCCCACCCCTGCCCTGGCGATGAGCAGCCGAGGCCAGGCCTCCACTTTGCGGCTCTGAAAGGCTCTTCTTGGCTCAGCCCGAGTGACCCAGGCCGGTAGTGGAGAGACAGTGGCCTATTGTTTTTGGTGATTATCTGCCATCGAGCTGCCTGTTCTCTTGCCGTCCCCTGTCCTCAGAGTGCACGGTGGCTTCTGTGCCCCTGTGCCGAGAGGCTGGGGCTGGGCTGGGGGAAAGGAAGGCTGATAAGGGCTAGAAGAGAGAGGAGGAAGGAGGGTGCGGTGGCCTCCTTCTGAGACTTAGAACTCGGGGGCAGAGGCCTTGTGCTTGGCATTCTCTGGCTGCGTTAAGGGGTGGTGGGCGGGAGGTTGATTGTGGGGAGTCTATTTTGGGTTCTGACTTTCACCTTTTATTTACTTGTTGGGTTTTAGTTACGTTGCCGGCTGTGAGTCAGAGTGGAGGTGGGGCGCAGCGGGATAGGGTGTATGTGGGTCTGCTGGACGGAGCTCGGGTACCGGCTCATCTTCCCCGGGGGGTGCGGTCTGTGTGGGGGGTTTCGGGGGCTGACTGAGGTGTGCTCCAGTGGCTGGGAGAAATGGGAGGAAATATGTACGAAATCACCCCCTCGGACGGGGAGAATGGTCAGCCGTGATTTCCCCGGAGCCGAGAGGGACTCTGGGAGAGGAGGCACTGTCCTGGCGTGGAGTGTGAGGTTCCTTCTCGGTGGGCGGGTTCCAGGGGGCGCCCGGAGGAAGCTGGGCCTTGGTCTGTGCCGTCCAGGCAGAGAGCCGGTCGCCTCGAACAAGGCTGAGTTTCGGACAGAAGGAGCTTTGGGAAAAGATAGCTCTTGCCTGCGTGCGACTGGCTGGTGAACTTGTGAAAGGTGTCCCCCATGTGGGTGCCGGCAGCTCCGAATGACCGAGCCTCCTGGGTCCTGCACGGACCGTGGTGCCCCCGCCCTGCCTGTGGCCATGTCTAAGTCCGGGTGGAGCACCGCATAACCAGATGCAGGCTGCTTTTCCCTCCTGGCGGCTGCTCACAGCCAAGGGCAAAGGTGGCCCCCGGTGACAGCACCTTTGTTTGTGCAGCGAAGGGCAGTTCACAAAGCACCGCTCTCAGCCATGTTATCTCATTCGGTTTCCCCAGCTGCCCCTGGGAAGAGGGGCTGTGACTGCCCCCACTTTGCAGATGAGGGCACTGAGGCTCCGCGGGGCCAGGCGAGTTCCCAAGATCACAGGCTTGGCCCGGGGCCCAGGATTCCTGAGTCCCAGCCCGCTGGCCTTGCCGGTCACCACAGCCTGGGCCCGGCCTCACCCCAGGCCCGCCGCGTCCTCCGTGAGCTGTTTGCGGGCGCCCTCCAGGAGAGCCGGGAGGTGTCATAACATCAGGGGAACAGGCTGAGTCCACTCCCGGTGGTTTATGAACTCTTATCTGGAGGCCAAGGCCGCCCCTTCGCAAGCCTTCAGAAGTCTGGATTGCGTGCCTCGCCTAGACAGGTGTCCGTGTGAAGTCAGTTAAGCTGGGAAGGTCCTCACAATGCCTGGCGCTCAAAGGAGTGAGACTGCTTACTTTTGGGGGGTTCAGACGGACACCATTCTTTGCGAGCATTCTCTCCTGGACCCTGCAGATGTCCCCAGGAGGCGGATGTTACTCTCTGTCCGTTTTGCAGGGAGCTTGACCCTGAGGCTCAGAGAGGTTAGGTAATTTGCCTAAGGTCTTTACAGCTGGGAAGCACCTTAAGAGGGATTTGCACCCACTAGCCCGGCTCTGGGGCCCACATGCTTAACCACTCCGCTTTCCTGCTGGAGGCTGGTCTCTGTCGCCTCGGTGTCCTGGCATGAGAACGGTCCTCAGGGCGGAGAGTCCAGTGGTCACCGTCAGTGTGTGGTAACGAGGGCCCCTTCTCTTTCAGATTGACCCCAAGGTGGCCTTTCCCCGGAGAGCACAGCCCAAGGTAGGCGTGTGTCTGTCGGGAGGGGCTCTGTGACGGAGGGCAGAGATATTCCCAGCATTCCTTTCTAAGAAAGATGCTTCGGGACCTCGGTGGGGACTGGGACGGGGGGAAGTAGGATTCTCGATGTCCTTGTTCTGTAGATTGAAGACACTATGTATCCTCTTTCCCTCTGTGCCCCGGGGCAGACTGGGGAAGGGGCGGCGTGTGCTGGAATAAGGGGAACCTCTCGGGGGACTCGTTGTGCTATATTGGAAGCCCGTTTGGCTTGGACCTGGAGTGGAATTCTGACCTCAGAGAGCTCAGCCTCGGTTCCCAGTGCCTCTGGGGGTCAGATCCAGGACAGACCTACCCCCCTGAGGCTGAGCTGGAGGAGGCCCGGGAGCGGCTTCTGACCCCGGTCACCCTGCCGCCTCTGGATGTGTGGGGCCTGAGGAGGGGGAAGGGACCTCGGAGCCCGTCACCTGCTGTCTTTCCTCTTGGGGACCATGGCTGCCCTCCCCAGCGCTCTCTCTCCCTGGTGCCTGGCACACTTTTCTGGGTGTGCGGGAGGAACCGGAAGGAAAACAGATTCCTCGGCAGTGGGGCCATAGAGCACTCCAAACTTATGGTCCAGGGCAGAGGCCTGAGATTCCATTCCCCGCCCCTCGGCCACTCGCCGGATCTTAACTTTTAAGCAGTTGAATAGCGGAGACAGGGAGGCTGGTTACAGAACGGGGACCCTGTGTCTGCTGACTTACCAAGTGTCCCAGGACTAGTCCCTCCCCAGGAGAGCTCAGTTTCTCCTCTGCAGGAGGGCTGGTGGGAACTGAGGCCTGGTGCCCAGCTCCTGCCGCGGCGAAGGGAGAGGGCAGCGTGTTAGCGGCAGGAAGGGGCGCCTCTGGCAGGCCCGGCGGAGGGAGGGCCTGAAAGCAATTACGGGGCAGGTATGCGAGGGAAGGCAGCCGCGCGGGGAGCGCATGGTCGGAACTGGGTTAATTCCATTAAGCAGTTTGGTGACAGAAGGCGCTTTGGTGTGAGGACGGGGCTGGGAATTGCTGTGGATTAGCCATGCGCTCTGGGGTAATTAGGACCATGTGTTCCTCCAGAACGGGACTGGGGCCACAGGGCTGCCAGAGGCCGGGTTGGGAGGAGGTGGGTGAGGAACACGTTGGCATGGCGTTCAGGGGGACCCTGGGATGGGTCTGTTAGGCTGTATGGTCTTTAGGGAGGGCATTTCCCCATAAGACCCCGGGGAGGGAGGCGCACTGGAGCCAGCCAGGGTGTGGGGTGCACAGCTGCCTGGGACAGGCCTAGAGGCGGGGGCCGAGGGGGAGCTCGGGGGGGCCTTCCGAGAAGCTGGGGCCACGGAGAGCCTGTCAGCTGGCGCCCTGGCAGGAGGCGCGCCCCTGCTGGTGGCAGTAGGCCACGGGACTCAGATGCCCACTCTCTCCTCCTCTCCCCGACAGATGGTGACGCGGACGAAGAAGATCTTCGTGGGGGGGCTGTCGGTGAACACCACGGTGGAGGACGTGAAGCAGTATTTTGAGCAGTTCGGGAAGGTGGGTGAAATGGGGGGGGGGCGGGGAGGAAGGGGGCGCTTACTGGGCGGGGGAGCCGGGGATTGGTCAGCAGGGAGCAGAGTCCAGCCGGTCACGCCAGCGGCCACAGAAGGTGAAAGAGGGGTGGGTGTTCTGAGGGTGAGGCGAGGCCAGCCCACTGTGCAGGCTGCTGGCCTGTCTGAGGGCCCCACCCCCTGGCCACGTTCCCGGGGACAGGGCACACAGTAGCTCTCTCTGTTGTTGCCCTTCCCGTGTTTTTCTCTCACTTATCTCCGTTCCCCGGGGAGGCTGTGCTCCGCAGCCAGTTCCATCCAGTCCCCCGGGCCTCCTGGGGGCCTGCACCTGTCCGGGCCATGGCAGCACCTTCCCCTCTCCTTCCCGGTGAGGCCGATAAGGAGACAGACAATAAATAGGGCTCCCATTGCACCCTGCACTCCGCGGGCACAGGCGGGAGTTGGGGCAGGAGCTGGGGCGGGGGCTGATCCTCCACCTGTTTGGGGGGGGGGGGGTGCGCTGACCATCAGGCCCGAGGCTTGGCTCTCTGCTCTGAGATGCAGCCAGCTTTCATCTCCGGGCTGTTTGTGACATCAGACCATAGGGTGTCCCCAGGAAGGTGAGCGATGTCAGAGTCAAGGTTCCACGGAGAGACGGCAAAGGGGCACCCACGAGTTCATCTGAGGGTGACGGGTGCTGTGTGCTCAGTACCGGGTCCCTGGCCCTCTCCTGCGCCAGGCAGGCTGCAGGCTGGCTCTCACTTCCCCACCCAGGCGGCTGCAGTTCCCTGTGGGCCAAGGGCAGGGAAGGCCCTGTGGGAAATGGGGTGTGAGCTGGCCACTGGGTGAGCTTCCGGCTCCCTGTCTCCGGGTGGAAGGGAGAAGGTGAGAGGTCCCTGGGCCGCGGATGCCGGCGGCGCAGGGGCCTCCCTGGGGACGGTCGGGGCGCAGGACGGGCCGTGGGGACCTGGGTCCCGGGCTCAGGGTGGGGACTGGGTCGGGGCGCAGGGTGGGGACTGGGTCCGGGCTCAGGGTGGGGACGGTCGGGGCGCAGGGTGTGCTGTGGGGATTGGGTCGGGGCTCAGGGCTCAGGGTGGGGACTGGGTCGGGGTGCAGGGCGGGCTGTGGGGACTGGGTCGGGGCTCAGGGTGGGGATGGTCGGGGCGCAGGGCGGGCTGTGGGGACTGGGTCGGGGCTCAGGGTGGGGACTGGGTCGGGGCTCAGGGCTCAGGGTGGGGACTGGGTCGGGGCTCAGGGTGGGGACTGGGTCGGGCGCAGGGCGGGCTGTGGGGACCGGGTCGGGCGCGGGGCGGGGCCCGGGGGAGGCCGCCCGGCAGCGGGCCCTCCCTCCCGGGGTGTCTTTGTGTCGAGCGGAGCGGGGAGGGAGCGGCGGCCCCGCACTAATCGGATCCAGCAGCTGCGATTGGAGGCCGCTGCCCCCGGGGCCGGCGTCGCCATGGCAACCGGGCCCCAGGAGAAGCCGGCAGCGCCGCGTCTTTTGTTCGGGCCTAAATCGGCGTTGGCATGTGAAACCGGCCCGGGAGGCCGGGACCGGGGGGAGCCGGGAGCCGGGGAGCCGAAGAATAGGCTGCCGGCGAGCGGGGGGCAGCCGGGGGGACGGCCGGGGGGACAGCGGGAATGCCAAGGGCCCTGCGGCGGGGGACCCCCCCCCCAGACCGAGGGGCAGCCGCCGAGGGGGGAACAATGGTCGCCGCCATGGCTGCCACTCAGGCTTAGCGGCTGCCGAACTTGGCGGCTCCCACCGGTCAGCAGCCCCGCCGCTCCCCTCCCCCTGCCCGGCCCCCGCCCGGCCCCGGTTCCCATGGCGACCGGAGCCTATTAAGGACACCGCGCTGGGCGCCTCTCCCGCTGCCCCGGGGGGAGGGGGACGCTGGGGGGGTCCTCCGGCCGCTGCCCTGGCTCCCCGCCTGGCCTCGACCCCAGGCCCCGGGTCTGTCCAGCCAGAGCTCAGGGGGAAGGGTCCGGGGTCCGGGGGTCCGGGGTGATGGGTGGGCCGGGAGACTGGGAGGAGGACGGCAGAGAGGGCTGTGCGTTTGGGCCGGAGTCAATGTGTGGATCAGGCAGGGACTCAAAGCTGTGGTAGGAGAGGGCCGGTTCTCCGCTCATTCATTCGTCCGATCAATAATCGCTGAGCCCAAGTCAAGTGCTGGGTCCGCTGGGTATGGTAACAGCCGGCACCGCGCTGTCCGCACCAAACCTTCGAAGGCGGTGGTGGTGGGCTGCTCTCCCCAGCCCTGTCCCTCCGCGATAGGTAATGATAATAGTCATTACTTATTAAGCACTGACTGTACCCCGGGTGCTAGGAGCTGAGTGTTACACGCTCTCATTTAACTCCGCCCTGTAAGACACTCTCACACCCACTTCACAGATGAGTAGCCTGAGTCAGGGAGACACAGAGCCACTTGCCCCAGAGGACCCACCAGCAAGTGCAGGGCCTGGGGTGTGAATTCAGAGCCTGAGCCTGATGCAGCCCTCCTGGGCGGGCCTCCTCCGAGGCCGGGGCCGGGGGACGTGCTGAGCCGCAGTGTCTGTCCCGTTGGCATCGCTGAGCAGGTTTGGGATTGGGACGCGGAGCGGGTCCTTCAGGCTGAGCGTGAGGCTCCCCAGAAGGCCAGCAGGGCCGGAAGAGGCCATTTCCTCCTCAGAGTCTCAGGGACCAGCCACGGAGGGTCCTGGCGCCCTCAGGGGGGGTCAGGCCCTGTCCCACCTGGCGCTGTGTGCGCTGCAGGGATTGTCCCCTCCTTCAAGGAGGCGGCAGGCCTGGGGAGAGAGCGAAGGGGAGTCCGGGAGAAGCTGTGCCCCTGCTTCAGGCAGTTTCCTTCACCCCTTGGGTGGGTGTTGTGGGGGGTCAGCGGCTGGAATGCGATGGAGGGGTAACAGCCCTTATTTCCACCAAGGATGAATCAGACCTTCGCTTAACCCCACGAGCTAGCGGACATTGGCTGGAGAGTGAAGGGCCAGGAGGATCAGCAAAGGGGAGGCGGTGGGGGGGTAGGAGGGAAGCTAAGGCCTCTGGCTGACCAAGGGGGTGCCCTGAGGAAGAAGCAAGAAGAGCAGCCTGGGGTCCAGAGAGGGAGGAGAGGGGAGACCCTCCCCTTTCCTCAGCCCGGCCCCTCCCCCAGTCAGTGGGAGGCCAGCCGCCCAGGCCCTGAACTCCACGCGGTTTAATTATAGCCTCTAGCAAAAGGAAACCTCAATTAGAGGAGAAGCTCTGCACCGGAGAGGGAGAGGGGCTGAGACTGGCTGAGAGGCTGCCGTCCTGGCCTTTCACAGAGGGGAGAGGCTTTTGCTTCCCCGTCTCGGGTCTTGATCTTGTATTTCCTCCCCTGGTGCCCACTCGGTGCCTCTTCCTCCCAGGCTAGATCTTAGGCTTGCTGTGTGACCTTAGGCAGGTGACTTCACCTCTCTGATCCCACTTCCTTCTGTACAAAATGAGGGTCTTGACGTGCAGGGAATGTGGAGAGGATCATGGGACAAGGTGCCAGGCACATACTTGGCGCTTAATATTTGCTGGCTGGCCTGTCGGGAATCTGGGGGTGGGAAGGGGTTGCTGTGGAGTCCAGTTGGGGTTGCGGGTAGGAAGTTGTCCCCAGCGCAGGAGCAGGTTTACGAAAAAGCCTGGGCTGGGGAGCAGGGGTATCGGAACAGGTGTGGGAGGCCCCCTGGTTTCTGGAGTGGGGACCCTCCCACCACCAAATGGCTCTGTTTCAGGTGGACGATGCCATGCTGATGTTTGACAAAACCACCAACCGGCACCGAGGTGAGCGCGGCCCCCCCCCCCCCGGGCCGGGGCCTGTGGTCAGCCAGGGGGCTGCAGGTCACAGCTGCCCTTTCATCTCTCCTCCTGACATCCTATCCCCGAGGATCTGCATCCTCTCCAGGGCCCGGCCTTACAGAAGGCTTTTGTCCCGCCGTTTCCTGTGCTAGAAACTTGCAGAATTGCAGACACCGGAGAGGAGCAGACTCTCCCCCGGCCGGGCCCTGCCCCCCACTCGGCCTGCTGTCTGCCCGGCAGTGTCTGCACTGGGCTTACCTTGTCCCTGGTAACCGGAGCGCAGGCCAGGCTGCCCCAGGGTCAGGCTGACTTGCCGACTCAAAGCCCCAGGCAGTCTGCTCCTACCACTGCCCTTCACCCCCACCCCCTCAGCGGGGCCCAGCCCCCAGCCCCAGCCCCCTCGCCCCTGAACCTGGGAGCTTCTAGGCCACAGTGTTTGCTCAGCCTGGTTGTTTTTCTCCCAGAGGCCTTGCCTCTCAGACTCCCATTCCCTGGGGCCCCGGGCACACGGGAGGAGGAGGGCTCCTGCTCCAGCTGCTGCAGGACTTTGGGCCTTTAAGCTGCTCTGGGAGGGAGGACGGGAGGCGGCTGCCGCCGTGGGTGGGCCTCTGCATGGGAAGGTGTCAGCGTCTGAACGTTTGTGTGTGTGTGTGTGTTGTATCGGGGTGACTGTGTACTGTGCACAGGGTCTTTATGTGTTTGGGAGCACGAGTGTGAGTCCAACTGTGTGAGTGTGACCGCACAAGGATGTGTGGGTGTGTACACTTTTGTGTGCGTGTACACAGGGTCTGTCTGTGTGTGCTCTTCCCTTCCTCTTTGGAAAGCCTCCGAGAGGAGAAAGGGCACGTGGAGTGGAATTTCAGAGAGCTCTGCCCCTTTCCCTCGCTGTGTGCTCTGGAGCAAATCACTCACTTCCCTGAGCCTTGGCGGTCACCTCTGTAGTTCGGAACCAGAATCCGTCTGGGCCGGGGCTGAGAGGGTCCTGGCTGAGGGCAGAGCCTCTGTGGGCTCTCAGACGCTGCCCTGCCAGAGGGAGGTGGTGCTGGTATGACCTGGGCTGGGTGTGGACCACGAGCCCGGTTCTGACCCTGTGTTTGCCCGCTAGGGTTTGGATTTGTCACGTTTGAGAGCGAAGACATCGTGGAGAAAGTGTGTGAGATTCATTTCCATGAAATCAACAACAAAATGGTGAGCTGGGGTTGGACAGGGTGAGGGGCAGAGAGAGACTTTGGCTCCTGGCTGAGCCAGCCAGGGGCGCCCAGAGGCTCTGGAGGCAGCAGAGGGACTCCGTCAGGGGGGTAGAATCAGTTCCCCACACCCTGACAAGCTGCATGGCAAGGTGCTCACCCACCCCTATGGCGGTTAAAAAGCCTGGGGTGGGGGAGGGGGAAAGCAAAAACTTAAAAAAGCCTGGATTGAAATCCTCACTCCACTACTTGCTGGTCTAGTCATTGGGCAGATGGTTTTCGCTCTCTGAGCCTCCATTTCATCATCTGTAAAATGGGAGTGACGGCAGCACCTCCGTGATGGGGTTGGTGTGAGCGTTCAGGAACTGTTGCCTGCAGGCAGCCTGTTTGCACAGTGCCCAGCGTGTGGTGACGGAAATGAACAGTGAAGAGCCCGGGGAACGGGAGGGCTGGGGGCAGGACTGACGCCAGGTCTCTTTGCAGGTGGAATGTAAGAAAGCGCAGCCAAAAGAGGTGATGTCGCCCACCGGCTCGGCCCGGGGCAGGTCTCGAGTCATGCCCTACGGAATGGACGCCTTCATGCTGGGCATCGGCATGCTGGGTACGTGCCGGGCCTGCACCCGCAGCTTCTTCCTGCCCAGCTGCTCCCAGGGCTGCCCACGTGGGGCCTCGCCTCCGTGGTCCGCCCTTCGCTCTGGAGTCTTTGGGTGGGAGTGGGGACCCAGGGCCTCGGTCCGCCAGGCCTGCCAGAGGCGGGTAGTTTGTTGTGGGGCACTGCCCTCTAGTGGTGGCCAGAAGAAT
The DNA here is from genome assembly GCA_963693515.1 of Pipistrellus nathusii. Taxonomy (NCBI): domain Eukaryota; kingdom Metazoa; phylum Chordata; class Mammalia; order Chiroptera; family Vespertilionidae; genus Pipistrellus; species Pipistrellus nathusii. The sequence goes on along the minus strand of OY882876.1, from coordinate 22,212,065 downwards.
GGTCCAGCTGCTCTCTCCTTGGTCTTGTCCATCCATCCATCCATCCATCCATCCATCCATCCAGGAAATAGGTATTGAGCAACTGTAAATGGCAGGCACTGTGCCAAGCAGCACAGCAGTGACTCCCCTTGGACCTTTATGGTTTGGCATGGAAAACAAACAGTAATAACATGCACACACGGGTTTAGGATGGAGGAGCGTAGGGTGCCAGGGGAGCATGGGTCATAGGGCACGTAACCAAGACTTGGAGAAGCCAGAAGAGAAGATACATGTGAGCTGAGTCTGCAGACTAAGCGGGAGCTAGGGGGAAGGGAGGGGAGAGTGTTCCAGCAGCGGGAGCAGCACTCACAAACACCCACAGGCCTTTGGGGAAGGAGAAAGGCTGCAACTGATGCTGATGGAGCAGCTTCTGAGAGGCAGCGCCTGGCCTCACGGGGTTTCCCATCAGTGGGAGACGGGAGTGGATTGGCAGTGTCCCCACTGAGGGACGAAGCCGCCGGGTGCGGGGAGGTCTTCCCTGGCGGAGGGGAAGGCTGCCTGAGCCTCAGAGGTTGGGCCCCGATGGAGGGTGGACAGTCTGAGCTGGGCATGCAGGAAGCTCAGTTTCCCGAGACAGGATGTGCCCGCACAGGAAGGGAAAGTACAGGGGTCTTTATGCCGGGAACTCCGAGGAGCGGGGATAATGTGGCTAGAGGGCCAGGTTTAGGGTCACAGATGGGGCGGGTGAGGACAGCACCCTCCAAACCGTGCATGGCCTTCTCTTGAAGTTTTGGGTGGTTTTTTTCTTTTTATTTATTTTTTATTTATTTTATTTTTTAAAAAAAATTTTAAAAATATATTTTATTGATTTTACACAGAGAGGAATTGAGAGGGATAGAGAATTAGAAACGTCGATGAGAGAGAAACATCGACCAACTGCCTCCTGCACACCCCCCACCGGGAATGTGCCCGCAACCAATGTACATGCCCTTGACCGGAATCGAACCCGGGACCCTTCAGTCCCCAGGCCGACTCTCTTCCACTGAGCCAAACCGGCTTCGGCATCTTTTTATTTTTTATGTGGAAATAGTTGCAAACTTTCAGAAGAGTTGAAAACGAAGTAGCACACAGAACATCCATATACCCTCTACCAGATTCATCTATTAACATTATACCCATGGCTTTGTCATTCTCTCTCTCTCTCACTCTTTCTCTCCCCCCTCTCCCTTTCCCTCTCTCCTCCCTCTCTCTCCATATATATGTCCACACACACATAATAAATACACTTATGAGTAAATCACATGCATTATGGTCCTTTACCCTTAAATACTTCACTAAGATTAGGGATATTCTCTCATGAGACTATGTAATAATTGTCAACTTTATACATTGATATTGGTAGGGTATTTTATCCTAGCCCACCTATTTCTGACTTTATTAGTTGGCTCAGTAAAGTTCTCTGGAGCACATTTTTTTTTTTAAATATATTTTATTGATTTTTGTACAGAGTGGAAGGGAGAGAGATAGAGAGTTTGAAACATCAATGAGAGAGAGTCATTGATCAGTTGCCTCTTACACACCCCCTACTGGGGATATGCCCGCAACCAAGGTACATGCCCTTGACCGGAATCGAACCCGGGGCCCTTCAGTCCCCAAGCCGATGCTCTATCCATTGAGCCAAACCGGTCCCGGCTGGAGCACATTTTTTAAAAAATATATTTTATTGATTTTTTACAGAGAGGAAGAGAGAGGGATAGAGAGTTAGAAATATCGATGAGAGAGAATCATCAATCAGCTGCCTCTTGCACACCCCCTACTGGAGATGTGCCCGCAACCAAGGTACATGCCCTTGACCGGAATCGAACCCGGGATCTTTCAGTCCGCAGGCTGACGCTCTATCCACTGAGCCACACCGGTTTCGGTTCTGGAGCACATTTTTGCCTCCACGAACAAGCCCCGGGCTAGAGGCATGCCTCGCCTTTCGTTGTCCTGTCTCCTTTGATCTGGAACACGAGAAAGTTTTCTTTTCAAGGCGATTTGCTCTTTATCCTGTGTAAAGACTGGACACGGGAAAGGGAGTCCTCTGACAGGTGGTGGGAAGGCGGCGGAGTGACCCGGAGCCTGTCGGTGTGAATCCGAACCCCTTTACCCCGTGGCGGTTCCTCTGTGCCGTGGTTCCCAGCTCCGGGTGCTAGACCCAGCGCCGCGCTGGAGCTGGAGGCCCAGGAGCAGACGGGGAAGCAGGAAGGCCGCACTTAAGTTCTGCTGTAGATTCAGATGGTGATCGCCGGGGCTGCGGAGGGGAGAAGCCAGGGGGTGACAGGTGCATGTTGTCACCCTTGGGGGTGACCTCTCTGAGGAGGTGGCACTGGGCCAAGGTTTGCACAGTGACAAGGACCCCGTCATGGGAAATCCGGGGTGGGGTGAGCGTTCCGGGCGGGGGAACAGCCTATGCAAAGGCCCTGAGGTTGGAAGGAGCTTGGGGAACAGTAGGGGGGGAGGTCAGCGTGGCTGGGGCGCAGTGACCGGGGACAGAGCTGATGAGGACAGGAAGGAGGCAGGAGCCAGAGCAGGAAGGGCCTCGGCAAGGGTCTTGAACCTCTATAGGTTTTCTGACCTATAAGACTGGGTTCTCAGCAGTAAGGATTGCTTAGGGTCCTGATGAGGTTTAAGGAGAGCTGTGTGTGGGCCTGGCCCGGGGCTCGGCATGTGGGAGGGGCCGGTGGTGGGACTGGCTGTTACTGGGAGGTGACGGGGAAGGGAAAGGAGTGGCTCAGAGTTCCCGCTGCTCAGGGTCCCAGCTGTCGGTGAGGCCTCTGACCCCGGTCCCCTCGCCCCCCCCCCCCCCCCAGGTTACCCCGGTTTCCAAGCCACGACCTACGCCAGCAGGAGTTACACGGGCCTCGCCCCCGGCTACACCTACCAGTTCCCCGGTAAGTGGGGCTCAGGGTCCGCTGCCAGCATGTCCCTGGTCCCCGGTCCCCAGCCGTCTGGCTCCCCAGGCGGTGTGTGGGGGTGCATGGCTGGGGCTGGGGGGCTGCCTGCTGGGAGTTTGGAAGGAAGGGCATGTCAGGAAGGAGCACCTCTCCCCACCCGTCCCCTCCCCTTCCCCCCTCCCCCTCCCAGGCCGGCCTCCTGTCTCCTCCCCACCCCCGCAAGGTTGCCATCTCCACCACAGAGGGCACGGGCTTGGGTCAGCGGGCACCGGGGTCAGCGGGCACTGGGCTTGGGTCAGGGGGCACCCGGGCGTGTCTTTCTGGACACACGGGGAGGGCCACGTGCTACACTGAGCCTTCCGAGGCCAGCGGGACCCCTGAGACCCGGATGCTGGAAGCGATTTAAAACATGATGCTCAGCGAGCACAGCTCTCTGCCTCCACACACATGGCAGGACGCCCGCCAGAGCTTTGAACTCTCCCGTGATGACTGGTCAGTGTTGTTTTCTTTGAAATATCAGATTTTTGCAAGGCTCTTGGTTTTAGAGGGTCCCTCGGCACGTGCCTCGGTCCCTCGGGCTGCCGGTGTCCGCATTCTGTTGTCTGACCCTGACAGCAGTCCCGGGGGGAGGGCTGAGGGTCCCGTTGTATCGGCGAGGAAATGGGCTCAGAGGGAAGGGAGAGGTGACTGGCTAAGGTGATTGGGCCAGAAAGTTCTGGATCCGAGAGCCCACCTGAGCCTGACCTGTGCCAGGTCATCGCTTTTACCACGCTGCCCCCCCAGCTCCTCCTTCCCCCAAAAAACAGGAGTTGAGGAGGATTCTGGGAGATGTTGAGGTGCAATCTCAAGCCTTTAAAAAAAAAAAAAAAAATATATATATATATATATATATATATATATATATATATATATATATATATTATTGATTTTCCACAGAGAGGAAGGGAGAGGGATAGAGAGCTAGAAACGTTGATAAGAGAGAAACATCGACCAGCTGCCTCCTGCACACCTCCTACTGGGGATGTGCCCGCAACCAAGATACATGGCCTTGACCAGAATTTAACCTGGGACCCTTCAGTCCGCAGGCCAACGCTCTATCCACCGAGCCAAACCGGCCTCGGCAATCTCAAACCTTTTAAGAAACATCGGTCTGGCAGGCGTAGCTCAGTGGTGGAGCCTTGACTCGTGAACCAGGAGGTTATGGTTCAATTCAAACCAGGACACATGCCTAAGTTGCCGGCTCCATCCCAGTAGGGGGTGTGCAGGAGGAGCCAATCAATGATTCTCTCTCATCATTGAAGTTTCTGTCTCTCTCTCCCCCTTCCTCTCTGAAGTCAGTAATATATATATATATATATATATATATATATACACACACACACACACACACACACACACACACATGGCAGCCCAGCTTTGCCCGTGCCCAGGGTGTAGATGGCAACTCCACTCACTCTCTGCACCTGTCTCTCTCCTCTGTGTCCGTCTCCTCCCCGCCTTGGCCTGCTGGGGACTGTGCTCTCCCCTCCCCAGCCCCTGGGTCCTGTGCATGGCCTGCCCCCCCCAGTGTCCCTTGGGTGCCTTTGTCCCCCGGCCTCGCCCGAGGGGCCTCCCTGCACCTTCCTAAGCAGTTTTACGTTTCGTTTTAGAGTTCCGTGTAGAGCGGACCCCTCTCCCGAGCGCCCCCGTCCTCCCCGAGCTCACAGGTCAGTTGCTCGGAATCCGTACACCTCGCAGGCCACGTGGGCGGGAGGGAAGGACTCAGGAGCCCCCCCTGGGGGAGGGGCGGTGGACTCCCCTCTCCTGCCCGCAGCCTCCCGTTGTGAATGTGCAGACCGCCTGGGCGCCGGCCAGTCCGTGTAGGACATGGCCCTGGGGTGGAGCATCGGGCCAAGGCCAGCAGATGGAGGCCCAGTCCCCCATCCATCCACTTGGCAGGCATTTCTCTGGCGCCCCCCTGTCAGCACCACGAGCCCCGGTGGGGAAGAGGCCAGGGCTCAGACCGGAGCAGGACGGGCCAGGCGGGGACCTGGGCAAACGGCGGGCACGCTAGCCTGCCACGCCTCAGCTGGCCCTGCCGGGAGGGGGAGGGGGAGGGGATGCCCACCCAGTCGGTTTGGATTTCATTTTCCAAGAGAAGCCAGAAACCCGGCTTTTGCTTTCGAAGGAATTTTCCAGTTGCAGTGGGACCTCGTTTCTCGAACTTCCTTCTATCCGGAAGGCTGTTTGAAAAATCACATCACGTTTAGAAACAATGTAGATGTAATTAATCCGGGCAGACCCTCAAGTGGCTCCCTGCTGTAACCTTTCTTTTATGCAGCACATGTCTGCTAGAATATCTGATCTATAAAGGAACCCTTTAAAAACAAAAAGAATGTGAAATTTAGATGAAAATTTAACAAAGAGGAAAGGAAATATATAGTAAAAAAGAAATTTTCACAATAATTATAAGCAGGAACAAAAGCAAAAAAACCACGAAAATCTTTATAGTGCAATGTCCTGAGACTTTTTTTAAAAATATATTTTATTGATTTTTTTAAAGAGGAAGAGAGAGGGATAGAGAGTTAGGAACATTGATGAGAGTGAAACATTGATCAGCTGCCTCCTGCACACCCCCACTGGGGATGTGCCCGCAACCAACGTACATGCCCTTGCCCGGAATCAAACCCGAGACCTTTCAGTCCACAGGTCGATGCTCTATCCACTGAGCCAAACCGGTTTTGGCTATCGTGACTTTTAACAGCGGTAACTGACTCGTTTGAACATTCTCTCCTGTTTGTCACGTGAGAGATGCGTGTCATACAGGTATCAGCAGGAAAGGGTTGTCAGGTTAAGAAGTGAGATGTTGGATAGAGCGTTGGCCTGCGGACTGAAAGGTCCCGGGTTCGATTCCGGTCAAGGGCATGTACCTTGGTTGCGGGCACATCACCAGTAGGGGGTGTGCAAGAGGCAGCTGATCGATGTCTCTCGCTCGTTGATATTTCTAACTCTTTGTCTCTCTCTTCCTCTCTGTAAATAAACAAAATATATATTTTTTTAAAATAAAATATATCTTAAAAAAAAAAAAAAAAAAGAAGTGAGATGTTCCAGAAACAAGGTTCCACCGTATTTTTAAGTGTTGGCAACAAATTCCAAACTTTGAACCACCGCGGGCCACACGAGACCTATTCGGACAGAGCCAGGCCTCGGGCTGCCCCCTGGGGACGTCCGGGCAAGTGGGTGGAGGTGCCGGCGCCGTTTCTCCAACCGGCCCCTCCGCTTGGCGCCGAGCTGGGGGCCAGGCCGAGGACCGGAGGGCGCTCAAAGGCGAGGGGGCTGCACGGGGTTTCTCTGCTCCACCTGCTTCCCCCTCCCCCACACCCGGACTCCCCCAGCCTGCCGTGCGTGGAGGATGGATGCTGCTTTCGACGAGACCTTCCTTCCAAGGGGTGCTCCGGGGCCTCCCCAGGTGGAGGGGAGGGCGGACATGGGGTGCAGAAAGGTGGGGTGATAGAGGCTCTTCCCCGGGTAGAGTGGGGGTTTGGGCAGCAATGGGGGAGGAGAGAGGCATCTTTTCTACCCCCTGGAGCCGCTGTGTGAGGACCCACTGTGTGGGCCCCGGGCCCGGCGGCCAGAGCTTGCCGCCTGCAGAGGAAGCGGGTGCTTAGTAGGCAGGTGAGGAGCTGGGGCTGGGCCTGGCCCAGGCGTGCCTTGTGGGAATGCCTGGAGGTGCCTAAGCACAGCCCTGAGCCCAGCCCTGCCCCTGAGGAGCGGAGGGGTGGGGGGTCCCTCCTAGGGGTCTGGGATCTGAACTTTTTTTTTTTTATATTTTGATTTTTTTTTTTTACAGAGAGGAAGAGAGAGGGATAGAGAGTTAGAAACATCAGTGAGAGAAAATCATCCATCAGCTGCCTTTTGCACACCCCCTACTAGGATGTGCCCGCAACCAAGGCACATGCCCTTGACCGGAATCGAACCCGGGACCTTTCAGTCCGCAGGCCGAGGCTCTATCCACTGAGCCAAACCGGTTTCGGCTGAACTCTTCTCTTGCCTTCAGGGGATGTGAATAGACATTCATCACGGCAGGTGCTGCTCCCAGCGGAGCAGACACAGCAGTGAGCGAGCTAGAGCAGGCCCGCCCTCCCGTAGCTGTGACGGTGGCGGGGGGGGGGGAGCAATAAGCGAACAAACAAGTAAACAAGATACTTGCAGGGGTGAGACGTTCCAGGAGAACAGAACGGAGATGTAGTGCAGCATGTGGTGCAGCGGCAGGGAGAGTGGTCCGGGAAGGCTTCTCGGAGGAGGTGGCGTCTGGGAGAGACAAAGCCGGCCGCTAGTATGTGAAGCCTCCTCTACGGGGGGAGCTGCTCTGGCCCAGACTTCAAGTCCCAGCCCAGTGGCCACGCCGGATTTCCAGGGGCCTTTTCAGGGACCCCTAGCCCCCTTCTAGTTCAGGGTTAGGGTGACTCAAACAGCCCCTATGGGCACATCTTAGGGTGGGAGACTGATGTTCCTGAGGGCAAACACCAACGCTGCAGACCCTGGCTGGGGGCAGTTTACAGCCTCTCTGGGGCTGCAGTGGCAAAGCCAAACAGCAGGGGGCGCTCACCCCAGTCCCAGGGAACTCCTGGCTCCAGCCAACCTGTTCTTGACGCATCGGTCCCTTCTACTCCTTCAGTGGACATTTAGTAAGCACCTGCTGTGTGCAGGCAGGGTCCCGGGCACCGTGGAGGGTCTGGATGGAAGACAAAAGGAATAGCAAAACCCCTGTGTCGAGGAGGGGACCGAGGAGGGGCTGAGAGGATTGGCTGTGGCCGGGGGCCTGGGGCAGGACATGGGATGCGCACGGTTTGTGGGGGACACGCTGTCCGGAGGGGGGCGGGAGCAGGCCCGGCGGCAGAAGGGAGGCCTGGGCGCCACTGTGGCTCGGCCAGCAGCCCCGCAGGGAGCTCGGCTGCACCGCGGGCCCTTGCGCTGAGGCCGAGGCCGTGCTGCCCGTCGCTGGCTCAGGTGCCTGGTTGGGAAGAGGGACAAACCTCCCATTTCCTTCGGGCCAAGGGCACTCTGGAGCAGTGGCAGCTCAGGCTGAGGTGCCCCCCCAGGAGTGTGCCCCTTGAGTCCAGGGGAGCAGGGCGGAGTGAGGGCTGGCAGCCATCCACCCTCCTGCTGTCCATCACTGCGCAGTCAGGGCATGGCGTGGCCTCAGAGCCCTGCTGCCGGCCCGGGCCGGCACTGCCCCCTCCGCGGGGGGCGAGGTGTGCCCCTCTCCTGCCGCTCTGAGTGCCCGCACTTCCCTTCCAGCCATCCCTCTCACCGCCTACGGACCGATGGCGGCGGCGGCGGCGGCGGCTGCTGTGGTTCGAGGAACAGGTAAGGCCTTCTGGGGGTCAGGGGGCAGAGGGGTCTAGAGGGGCCCTTTTAGAGGGTTCCGTATTTATTCACCCGGGCTAGCTGGGCCCCTGGCGAGCCAGCCAGGACCAAGGCCGGCAGCTCTGCCCTCGGAGCCTAGAGGCTGGGGCGTCCGGCGCCAGAAGGCAGGCGTCTGGGTGGCACTGTCCTCGGGGGGGAGGGGGGCAGGCGTCTGGGTGGCACTGTCCTCGGGGGGCGGGGGCACAGGGGAGCTCTAGGCCTCAAGATGGCCTCGGGGGGCGGACTTCGCTTTCAGTTTGAAGGCAGAGGGAGCAGCATTGCGAAGGCTTGGCGGCCAGTGAGCACGTGGAGCCAGGAATGGGTGCGGGGAGAGAGGGAGGAGGAGCCAGGGCCCGGGAGGACTCTGAGCACGTTAAGTGGCGGAGGGGCGGGATATTAGACAACGCACAGGCTCACAGGGAAGCACAGGCTCACAGGGAACGGCTGGAAAGGGCTCGGGAAGGAAGGAGGCCTGGAGGGAGTGAGGAGGCCGCTGCGAGGTCAGACAGATCGGGGCCGCGCCAGGCCTGGCGGGCGGATGGGCTGGGGGGGCCGCCAGGAGGGGGACCCACAGGCCCGGTGGGATGAGGCGGAGGGAGGAGTGGGAGGGGGTGGGATGAGGCGGAGGGAGGGGTGGGAGGGGGTGGGATGAGGCGGAGGGAGGGGTGGGAGGGGGTGGGATGAGGCGGAGGGAGGGGTGGGAGGGGGTGGGATGAGGCGGAGGGAGGGGTGGGAGGGGGTGGGATGAGGCGGTGGGAGGGGGTGGGATGAGGCGGAGGGAGGGGTGGGAGGGGGTGGGATGAGGCGGAGGGAGGGGTGGGAGGGGGTGGGATGAGGTGGAGGGAGGGGTGGGAGGGGGTGGGATGAGGTGGAGGGAGGGGTGGGAGGGGGTGGGATGAGGCGGAGGGAGGGGTGGGAGGGGGTGGGATGAGGCGGAGGGAGGGGTGGGAGGGGGTGGGATGAGGCGGAGGGAGGGGTGGGAGGGGGTGGGATGAGGCAGAGGGAGGGGTGGGAGGGGGTGGAGGGATGAGGCGGAGGGAGGGGTGGGAGGGGGTGGGATGAGGCGGAGGGAGGGGTGGGAGGGGGTGGAGGATGAGGCGGAGGGAGGGGTGGAAGGGGGTGGAGGATGAGGTGGAGGGAGGGGTGGAAGGGGGTGGAGGATGAGGCGGAGGGAGGGATGGGAGGGGGTGCAGGGAGGGGTGGGTGCGACGGGTCTGAAGGCTCCAGGGCTACCACTGTCTTCTTTCTGGGTCGCCAGGCTCTCACCCCTGGACGATGGCTCCCCCTCCAGGTTCCACGCCCAGCCGCACGGGGGGCTTCCTGGGGACCACCAGCCCCGGCCCCATGGCTGAGCTCTACGGGGCCGCCAACCAGGACTCGGGGGTCAGCAGCTACATCAGCGCTGCCAGCCCCGCCCCCAGCACCGGCTTCGGCCACAGCCTCGGGGTGAGTGGCTGGTCCTGGGCGACCCCAGCGCTGGAGGAGGGAAAGGCCTGTCTGTCCGCGGGGCAGAGGGCGGCGAGGGGCAGTGAGTGGACGGGAGTCCGCGTTCATTCAGCGGCCGCTTCACCACTGCCCGCCACGGGCCGGGCGCTGGGGACGTTGTGCAAACGAGACTCACCGTCTCTGCCCCAGCGGAGGCTGGTGCCAGCACGGGGAGGGTGGGGGCATTCTAACAAGGTCCCGCTTCTCTGGCTGCACGCAGGCCCCGCCCGCCCTGCAGAAGCTCTCAGTGGGTCTGCAGGGGGCGCAGCAGGGCGGGGCCGGGAGGACCTGGCCTCACTCCGGTCCGGAGAGGACCGGGGCCCTGGCTTTGTCTGCTCCCCCGGAATCTAGGAGTCAACTTCTTGTCTTCCCAGGGCCCCTTGATTGCCACAGCTTTCACCAATGGGTACCACTGAGGCAGGAGCCAGGCGGCCAGAGGTGAGGAGGGGCAGGGGCCTGGGGTGGGGATGATCCTGGGGAGCCTGGCACTGGGAGCCCAGTCTGGGTCGTGAGCCAGTCCCTGCCTTCCTGGAGCCCGTCGTCCGGGGGTCAGACCTTCCAACCAGCCATGGCCACGGAGCACGAAAAGCTGCTCAGCCTGCAACATGAAAATCTTAAGAGAGAGCAGAGTTGGGCGCAGATCTGTTATAATTGCTAATGCCCAGCCACAGTGAGGGTGAGGGGAACTGCAGACAGGCTCAGGGTTTCCAAAAGGCAGTCTGGCCGTGCCTACGCACACTTCGTTATTGTTTTAAAGTATGTTCTTACTGATCTCAGAGAGGAAGAGAGAGGGGGAGAGAGAGAGAGAAACATCCGAGATGAGAGAATCACTGACCGGCTGCCTCCTGCACACCCTCTTCTGGGGATGGAGCCCACCAACAGGCATGTGCCCTTGACTGGGATCGAACCTGGGACCCTTCAGTCTGCAGGCCGACATTCTATCCGCTGAGCAAAGCCAGCCAGGGCTCTAGCCAGACTGCACACTCATCCCCGTGACTCACCCATTCCACTTCTAGGCGTTTATTTTTAAAACTGCAAATAACTGAATTGCCCATCCAAAGACGAGTGGTTAGCTTTGTGGGTGAGTACACGCAAAGGGGTGTTACACAGCAGCCGAAGCAGGACTCAGCCAGCACGCAGGGTGTGGCCAGACGTGGGGGGTGGGGGTTTGAACCAGCGACCTTATATGTTTTTATTCGTTCATTCAAACAACGACTTATTGAGCGGTATTCCAGGAAAGAGGGACACGTAACAGATAGAAAGCAAGCGAGCCCTGGCCCGCGGCTCAGCAGGGTAGAGTTCCGTCCTGCCCAGCAGAGGGCTGGGGTTTGATTCCGGGTCAGGGCACAGGTCAGGTTTCGGGTTCAGTCCCAGTCCGGGTGGATCGAGGACCAGCTGGTCCATGTTCCTCTCGCATCCTGGTTTCTCTCTCTCAAATCAATAACCATACCCTGGGGTGAGGGTTTAAAAAAAAAAAAAGTGGCTTGAAACCCTAAAACAAGTTCCTTTTTTTCAAATCAAGTGAGATCGTTCTAGATTGTGTGCAGGGCCAGCTTAGGGGCTCAGAGGAGGGGACCTCTGAATACATCCAGCCGATTAAAATCCTATTAAATTCCCAGGTCAACACTGGGACTTTGTGCAGAGCACGTGCACAAAGCCCAGCTGGGGGAAATCGGGGGAAGGGGCCTGTGCACGGAGGGGGGTACTGTGTTCGGGGGGGCCGGGGGTAAAGGGTTACGGGGGCTGGACACCCATGGCCTCCCTCTGTTACAGGCCCCTGCAGCTGACTGAGGACCAGGAGGAGCCAGCGAGGGGGCGGGACACCTCACCACAGCCGCCGCCCCCTCCCACCGCGACTCAGACGCTACTGCCTCCCCCCCTCCGCCCGGCCCCTGCCCTGCTGCCCGACAGCCTGGCCCCCTACTAACCTCCCCCCCACCCCCCCCACCTGCTTTTATTTATTTTGGATTAGCCGGTTGCCCCCGCCCTCTGGGCGCCCAGGACCCACAGAGCTTTGTGTTTAGCTAGAGCGGGCCGGGCTGTGGGCTGCGGCCCCGGGTTCTAGTCCCCTGTGCCCTCCTTTTCTCTGCCTCCCCCACCCCCTTTTTTTTTTTTTTTTTAAAGAAACTTTTTTAAACTATTTCTAGGTTTGTGAATGTGAAGCCCCAGGCCGCCGGGGGCACAGGGCCGGGCTCCCACCAGCTGAGAACACACGTGTGTGTGTGTGTGGGTGGCCCTGGCCCCCTCCCGCCTGGAGAGGACTAGGCCAGGCCGAGCCCCTGGGCCCCGTCCTGTATCATATGTAAATACTGTGAGGTGGGCCCCACCCTCAGACCCAGCGAGGTCTCCCCTGTCCGTCCCTCCCAGACACCGTTACTGTACGCTTCAGGCCTCCTCCGGCCGAGCAGGCCCGCTCTCTCAGGCCCTGGGGGTCAAGACCGTGGGCCTGCTCACCCCAAAAACCCAGTGTGGGGGTGAGGGGCGAGGAGGGACCGCCCGGAGTCACTGCTGGAAAGGAAGTAGCTCTCCAGGCCCCCTGCCCCTGCCCGGGTCGGGCCTCGTGGCTTCTGCTCTGAGCCCCAGGAGTGGGCATCGGGGGCACTGGGACGGGGCGGACCCCGGGGAAAGCAAAGGGCTTCTCAGGGAACCCCCACATTCTCACTGAAGTATCTCGCCAGGACGGTCCCAGGGCCAGAGCCCGTGTCGGCCCTCGCCCCGGAGCCCCCGCAGAGGAGGGAGGCCTGGGGCCCAGGCTGGTGTGGCCGGCCGAGGCCCCTCGCCCCTCGGTGTCCCCCCCAGGCCTGGGGCTGGGGACCCGCGCCCCCTCCTCCTCGGTCCCCACCATAGACCCCTTGGAGAATTCCTGTCTGTGTGAGGTGCTTCACCTGTTACCCTGAGAACACAAAGCAATAATCTTTGTTACTGAGATCGCGGCTGTTCGTGGTTTTTTTTTTTAATGTTTCCTAATAAAAGAGAAGCTGCAATTTATTGTTTTTTATTTTTAATTTTCTACACATTCGAGCTGAGTCAGGAGAGACTCAGTGCTCCCTCCTCCCTTCCTGTGATGCCCCCGCCCCCACCCCCCTCTCCTCGGCCCGTCCGTGGGCTCAGGCCCTGGGATTCCGCGTTTTCTGATTTGTTTGGGGAATTTTTTAAAAGATGGTACATGGTGTTTTTGAAGCCAGCAAGTTACCAGCCTCTGGCATCTCTCCTCTCCACATCTGTAACTTCTTTTTCCGGGATTTATTTCCAGTTTTAAATTCCTAATAAATTATTTGAAAAAGGTGCTGGGCTTGGGAGTGTTTGTGTGTGTGTGTGTGTGCAGGCAGGTCTGGTTTGCCCAGGACCACGTCCACTTACTTTCTCTTGTTCTCTTCCTGGAACAGTATTGGGTTCGCTCCTACAGAAACGTGCCTGCCGGGTGGCTCAGCTGGTTGGAGCGTCGTCCCGCTCACCAGAAGGTTTCAAGTTCAATTCCCAGTCAGGGCACATCCAGGCTGCTGGTTTCTCTACATGGATGTCTCTCTCCCGTCATCTCTCTACAAAGCAGTAAAAACATATCTTCAGAGTGGTGCAGTGCTTGAATGTCAGCCTATGAACCAAGAGGTCATGGCTCGATTCCCAGTGTGGGGTGTACAGGGGGCAGCTGATTGATTATTGATTCTCATCATTGATGTTTCTATCTCTCCGTCTCTGAAATCAACTTTTTTTAAAATATGTTTTATTGATTTTGTACAGAGAGGAAGGGAGAGAGACAGAGAGTTAGAAACATCGATGAGAGAGAGTCATCGATCAGCCGCCTCTGCACACCCCCTACTGGGGATATGCCCGCAACCAAGGTACATGCCCTTGACCGGAATTGAAACCGGGACCCTTCAGTCCCCAAGCCGACGCTCTATCCATTGAGCCAAACCGGTTTTGGCTGAAATCAATTTTTAAAATATGTATTTTAAAAACATATACTCGGGTGAGAATTAAAAAAAAACATGTAGCTTATTTGGATATGATTTGGGAAAACTATCAAAAAGACATTTTGAGAGAAAAACCTCTGAAAATGGTCTTATTTTTGTTAGGCATGACCATGACATTATAGTTATATATTTTACAAATTTCTCCTTGAAAGCTTTTTCTATCAGATCAGAGGCAAAGTAGGGATGCTTATTTTGATTATATATATATATGTGAATCTGAATATATATATGTATCTCAAAGAGGAAGGGGGGGGAGAGAGAAACATCAGTGATGAGAGAGAATAATTGATTGGCTGCCTCCTGCACGCCCCACACTGGGGACCAAACCCACAACCATGTGCCCTGACCAGGAATCGAACTATGACGTCCTGGTTCACAGGTCAAAGCTCAACCACTGAGCTATGCCAGCTGGGCCTGGCCACTTCTATTCAACGTATTGGAAAGGAAGAAGTAAAATTATCTGTTTGCAGATAACATGATCTTATATGTAAAAAAAATTTTTTTAAAAACTAAAGATTACACACCAACAACTAATAAAAGAATTCATCAAAGTTGTTGGATACAAAAATCAATTTTTCTTTACACATTAACAATGAACAATCAGGTCGAAACCGGTTGATCAGTGGTTAGAGCATCAGTCTGCGGACTGAAGGACCCTGGGTTCGCTTGGTTGCGGGCACATACCCCGGTAGGGGGCGTGCAAGAGACAGTTGATGGATGACTCATCGATGTTTCTTGCTCTCTATCTCTCTCCCTCTCTGTAAAAAAATCAATAAAATATATATTATTTAAAATAACAATCAGCCGAGACCGGTTTGGCTCAATGGATAGAGCGTCGGCTTGGGGACTGAAGGGACCCGGGTTCAATTCCGGTCAAGGGCATGTACCTTGGTTGCGGGCACATCCCCAGTAGGGGGTATGCAAGAGGCAGCTGATTGATGACTTTCCTCTCATCGATGTTTCTAGCTTTCTATCTCTCTCCCTTCCTCTCTGTACAAAATCAATAAAATATATATTTTTTAAAAATAATCAGAAAAATACATTTAAGAACAATGAACTTAAGGAGGTGAAAGACTTGTACAGTGAAAACTACAAGATAATGCTGAAAGAAATGAAGACACAAGTGAGTGGAAAGATCCTGTCTCCACCCCCTCCAGCGCTGTGACTTTAAGCAAGTTACCAAGCTCTTTGGGCCTGTTTCACCGTCTGTAACGGCGGGAGATGATGAAACAGGGGTAGCTGCACCAGGAGCTTAAGGCTGGAAAGCAACGTCTACAGAGCCCGCAGCACAGAGCCAGGCGCACAAGCCCTCACCACACGGTGGCTGCGTTTAGGCATTTCCTGGAAGCAGGAGCCTTGTCGCGGGGGGGGGGGGGGGGGGGGGGGGGGGGCGGCCGTGTGACCTTGCCGGGTGCGGGCCTGCGTCACCCAAGGAGCCGGCAGCTCTCCTGGGCTGTTTTTCCACCCGAGCGTGTGCCGTTCCCAGGCTGGGAGCAGCCTCGGGGACACACCTGTGCGTGGAACCTGGGGCGGGGAAGGTCACGTCCAGAGCGCGGGGGCTGGAGCAGAGCGCTCACCGCCGTGTCCCCGCCGCCGGGGGCTCGGACTGGCGCACGAGCCCGGTCTCTTTCCAGGAACAGAATGTTCTGGTGCGTGTGGGAACTTGTGCAGCCTGCCTCTGTGGAAAGCTCCAGCTGGCAGGGGAGGGGTGGAGGAGGGAAGGGGGGCGGTGAAACCCGCCGCTGGCCTCCAGGGATTCCACGCTCCCACCCACGGCGACAGGGGGTGATATGGTGGCGGACGCACCAGATCCAGCTCACCTCTCGGTCCTGCTGTGTGACACTGGAGCAGTTCCTTAACCTCTCTGAGCCTCCAGCGTCTTCTCTGTGAAATGGAGTCTGTGAATGGAGCCACCTCAGAGGCTCTCAGCATGGGACCTGGCAGGGTTAGCGCCCCGTTAAATGGTAATTCGTGCTCTCCCCAGAGGGCTGGTGGCACCAGCCAAGTCTCCTTCCCTAGACACCCCCACAGGAGCTGTGCCTGGTCCTCTCTCCTCACCCCAAAGCACCCAAAGCGGGGGCTTAGCATTCTGCTGCCCTGCCTTCCCTTTCCTCAGGCAGCCCCTCTCCCGCTGCCTCTGCGGCCTCCTGCCCAGCTGTCCCACCGAACCTTCTGTCTGCGCAGCCCGCTGACAGCCACTAGCCACGTCCATGGAGCCGCCGAACCCTTGCAACGCGGCTGGCGTGACTGAGAAAGTGGCTTTTAATATGATTTGATTGTGATGGACTGAAACAGCCCCTGTGGCTGGCTCATGGCTACCCTATTGGACGGATGGAGACGCGGATAGGGACAGGTGGAGGGGAGAACCCGAGGCCACGGGGGCAGAACCAGGCCTGAGCAAACCAGCCTCTGCTCCTCTGCGGGCCTCAGTTTCCCCATCTGCCTGCTCGGCGCTGCGAGTGCTCTCGCATCAGCCGGAGGGGCCTTGCGGGGCTGGAGGTGAGGCAGAAGCCCTGCAGGCGGGGCCTTCTTCCCGGGCCGCGCCTGTGGAGGGGAGAGCAGGGGGCGCCCCGGCAGCGGGCGGGCCAGGCCCAGCGACGCCAGAACCTCCCCCGCCCCTCCCCTGCGCTGGTGCAGGGACCCGGCTAGGGAAGGGCGCCGGATTCTGGGTTCCAGTCCGTTCGGTCATGTTCGCTCCCCCGCAGCCCAGCCGGGTCCCCTGGGCAGTGGCCGGGCATCCAGGATGAGAGAGGGCTCCCCACAGGAGGCAGGCGATGAACGGCACTTTTCCTCTGTGATCTTCCCCCCTCCGCCCCCACCCCCCCAGCGGAACCAGGGAACCAGGAGCCAGACATCAGACTCGTTCCCACAGAGGGGCCTCCCGGACACCCAGCTGCCCCAGACGGCCAAGGTCAGCGAGGACAAGGGGGTCTGAGAACCCGCCCAGCCAAGCGGGGCCGGAGGAGACAGGACAGCGGGAATGCGGTGCTCTCCGGGATTGGCTTCTGGAACAGAAAAAGGACATTTGAGCCCTGACCGGTGTGGCTCAGTGGATAGAGCCTCGGCCTGAGGACTGCAGAGTCCCAGGTTCTTTCTGGTCCAGGGCATGTCCCTTGGTTGTGGACACATCCCCAGTGGGGGGGGAGGTGCAGGAGGCAGCGGATCGATGTTTCTCTCTCATCGATGTTTCTAACCCTCCCTTCCTCTCTGTAATATATTAAACAGATTAAACAAAAACAAAAAACAAAAAAGGAAAAAACATTTGGTAAAACTTAAAAACTAAGGTAAGCCGTGGGTTTGAGTTTATGAACACTACATTGGAGAGTAATAACATATCAATATTGGTTCATTAATCACAACAAATGTCCTATCCTGAGATAAAATGCTCACAAAACATAAAGTTAAAACGGGGTTTGCCGCAGAGATTGCACGGGGGCTCAGTGGGAAAACACGAAGTGAACAATGACAGAAGATCATGCATCTCTGCTGGGGGACCCCCCAGAGGGTGGGTCTAGGGAGACCGCGGATCCAGGCTGCCTGGGCGAGGGAGAGGGTGCTGGGGGTCAGGGTCTGCCGAGGAGGGAGAAATTGCCCCACCCTGTGTGCATGCACTGAACGCCACTGAATCGTTCACTTTAAAATACAATGGTTCATTTACGCTAGCTGAAATTCACCCCAAAGTGTTATGTTAGACATTTTAAAAAAATATATTTTATTGATTTTTTACAGAGAGGAAGGAAGAGGGATAAAGAGCTAGAAACGTCGATGAGAGAGAAACATCGATCAGCTGCCTCCTGCACACCCCCCACTGGGGATGTGCCCGCAACCAAGGTACATGCCCTTGATCGGAATCGAACCCGGGACCCTTCAGTCCGCAGGCCGATGCTCTATCCACTGAGCCAAACTGGTTTCGGCTTAGACTTTTTTTTAATATATATATTTTTATTGATTTCAGAGAGGAAGGGAGAGAGAGAGAGAGAGAGAAACATCACTGATGAGAGAGAATCATTGATCGGCTGCCTCTTGCACACACCACACTGGGATTGGGCCTATAACCCAGGAATGTGCCCTGACAGGGAATTGAACCGTGACCTCTTGATTCATAGGTCGATGCTCAGCCACGGAGCCACGCCAGTTGGGTCATGCAGACATTTGATACAATAGCTCTGGAAACTTTTTTTATTCTGTCAGTCTTTTGGGGGGTTTTCTTACAATCCCACAGTGGGAATGAGGAGGAAGCTGCTATTGGTACAGTGAGGGAAAGAAAAGAAATCATGTGCCTTAGAATCAGACAGGATGAGTGAGGACTGAGTCTGCGTCCCTCCTCTGCCGCTGGCTGGCTGTGTGGCCTGGAGCAGGTTACTCTGCCTCTCTGCGTCGGCTCCCTCCCCTGCCAAGTGCGTGGTGGACGGCACATTCAGCGGGACCCACCACGCAGACCCGGGCGCACGGGGAGACATGGGGGCAACGCCACGTTGATGGCGTCGATGGCTTTGCCACCCCCACCCTCACCCCCTCCACCCCCAGCGATGAAGCTGGGCTGCGTGCCAAGGGGAGGGTAAGAAGGTCAAGATTCCAAGATACGTGATTCCAGAAATAACGTATTCCTTTCCTCAAAAAGTGCTGATGACGAATGCGTGCACCTCCTCCTGGCAGGGCGTCACCCGAAGCAGACAGGCTCAAGGACACCCCATCAGCGGGAGCAGAGCAAACACTCAGCCTTATCTCGGCCCCGGGGCCTATAAGGCGGCCGCTCTCCGATGGAGTCAGTCCTTTCCGCTCACCAGTCTCCCGACAGGATGAAGCTCCTGCTGCTGGCTGCGCTGCTCACAGGTAGGCGAGTCTCTCCAGCTCCACCCCCTTCCGGGGCCGAGACCTCACTCTTTGGGGACGGGGGGTCACAGGTCACAGGGCTGGCCAGACCTGGAATCTTTCATTACTTTTATTTCGTTTTATTCATTAAAATATTTCTTATTGATTTCAGAGAGGAAGAGAGAGAGAGAGAAACATCAATGGGGAGAGAGAATCATGGGTCGGCTGCCTCTTGCACACTCCTCCATGGGGATGGAGCCCACAACCTGCGCATGGGCCCTGATCGGGAATCGGACTGTGACCTCCTGGTTCATAGGTCGATGCTCAATCACTGAGCCATGCCGGCTGGGCGGGTCGTGGAGTCTTTATTCAGAGCTCCCTGTGGGGCGTAAGAGCTCCCTATTGGGATTCCCACAGCTCCCCCCAAAGCGGGCACCCTTCAGCCCTCAGTGTGCTCTGAAAGGCCCACCCTGAGCATCCAGGCGAACAAAGACCCTCTTCCTTCTTCCTACTCCGTTGCCTTGGTACCAGGTCCCCTCTTCCCAGCATCTATCTTTGCTTGCAATTCATATCTTGTTGGTTTTTTGTTTTTTTTTACCCCATCCCGACCCCCATCTACATGGGCTCTGTCAGTGCAGAGATAGTGCTGTTTGCACTTTTATGTGTGTGTGTGTGTGTGTGTGTTTAATATTTTTTATTGATTTTTTTTACAGAGAGGAAGAGAGAGGGACAGAGAGTTTGAAACATCGATGAGAAAGAATCATCGATAAGCTGCCTCTTGCATACCCCCCACTGGGGAGGTGCCTGCAACCGAGGTACATGCCCTTGACCGAAATTGAATCCAGGACCCTTCAGTCCGCAGGCCAACGCTCCATCCACTGAGCCAAACCGGTTTCGGCTGCACTGTTGATTGAATGAATAAATGGAATCTGACACATTCCCAGCTCATCCATCCATCCATCATTCATTCATTCATTCATTCAACATTGATGATATCAGAGTCAGCAAGGTATCAGGCTCTGGGTGGATTCTGAGGACTGAGAGGAAGGAGCCATGCTCCCTGTCGGAGGAACACACACACACACACACACACACACACACACACACACACAGCAGCCTTATGCGGACTGTCCTCTGCACAGACAGAGCCGGTGGGATCTGAGAGAGAGAGGGAGAGAGAGAGAACCAGGGAGCAGGAGGAGGGTCTGGGGGTGGCCATCAGAGCCGGCTCCTCTGGTCTGAGCAGGCTCCCGGCTCCTGCTCCAGGACACGCCTCTGCCTGCGAGGCTGCCACCCGGAGGCCACTGCAGGGCAGGGGACCAGCCGCTGCCCTCCTCTGCCCGGGTCTGAGCACAGGGAGAGGGAACCAAAGGGAACAGACCAGGGAACCAAAGGGCAAGGCAGGGGGCAGAGAGACAACAGAGGTGGCTGACTGAAACAGGACCCCAAAGTCACCTCATGCCTGCCATCTCCTCTCTAGAGCACCGAATCTCACAGGGGCAGGCTCTGCAAAGGGGCGAAGGGATCCCGTGTCCCGGGTCCAGGGGGCCACGCGCAGACAAACCCTCCTCCGGAGGCAGACTTTTCTGACTTCTTCTGTCGACACTGACTGAGCACCTACCACGTGCTAGCACTTCAATTCATGAACTGACGATTTCATCCATTTGCCTCATCGTCTATTTATTGAGTGTCTACTACGTGCCCGGCCCAATGTCGGGTCCTGGGAATGAAAGCCCTGAGGCCTGTCCCATGTGGGCAGTCCTGTGAGAGGGAGGCACTAACACAGTGGAGCGCAGACGGTGGAGGTCTATGAACAGAGAACGTGAAGAAAGGTGATGGCAGGGTGGTCAGGACGGCCTGTGAGGAGGTGGCTTCTAAACCAGGATCTCCAGCCTTTCAAAGGGAGAGAGTGTGCAGGATGTGTGGGCCATGAGGCTGTCCCATTGGGGATGGGAGGCCACAGAGGCCTCCTCACTGTTCCTTACACTCCTGCCCCACCTCCGCCCCACAGTCCCACAGCCCCCCACGTAACCCCCTGTTTTATTTTTATTTTTTATTTATTTATTAATATATTTTTATTGATTTTTTTACAGAGAGGAAGAGAGAGGGATAGAGAGTTAGAAACATCAATGAGAGAGAATCATCGATCAGCTGCCTCTTGCACACCCCCTACCGGGGATGTGCCCGCAACCCAGGTACATGCCTTTGACCGGAATCGAACCCGGGACCTTTTAGTCCGCAGACCGACGCTTTATCCACTGAGCCAAACCGGTTTTGACTATATATGTGCTTTTGTGTGTGTGTGTTTTTTTTAAGTTTTCATTAAGAAGTCTGTAGTCGCTTTGCCAGGTGTCTGTGTCCCGCTGTGCTCCCAGGAGGCAGCTGCCAGCGGTCAGAGCGGGCAGCAGGGGCCTGAGGGCACAGGCCGGCCCTGAGCCCAGGACGCGGCAGGGCCCACGGGGACGAACTTGACCGCGCTGTCTCCCTGCAGTGTGCGCCGCAGAGGCCGGCCTCGGCACGCGGGCCGTGTGGCAGTTCAGAAACATGATCAAGTGCACGATTCCTGAGAGCGACCCCCTGAAAGATTACAACAACTACGGCTGCTACTGCGGCCTGGGCGGCTCCGGCACCCCCGTGGATGAGCTGGACAAGTGAGTGCTGGTCTACGGGGGCTGGGGGGCTGGGGGACTGGAGGGCTGGGGGGCTGGAGGGCTGGTCTGCGGGGGCTGGAGGGCTGGAGGGCTGGAGGGCTGGGGGGCGGGGGCTGGAGGGCTGGAGGGCTGGTCTGCGGGGGCTGGAGGGCTGGGGGGCGGGGGCTGGAGGGCTGGGGGACCGGGGCCGGGGCGAGCCAAGGACCCTCACAAGGAAGCACAGGAAGGGGACTGCACACTTGCTAAGGTCACATATTTTCACCTCCTGTCACGTCAGCAAATGTTCAGGACAGTGGTCGGCAAACTCAGTCCACAGAGCCAAATGTCAACAGCACAATGATTGAAATATCTTTGGAGAGCCACATTTTTTAAACTTCTAACGCCACTTCTTCAACATAGACTGGCCCAGGCCGTGGTATTTTGTGGAAGAGCCACACTCAAGGGGCCAAAGAGCCGCATATGGCTCTCGAGCCTCAGTTTGCGGACCACTGGTTCAGGAAGACTCTGAATGCAGCGCTCACTGGTGGGGATGGGACGCAGGATGCGGGGATGTGAGGTAGTGAGCGCGGCTGCCCTCTAGTGGCAGGACATTGCCACACACATCATCCCAGCAACGATTCCATGGGCATCTTCAGAAAATAGGATCCGAAAGTCTTCCTGCAACCACTTTTTTTAAAAACATATATATTTTACTGATTTTCCACAGAGAGGAAGGAAGAGGGATAGAGAGCTAGAAATGTCGATGAGAGAGAAACATCAACCAGCTGCCTCCTGCACGCCCCCTAATGGGGATGTGCCCACAACCAACGAGCATGCCCCTGACCGGAATCGAACCTGGGACCTTCCAGTTTGCAGACCGATGCTCTATCCACAGAGCCAAACCGGTTTTGGCAGCAACCACTTTTTAAATCGCCTTCAATAAACACGAGAAAAGGCCTGACACTTCTTCAAGCCACAAAACCAAAGTCTCCCAGAGCCTGTCAGCTGGAACATCCCCCCTGCTCCTGAGAGAGCAGATGCGGGGGACCTGGTGCCCACACACCTGCTCCTGCCTCAGCTCTTCCCCCTCCTCTGCCCCCAGGTGCTGCCAGATACACGACCGCTGCTACGACCAAGCCAAGAAGCTGGACAGCTGCAAGTTCCTCCTGGACAACCCCTACACCAAGAGCTACTCCTACAAGTGCTCCGGCTCAGAGATCACCTGCAGCAGTGAGTTCGCCCCTCGCCGGCCACAGGCCCTCGGGGGGCGGGAGGGAGCATCACGGTGGCCATGGCTACCATCTGCTGATCCATTACTTGATGCCAGGAACGGTACCATGGCGATCCCCATTTTACAGATGAGGAGACTAAGGCTCGTAAAGAGTGTTTGGTTATTTTTTTTAATATATTTTATTGATTTTGTACAGAGAGGAAAGGAGAGAGATAGTTAGAAATATCGATGAGAGAGAGTCATTGATCAGCTGCCTCTTGCACACCCCCTACTGGGGATGTGCCCACAGCCAAGGTACATGCCCTTGACCGGAATCGAACCCGGGACCCTTCAGTCCCCAAGCCGACGCTCTATCCATTGAGCCAAACCGGTCTCGGCCAGTTGTTTTTTTTTAATAGACCGCCTCTCTGACTCTGGCCAATCTGAGCAGGCTTTTTACTAGTTTCAAAAGTCGTCTTATATGCCAGAAAATACGGTATATATTTTTAAAATAACCACATTCCAAAGGTGCCACGGAACATGTTACCCAGAACCCCACCACCGTCAGGAGGGACGTGGCGTATTACAATTCAGTTCATCTCTCTGAATTGTGGGATCAAGCCCACAACCATGGCATATGGGGCCAACGCGGTAACCAATTGAACCGGGTTCCCCTCTCTATTGCAGAGACGGAAAATAAAGAGAACACATAAACACATTCGATGCTGAGAAGTACTGTAGAGGGAATAAAGCAGAGAGAGAAGGCAGAGAATGGTGGAGAGACGGAGGGAATGTGTGTGTGAGTGAACAGAAGGGGTGAGGGAAGACCTCACTGAGAAAAAGGCATCAGCGGCATGACCTGGAGTGAGGGAGTGACCCGCTGGCAGGAAGCGTTTCAAAGGACTCGGGATAAGGGTTAGGAGCAGATGCCTACCCATAATTCATTTGTGGTCTCTAAAGGGGCAGAAAGAAACAAAACTTTAATAAAATGATTGAAGGTAAGCAGAGATACACAGTTAATTTATGGAGAGTAAAGTTCAAATGCATTTTAAATGCTAACTGTGCTGTTTCTTTTGGTTATAAAAGTAAATAAGGCCAAAGTAATATAATCTCAGAAATATATGTCATGGAAAGTGGAAGGCACCTATAATCCTATTACCCAGAGATAACCAGTTAGATAATATATATATATATATATATATATATTCAAATTTTTAGGCTTTACTAGTTATTTTTTCCTTCAACAAAATATATTAGGCCGAAACTGGTTTTGCTCAGTGGTTAGAGCATCGGCCTGCGGACTCCGAGGTCCCAGGTTTGATTCCG
The DNA here is from genome assembly GCA_963693515.1 of Pipistrellus nathusii. Taxonomy (NCBI): domain Eukaryota; kingdom Metazoa; phylum Chordata; class Mammalia; order Chiroptera; family Vespertilionidae; genus Pipistrellus; species Pipistrellus nathusii. Next base: position 22,188,328 of record OY882876.1, on the reverse strand, counting down.
GTCAGGGGCATGTGCTTTGGTTGAAGGCACAACCCCAGTGTGTGTGTGTGGAGGGGTGTGTGTGCAGGAGGCAGTTGGTCAATGTTTCTCTTTCATCGATGTTTCTGACTCTCTATCCCTCTTCCTTCCTCTCTGTAAAAAATCAATAAAATATATTTTAAAAAGAAAGAAAGAAAGAAAAAAAGATAGAAAGAAAACAGCGTGGCTCAGTGGTTGAGCCAGGAGGTCAGGGTTCAATTCCTGGTCAGGGGCACATGCCCCAGTTGCAGGCTCAATCCCCAGTGTGGGTTGAGCAGGAGGCAACTGGTCAATGATTCTCTCTCATCACTGATGTTTCTACCTCTTTCCCCCCTGCCTTCCTCTCTGAAATATATTTAAAAACAAGATATATTGGAAATATTTCCACATATAGACATAATTATTTTAAATGTCTGTATAATATTCTATTATTTTTTAAGTATGAGCTTTAACGTAGAGAAAGGGGCTCACTAAACTTCACTAAGTTGAAATTTAAAGTACTTTGTTGCCCTAAGTGTGTGCTTTAGTGTTTCCCACATGGCTTACCTGTGTTATCAGAGGCTGTAGCTATACGGATGCGAAACAGACAAGACTTTCCCAAAGGCAGCGCTCACACCGAGGGTCACCTGATAAACGCAGGCTGCCCAGTTCAGTTTGACTCTGACACAGACAACAAACAATTTTTTAGTCTACATCCCAAACCTTGCATTCACTGTTTATCTGAAATTCTGGCATTTTAATTGCCTAATCTGTCAGCCCTAAATCTGCACCAATGGCATGGCCACTGGATTATCCCGGTATTTCTCCTGCCCCTGAGCTGTGGACAGCAGGCTCCGCCCTGGCTCAGCCTCTCCCCTTGCTCTTCTCCAGGCAAAAACAAACCCTGCCAGGCCTTCATCTGCGAGTGCGACCGCAACGCTGCCATCTGCTTCTCCAAGGCCCCTTACAACAAGGAGAACAAGAACCTGTCCTCCAAGTTCTGTCGGGACTGAACCGCCTCTGTAACACGTTTCCCCTGTGGCTCCGCCTCACGCGGTGCCCTCCATAAAGCACCTTGCTGAAAGGCTCGCGTTTGGAGATTGTTTTATTCTCGTCTGCCGATCACCACTGGGCCTCTTCCTAATCCTTCCGAGCATCACTCTTCCAGCCGTGGGGGCTGACTCACTCGGATAGTTCCAGGAAGGGAGCACCGAGTAATGGCCAACAGCCCTGAGGGTTTACTCTGTGCAGGGCTGCTCTCAGATTCCCCGGGGTCACCCTAAGACCGTGGTCGGCAAACTGCGGCTCGCGAGCTACAAGGGGCTGTTTGGCCCCTTGAGTGTGGCTCTTCCACAAAATACCAGGGCCTGGGCGAGTCAAGTCTGAAGAGGTGGCGTTAAAAGAAGTTTAAGTTTAAAAAAAAGTTGGGTCTCAAAAGAAATTTTAATCATTGTACTGTTGATATTTGGCTCTGCTGACTAGTGAGTTTGCCGACCTCGGCCCTAAGACGTTTTGACACTGTTAGTAAATTCCCCTTTTCTAAGCTGCCGCTCAGTAGGAGAGGCACTTGGCCAGAGCTATGCTGAGGAAGTAGCAAAGATGGGGTTTGAACCCAGCGGGCCCAAGAGAACACACACTCTTCACGGCCCCTCCCCTGCCTGACACAGTGAGTTCTTTCACTTCCAGCCTGGTCTCTCCTCTCATTTTTCTGCCTCTATTTTCAACCATTTTTCCTACAGCCTTCTTTCTTTTTCTAAGCCCTACAAAGGCTTTACCACACTGTACAAGCTGATTTTTACATCGCGGTCATCAAACATAATTAACACCCCTAGCTGGTTTGGCTCGCGGATAGAGCGTCAACCTTTGGACTGAAGGGTAGCAAGTTCGATTCTGGTCGAACCCCGCACATGCCCGGGTTTCCGGTTCAGTCCCCAGTAGGGGGCATTCAGGAAGCAGCCGGTCAATGATTCTCTCTCATCACTGATGTTTCTCTCTCTCTTCCTCCCCTTTCCTCTCAAATCAAAAATATACATTTAAAAAAATAATAAACAATAACAGCGTCTACTTCTAGGTCATTTACTGCATATCACTCTAAGGGCTTTCCACATCCCATCTCATTCAATATTCAAACCGGCTCTCTGAGGTTGATAATATTGCCCCCATTTTATGGATGAGAAGCTATAAACTCAGAGAAGTCCTCCCCTATGATCATACAATTGGCATAGTCAGGATTTGACCAGACCTGCCTGGTGGCAAAGCCTGAGCCAACCGCTAAGCCAACTTTCTCCACTAGGATTTATGACTACATCATTTATGACTACATCAGCATCGAAATTCACCTGGTAGTGTGTGGAGGGAAGAGAAGAAAACTGAATTAGAAAAGCAAAAATGAGAAAGGACAATAAACACTCTGAGAAGCCACCACTGATCAATTTTAACCCACTGGGGGCTGACAGAACAGCCACCGCTGCTGAGTGTATGGTGGGCAGCAGAGAAGTGTGTGTGTTTGTCTTTTCAAGAAGGGAGTGTGTGTGGGTTTGTCTTTTCAAAAAGGGGGTGTGTGTGGGTTTGTCTTTTGGCCCAATTTCTCCCTCATTTCATTCATCCAGTCAATGGGAATCAACTGCACCCGCGCCCCCTTAGGAAGGAAGAAAGGTAAGGTTATTAGGAGACTACTTATTCCCACTTTTTTCTTTACAATTATAAAGCAAACAACAGAGAGAACTGAGTCACCTGAGTACTCAAGCTGGATCTAAAAATATCCTCTGACGTAAAACCCTCCATTTTTCCATTATCTCAAGGACTGGGAGGTGGGGGGAGGGAAGGAAATACAGAGAGAGAGAGAGAGAATATCAAGTCCTCATTACTGAAAACGAAATATGGGAAACTACAGGAGTGATGATTTAAATGAATAATTAAATATACCGCACTGAGAGTAATTCGCAGTCGGGATTACAGCATGGTGTTGGGTAGGAGCCACAGTGCTTAGCACACCTCGCACGCTCATTAACTGTTTAACGGAGGGGCAGTGTGGTGCAATGGTTTGCTGCAGTCGGAGGATAAAACACGTGGCCGTATTTACCTTTGCATCCACGTGATCCTCCGCGCCCGACCCTGTCAACCCGCTAGCCACGCCCCGGGGCCGGAGGGATTTCGGGGTAGAACACGTGATTGGACACTTTATCGTCACGTGGCTCTCCGTTCCTCTTTCCTATTGGACAATAGGTCCGGCTTCCGGCCTCCCCGCGTACCACTTAGGCTCAGGCCCCGCCCCTCCCTGATTGCGGGCCCGTGCCCGGCGCAGGCGCAGTGGCTGGCCGCGTCCTCTAGGCGGCGCCCGGGAAGGTGAGGCCCCGGGAGGAGATTGGGGGGCGGGGAAGGGGTTGTGCTGAGGGCGAGGAGGTGGCGAGCACGGGGGTGAGGCCCCGCTTCCCGCGGGTCTGGCCTCACTGGGCCTCGCACCCACCGCGCGTTCGCCCGCCTCCCCGGTCCCACCATTGCTTCCCCCCAGCCCCCCGCCCTCCGGGGAAGGCGAAAGGGGGGTGGGAAAGTGGGGGGCTGGGGATCTAAGGGGGCGCGAGGGAAGGATGGCGAGGGGCCAGGGAATATTGACGGAGCCAAGGGCCTCTGGGGCGTCCCAAGTCCACATTGAATGCCCACCCCCACCTTCAAGCGTTTTGTTGTTTTTTTAAAGGGGAAGGTATTTGCAGGTTTGACCTCCATGCTTTTGCATTTGTTGTTCTCTCCGTTTGGGATGCTCCCCCTGCCCCCGCCTGGTGAAAGCTTATTCATCTTAGGGGACCAGGCTTGGGACTTCTGGAAGTTTCTTGTGCCTTGCCCGTCCCCCCTCCCAAAGTCCAGGTTTCCGCAGCATTAAAGAGGAGAATGAGCTCGGAACTGGACTGGCTGACTGGTCGCCTCAGGTGACATCTGGGCAAGTTACATAAGCTTGAGGATCATCATCTTTCAAAAGAAATAACAGTGCGGAGGATCATAGATAGATAGGGCTGGTTGTAAAAACTAGGTGGACCGATGCATGGTAAAAGGCTTCCTACAGTGTTTGTTGTGTAGTAAATGTTTAATCAATATGATTTTCCCAAAGGAATGGAGAAGGAACCATAGGCACTTACTTTCTTTAGAAAGATTTATTACATCAAGACTTTAGCCCTAGCTGGTTTGGATCAGTGGATAATGTGGCAGCCAGAACTGAAGGGCCCTGGGTTTGATTCAAGTCAAGGGCACATGCCCTGGTTGCAGCTCAATCCCCAATGTGGGGTGCGCAGGAAGCAGTCAATCAATGATTCTCATCATTGATGTTTCTCTCTCTCCCTCTCTCTTCCTCTCTGAAATCAATAAAATCTTATATAATAAAAGGCTAACATGCAAATTGACCAAATGGGGGAACAACTGATCACTATGATGTGCACTGACCAGCAGGGGGCAGACGCTCAATGCAGGAGCTGCCCCCTGGTGATCAGTGCACGCCCACAGGGGGAGCACCGCTCAGCCAGAAGCTGGGCTCACAGCTGGTGAGCACAGATGCCATAGCAGGAGCCTCTCCCAACTCTGAGGCAGCACTACCGAGCAGCCAGCGGCAGCAGGTGCATCAGGCTGGGATGAGTGCGAGCAGCACAGTGCCTGGCCCCGATTCGGCCTCTTCCCTGGCCGCCTGCCGCTTGGTGCACTGCTACATCCCCTGAGGGGTCCCAGACTACAGAGGGCGGGGCCAGGCTGAGGGACAAACACACCCACCAATGTACAAATTTTGTGCACCGGGCCACTAGTGTGTGTGTGTGTGTGTGTGTGTGTGTGTGTGTGTGTATATATATTTTTTAAATATATCAGAGAGGAAGAGAGAGGGATAAAGAGCTAAAAACATCGATGAGAGAGGAACATCGATCAGCTGCCTCCTGCACACCCCCCACCGGAGATGTGCCCGCAACCAAGGTACATGCCCTTGACCAGAATCGAACCCGGACCCTTCAGTCCGCAGGCCGATGGTCTATCCACTGAGCCAAACCAGTTTTCGGCTAGTATATATATTTTTAAAAATTATAATAAAACTTTTGCCCTAGCTGGTTTGGCTCAGTGGATAAAGCATCAGCCCAGCCTGTGGACTGAAGGATCCCGGGTTCAATTCCAATCAAGGGCACATGCCCAGGTTGCAGGGTCAATCCCCAGTGGGAGCATCCAAGAGGCAGCCGATCAATGATTTTCATCATTGATGTTTATCTCTCTCCCTCTTCCTTCCTCTCCGAAATCAATAAAAATAAATAGAAATAAAGTAAAATAGAACTTTTGTACTTTAAAAAACAAGCATACAGGTACACAAAGGGGAATGTGGTTCTGGGAGAGAGTCCTGTGATCTAGTTAGAGGGGTAAATGGGGCACAGAGGTTGGCAGGAAGGACGGCTTTCCTTCCCACCCTCCTCCATGTTCCAAGGACAGCGGCTGACATCTGTGCCCACACGGCTGTGGGCTTCCCACGCGTCACCGCCCTGCTTACGCTCCACAGCACCCCGAGGAGGGAGCTCTGTTATCCCCGCCGACAAGACTGGGGGCTGGATAAAGTAGCTTGCCCACGTTCACCTAACCCAGTGGTCGGCAAACTCATTGCTCAACAGAGCCAAACATCAACAGTGCAACGGTTGAAATTTCTTTGGAGAGCCACATTTTTTAAACTTAAACTTCTTCTAACGCCACTTCTTCAAAATAGACTCGCCCAGGCCGTGGTATTTTGTGGAAGAGCCACATTCAAATGGCCAAAGAGCCACATGTGGCTGGAGAGCCGTGGTTTGCCGACCACTGACATAACTAGTACATAGCAAGAGATAGATGGGAATCCCAGTCTGTCCATCCATGGTACACTCCTTCCCTAGTAAATGGGGGGGGGGGGGGACACACTGCTCTCCATTCTTGGATGAGTTTAATTTTCCCTCGTGAAGTATTAATAGAAATCTGTTTCATGGGGGGGAAATGAAATGGACATGTCTGGGTTTTAGAGCCCCATCTTGAATCTCAGCAAGGACAGCAGGTGTGGAATTAACTGGTCTCTGGTGGCCACCCCTGCCAGTGCCAGCAGCGGGGGGACCAGCTCATCCAGTTTGAGCACCGGAAGTCCTGCACCCCAGGGAACCCCTCAGTCGGGGGCAGTCTGGGACAGTAGGTCACCTGGCCTGGGAATATTGAATTTATCATCAGTCCTTCCTTTGGCCGTCTCAGGAAGACTGACTTCTATGTAACCGCCAGCATCTCCTGGCGGGTTAATGCCTTAATGCCTACGAGCTCCTGTGAAATGCTTCACACGGCGCCCCGGATGCAGTGTGCTCAGTAAGGCCGGTGTCTGAGGGAGAGGCAGGAGAGGGTGTGCAGTTCATGACAGCATGAAAGGGAAAACGCGTTAGTGGGAAGGACCCAGTGTTCTGTCCCACTGTGCCTTTGTGACTCGTACTTCCTAAAGCCGCGACAGCAGAGCAGAGATGAGGAAGCACCCTCTGAAATCAATAAAAATGTAAAAAAAAAAAAAAAAAAAGAAAAAAAAAAAGAAAAAGAAAAGAAAAAAGAAATGAGGAAGCAGCTGAGGGAGCGCCTGGCCAACAGTCACGTCCACAGCGGGGCTTATGCAGCCAGAACCCTGTGACCAGGGCGGTGACCACCTGGGAGCGTCACCAGAGATGTTTGTTATTCCAGCCGAGGGCACTCGGCGTGGACTCGGGACTGCCGTGCCGGTGGGAAGCTAAAGATGTCAAGTGAGGCGACCTCAGAACCAGCAGCTTCAGGAAATGTCAAGTTCCTCTTGAGACATATGTTTTGGAAAGAATTCCATCTCGGGCGGAAATGTGAGCCAAAGGAGCATTCCCGAGGCTCTCACTGGGTCAGGTGAGGCGTGCCCACACTGGGGGTGAGAGCTGCCCTCTCTCCCTGGCAGCCTCCCTCCTCCCCATCCCCACCCTGAGCCATTCCTGGTCCCCTGGCCAGGCACACTGCGGGCTTCCGCTGCTTCTCCAGGCTGGCTTCTTCCTAACCATCATCTTCACGACTCTTGTTGTTTAAAAGGAAAAGAACTGGGAGGGCCCAGCTGGTGCAGTTACTTGGCTGGGCTTCATGCACCCACAGGTTGCCGCCCATTCTATTGCGGTCAGGGCACATGCGGGGCTGCAGGCTTGATCCCCAGTAGGGGGCGTGCGGGAGGCAGCTGGTGGATGTTTGGCTCTCACACTGATGTTTCTCTCCCTCTCCTCTCTCTCTCTAGGAGTCAGTTAAAAAAAGAATTGTGAGGAAAATCTTTTTGGATTCTAGTCCTGGCTCTGAAACTACGTACTATGTATGACCTTAGGTAAGTCTGGATTTTAATTTCCTAAAAAAGGAATGGGGGTGGACTAAATTGCTCATTCTGCCATTCCATGCATGACTGTACCATTTCCGGTGTAGAGTAAGGGCGGGGGAGATGGCACCCCTTATGTGAGCCAGTTGTGGGCAAGAGGTTGTACCTTCGTAGCCTCAGTACCCTAATATAGTGTCTGTCAGTAACATCAGGAGATTTGTGGGTGAAAATGGTTTGAGCCAAAACCGGTTTGGCTCAGTGGAAAGAGTGTCGGCCTGCAGACTGAAAGCTTCTCAGTTTGATTCCAGGCGTTGTACCTTGGCTGCGGGCACATCCCCAGTAGAGATTGTGCAGGAGGCAGCTGATTGATGTTTCTCTCTCATCGATGTTTCTAACTCTCTATCCCTCTCCCTTCCTCTCTGTAAAAAATAAATAAAATATTTATTTTTTAAAAAGGCCCAGAAATGGCCGAAGCTGGTTTGGCTCAGTGGATAGAGCGTCGCCCTGCTATCTGAAAGGTCCCAGGTTCGATTCCGGTTAAGGCATGTACATTGGTTTCGTGCACATCTCCGGTAGGAAGTGTGCAGGAGGCAGCTGGTTGATGTCTCTCTCATCGATGTTTCCAGCTCTCTATCCCTCTCCCTTCTTCTCTGTGGAAAATAAATAATATATATATATATATATTTTTTTTTTTAAAGGCCCAGATTGAATACAATTATTGGTACTGTCTTAGGATAACTGAGTAAATCTGATTCAAAATACTTTAGGATCTCCACGTGCAAAAAAGCTGGGATGAGAGTACAAAACCGTACACCTCTTCAGAGCTCACCCGTGGCTGCGGCACACCACCAGCTGTGCGGGTGAGAAGCACTGGGTGTTCCGAGCCTGGCCACCCCGTTAACTGAAATCTGCTTCCAGGCAGGGGCAGGGTGAGCCTGCACTGCTCGCCCTAATTGTAGACAAAAGCCTGAGATTCTTCCGTCCGCTTCACTTCCTGATGAGATTGTGCAGAAAGCTCTGCCCTGGAACAAGGGTTCTTTCTGGCTAAGGCAGTCACCAGACAAGTCGTGCTGCCTCCCCAGCAGAAACAAATCAATTTAAGATCCCACCTGGGAGTTCCCTGTTTCCTCCCTGCAGACCGGGTTCAAGGCAGGTGTCTCATTTGGGCTGAAATGAAGCGGCAATCCTTAGAGAACCGTGTCGTCAAGTCCCGTTTGCTTGTAGCTGATTAAAAAACAGAAACGCGCAGCCTGCCTACCTGGTGTGCTATTCAAAAGGACTCCTTTATTCCTGGGTTAATAAACAATTAATTCATGGCATAGTTCATCTTTTCAAAAAATAAAACAGTGCAGTGAAAGACATTGAACCATTTAGAATAAGAAATTAAGTCATTTCCTACTCCCATTACTCCCCCCCCCCCGCCACACACACACACACACACACACACACACACTAGTGCTCCCTGGACTAGTCCTCCGGAGACCATCCTGACCCACATATTCTGGGCCGTTTCTTCTGCCTGAGAGATAAAAAGGGACTGAAAGCATTTTCTCATCAGGAGAAGCTGCTGCTTTGAAAAAGCCAGTCTTCAGGGGCAAATCTCATCAACGGAAAGACTGAACTCCGAGGCTCAGAAACGACCCACTTCGGAGAGGCCGGCAGAGCGGCGCGGGTTTGCTGCCCCCTACAGGCTGCACTCGGTGAGCTTCGGCTGAAGGAAGAAGGACGAATCCTTAGGGATCTGAAAAGAAATGAAACAGATTGATGCCAAAATAAGGCAAGAGTGGAGAGGGGAAATGATTGGGAACCAGCCTACCGTTCAGTTATGGCATTAAAAAAATTACAGGCAGTCCTCAGGTTACGTCGGACTCAACACGAGTCGTCTCGTGGTTATATCGCCATCTCCCATTTATTTATAAAATAGTTCCATCATTTCAATGTATGTACATATATGCTTTATATATATATATTTTAAAATATATTTTACTGATTTTGTACAGAGAGGAAGGGAGAGATACAGAGCTAGAAACATCGATGAGAGAGAGTCATCGATCAGCTGCTTCCTGCACACCCCCCACTGGGGCTATGCCCGCAACCAAGGTAAGTGCCCTTGACCGGAATCGAACCCGGGACCCTTCAGTCCCCAAGCCAACGCTCTATCCATTGAGCCAAACTCGTTTCGGCTGCTTTATATTTTTATTATTTATTGTATTTACCACAAGTAAAGGTCAGGAATTATCTTTCTTTTATTTATTTATTTGTTTTTTTTTGGTTTTTTTTTTTACTGTTTCACTTTTTTTTAAAACTAATTTAGGTCTATTTTTTTAATATATATTTTATTGATTTTTTACAGAGAAGAAGGGAGAGGGATAGAGAGTTAGGAACATCGATGAGAGAGAAACATCCATCAGTTGCCTCCTGCACACCTCCCACTGGGGATGTGCCTGCAACCCAGGTACATGCCCTTGACCAGAATTGAATCCAGGACCCTTGAGTCCATAGGCCGATGCTCTATCCACTGAGACAAACCAGTTAGGGCTTAATTGTATACTTTTAAAGGTATGTGAATTATATCTCAATAAAGCTGTTATTTAAAACACACACACACACACACACACACAACAGCCCTGATCGGTTTGGCTGAGTGGATAGAGCGTCGGCCTGCGGACTGAAAGGTCCCGGGTTCAATTCCAGTCAAGGTTATGTGCCTTGCTTGTGGGCATATCCCCAGTGGGGTGTGTGCAGGAGGCAGCTGGTCGATGTTTCTCTCTCATCGATATTTCTGACTCTCTATCCCTCTCCCTTCCTCTTTATAAGAAATCAATAAAATATTTTTAAAAAAGAAGTCTTTGAAAGAAAAATTGACTTTGCCAAGATTTAAAATAAATAAATAATAAAAATAAAAAAATACAACAGAAAAGGTTAAGGTAGATTTTGGGACATTTAAATACCTATGTACCTACAATTTGAAAATCATAGTCTTTCAAAGCTTAATGTACATCACAAATTAAATTTATAATGGCCACACATTAAGAAGCCTAGAGCCGAAACCGGTTTGGCTCAGTGGTAGAGCGTCGATCTGCAGACTGAAAGGGCCCAGGTTCGATTCCGGTCAAGGGCATGTACGTTGGTTGCGGGCATATCCCCAGTGGGGGGTGTGCAAGAGGTAACTGGTGGATGTTTCTCTCTCATCGACGTTTCTAGCTCTCTATCTCTCTCCCTTCCTCTCTGTAAAAAATCAATAAAAATATATATAAAAAAAAGGAGAAGCCTAGAACCGCCCTAGCCGGTTTGTCTCAGTGGATAGAGCGTCATCCTGTGGACAAAGGGTCCTGGGTTGGATTCCTGTCAAGGACATAAGCCCTGGTTGCGGGTTCCATCCCCAGTAGGGGGTGTACAGGAGGCAGCCCATCAATGATTCTTTCTCATCATTGATGTTTCTATTTCTCCCTCTCTGAAATTAATAAAAATTATTTTTTAAAAGACCAAAAAAAAGGAAGCAGCAGCAGCCTAGAACCATCTGTGTTTTGTCAGTGCTCTCCGGTGAACGGGCTCTGGAACCGTGTCTCCGAGAGGCACTGACCTTGAGCAGCAGGACCCGCAGAAGGCCCCGCTCCGTTCAGGGAGGCCGGCTGGTCACTGCGGGTCTATCAAAGGCAGCAGCTCCCCGCACGGAGAGTCCAGCTTCAGGCACGCCAGGTGGTCCGACCGCGTGGGCCCGATGTTCAGGATGGCGATGGGCAGCTTCTCCTCCCGGGCGGTGAGGACGAACCTGTAGCCAGAGTACACCTGGGGGGGTGGGCACAGGTTAGAGATCGCTGGACGCGGGGAGACATGGCTAGTGGGGCCCCGAGAGGCTCCCACGGCAGTGACCGGCCGGTACCTGTAAGGACGACCCCACCACCAGGAGGGAGTCGGCCTCTCGGACGCGCCGGTGCACGAAGTCGACCTTGTGGGGGTTCACCGTGTCCCCGAAGAAAACGACGTCTGGCTTCAGGGGGCCTCCGCAGCGCGCACAGGGGGGCACCCGGAAGCTCTGCACCTGCTCCTCCGTGAGAAAGACGTCGCCGTCGGGGGCCAGGCCGTGGCCCTCGGCGCTCCAGGCGGGGTTCAGGGCCTCGAAGCGCCCCTGCAGCTCCCCGCGTGCGGTGTGCTCCCCGCAGTCCAGGCAGAGGACCCTGCAACCACAGAGGAGGCCGGAGAGGAGGCCGGTGGGTGAGCGGCCGTCCTGGGAGCCACGTGCCCCAAAGACGGGCGGCCCCAGCACTCTTTAGTCCCTGCACCGCCACTTCCTGTTCCCATCGCCCAGCCCAGCGGCAGGAACAGCGTCTCCTACCCTCCTCAGCTCCCTCCGTTTCTCCCCTCCTCCCCCTGTGCACCTTCTAGAACAAGTAAGGTACCTCTGTGTCCTTACTAAACTCCCTGTTTACCCTCCAGCCAGCTGGTTTTTATCCTTAGCACGACTGCAAATTCTCTACCACATAAATGAGCTCCTTAGTACCAAAACCAGTCTCCCTCTCCATTCCCTGTGGTCCATCTACTGTAATTATTGCTATCCATCACCATCCTTTCATTTTTTAAATATTTTATTTGTTTTTTAACGTTTTTGTTGATTTTAGAAAGGCATAGAGAGATAGAAGCATCAGTCCTCAGTAGGGGGCTGCCTCCTGCATGCCCCCTACTGAGGACCGAGCCTGCAACCTGACCAGGAATTGATCCTGTGACCTCTTGGTTCATGGGTTGACACTCAACCAACCACTGAGCAACACCAGCGTGGGGACTGTTTACACCGCCTCATGCCTGTGCTCGTGGATTCCTCTGCACAGGACTCCACTCCTGCTCTCCCCCCACACTGGAGTCCACCTCCCAAGTCCTTGACTGACCTGTCAGACTCACCTTCCGTCTTCAACCGCACGCCTCCACCCCCAGCTTCCCCATCACCAGCTTTCTCTAGTGATTTGGGCTGAAACCCTGGGGGAAACCTCTTTTACTCGATCTAGTCAACCATCAGATTATGTTGTGTATTTTAAAAAATATATATTTTATTGATTTTTCACAGAGAGGAAGAGAGAGGGTTAGAGAGTTAGAAACATCGATGAGAGAGAACCATCGATCAGCTGCCTCCTGCACACCCTTCACTGGGGATGTGCCCGCAACCAAGGTACATGCCCTTGACCGGAATCGAACCTGGGACCTTTCAGTCCGCAGACCGACGCTCTATCCACTGAGCCAAACCGGTCCTGGCTGTTGTGTATTTTTTAAAAAATATATTTTATTGATTTTTTACAAAGAGGGAGGGAGAGAGATAGCCAGAAACGTCAATGAGAGAGAAACATCGACCAGCTGCCTCTTGCACACCCCCCACCGGGGATGTGCCCGCAACCAATGTACATGCCCCTGACCGGAATCAAACCCGGGACCCCTCAGTCCGCAGACCGACGCTCTACCACTGAGCCATACCGGCCTCGGCTGTTGTGTATTTTTTATTTAAAAGGCCCCTCCTGCAATGATAAGAAATCTTGGATTTGTGTAAAAATGTTTCAAAGAGACAGGGAGAGAAGGGATAAAGTAGCATGATAAAAATCTTTGAATCTGCCAAAACTGGTTTGGCTCAGTGGATAGAGCTTTGGTCTGCGGACTGAAAGGTCCCAGATTCGATTCTAGTCAAGGGCATTTGACTAGACCCACAAAAGCTCCGCCTCACCCACAAAAGCTTCCCCGCTTTCTCCAATCTTCACTAAGTCTGGGTCTCTGAACTCATAAGGCTTGTCCATAGAGGGCCACACCATTTAACAATCACGTGAGGAGTCGTTGGTCATTAAACGTTGTTCTGGGGTCTCCCCCAGGCAGGTTACATAGTTCTCACATGTAAAGTAGACCAAGTTTCATACGCTGGTTTCACTCCCTCCACACCAAGTAGCACACAGGACACACTACATGTTGGAAGGGGCTCAATAAATATTTTGTGATTGGCAGGAGGATCCTGGGGCTAAAGATAAGGCAATGGCCTCTTAGCTACCAGTGTTTGCCAGGGCTGCACGTATTCACTCCAGCAATGCCTGCTGGGCTCTGACTCCCATGCCGGCCACGGCGTTCTGGGTGTTTGGCACCAGAGACGCGGCAGTGTGTAGTGCCCGTTGTTGGTGCTCTGCTCACAGACCCCTAGGCCAGCCTCTGCACACAGCTTCCTGTGGCCCAGCAAGCTTCCTCTGGAGGAGCAGAGTCAGTGTTAGGGAGTTAGTCCCCCAAGACTCAGAGTGACCTTTGACCAGCAAGGGAGGGGAGATGCTGGCTAAGCACCCAGCTGCCCTGGCTTTCAGGGAGAACTCTGAAGCATGCTCTCCAGACAGAGGGCCCCGCAGCCCGGAGCAGTAACCCGTTCACTAACTACCCTTTTGGCTTTCCTGCCTTCCCCATTTCACTTCCTCACTCCCTCAACGGGATTGGTGGGATCAACTCCAAATTAAATTTGCTCCCAAATCCTGTTTCAACACAGCAGTGACCAGGTCAGCCACGGCCGCTGCCCTCACACGTTCTGCATTCACACCTGTGCATGCATCCGTGCAGCTCGGTGAGGCGCCGACTCCCCGCCTTGGTGTGCAGGGCGTCCACGTTCTGGGTCACCAGCCAGTGCAGCTTCCCCCGCCTCTCCCAGCGGCTCAGGGCCCAGTGGGCAGGGTTCGGCTGCCGGGAGGAGAACTGAGGCCAGCCCACGAAGTTCCTGGCCCAGTACCGCTGGCGGGTCGGAGCGCTCCGCACGAAATCCTGGTGCTGGATGGGCCTCCGGTCAGTGCGGGCATAGAGCCCCACCTTTTCCGACCGGTAGTCGGGGATCCCGGACTCGGTGGAGACCCCGGCCCCGGTCATCACCAGGAGTCTCTTGGAAAGAGTGACGAAGCGCTGAAGCTCTTTGACCTTCTCGGGATCCACGGGAGGACTCGGTGGCACAAACAACCCCACGGAGCCGTGCGAGCACTGCTGGCTGAGGTTCACCACCCAGCAGCCTCTCACTGCCCTGAGGGGCACCCCGAGGCTCACCTTCATTCTGGAGAGAGAGGAACCTCAGTGTGAAAAACCAGCTGAGTGATCGATTGGTTTAGGTATAATTGATATATTAGCTTCAGGTGTACAACAATGACTCAGTATTTGGATATATCATGAAATGATCAACACAATAAGTTTAGTTATATCTGTCACCAGTTATAAAAATGTTATTTTTGGCCGAAACCAGTTTGGCTCAATGGATAGAGCGTCGGCTTGGGGACTGAAGGGTCCCGGGTTCGATTCCGGTCAAGGGCATGTACCTTGGTTGCGGGCATATCCCCAGTAGGGGGTGTGCAAGAGGCAGCTGATCAATGACTCTCTCCCATCGATGTTTCTAACTATCTCTCTCCCTTCCTCTCTGTACAAAATCAATAAAATATATTTTTTTTAAAAAAGAAAAAAAGAGATGGATTTAAAAAAAATGTTATTCTTGTGATGAGGAATTTTAACATCTACTCTCTTAGCAACTTTCAAATATGCACTACAGTATTCATGCACTTATTTCATAACGGGAGTTTTATACCTTTTGATCACCTTTACCCATTTCTCCTCCACCCCACCCCAGCCTTTGGCCCCCCACCAATCTGCTCTTTGTATCTGTGAACGTCAGGGGGAGGGGATGGCCTGCTTGTTTTGTATAAATTCTTTTTGTTGCTGTTTATGTTTTTCAGGCTTTTAAAAATGTTTTTAAAAAACAAAGATAACCGTCAGTTGATGAGCAGATAAACAAAATGCGGTCTGTCCACAGAGTGGAGTATCATTCAGCTATAACAATGAGTGAAGCCGGCAGGAGTGGGCCTGGGAAAGGGAGGTGAGAGCTAAGACTGGCAGAGCGGGGTGTGCAGTGGTAGCTGACTTAGGAGGCCACGGTGACAATGGAGAGGAAGAGAAGGGTCTCAGAGACACTTAGGAAAAGACCCCAGTGTCTCATGGTTGGTTGGATGTGGGGTTAAGGAGAGGGAGGAGCAGATGAGTTAGGGTACCAAGCCTGAGCGGCTGGATGCCACTAGAAATACTTTCCACTAGAAAGGTACAGCCCCCTTCCCTCCACTCACCCTAGAGTGTACTTATAATCTTACTTTGAAACCCAAATCAATCATGTGCAAAGTGTGGGAGGGCGTGAGCCAGCTCAGGATCTGATGACTCAGGGATGTATTGCACATGGGGCTCCAGGCTCACAGAGAAAACTGGCCCTTTCCCCATTCCCCTTCAGCAAAAGGTACAATCATCCCTCCTGGCCCATTTCACGCTGCCCACGGCCTCATCACTGGCCAGCAAACGCCTGAATATGTAACTCCTGGGATCTCACAAGTGCACACTGATTCCAGCACACCTCCTGGATCCCATGAAGTCCACCCGAAGCAACAGCCTACCTTTTTATTATGTTTTTAATCATCTCTTTTGGTCAAGAAATCCTAATGCCTTCCACAAACAAAGCCGTCTCCACACGGGGCCATTTCACAGCGCGAGCCAATCTCACCTCCCTGGCCTCTTAAGAACTGACCGCCAGAGCTCTGCTGTCTGCAGCCATCAGATGAAAATTAACTTAAAGAGGCTTTCTGCATTTAAGGAAACTGCATATTTTGGTGTGTTTTTCTTTTTTTTAAAAAGCGGGGGCTGTAAAAACATAGCCCATTTAAAAAAAGGAGGATAAAGTAAAAATTGGTAAAGCAGTATCATCTAAGGCCCTACTGTGAACCTCCCAGTAACACCAGCTGGTCAGCAGAATTCCTTATAAACTTCAAGAGGTTAGTGGCTTACCTCAATATCCTTTAAATCCCACAATGCCTCATTGCTATTCCATCTCCGACTGCATCTGCAGATGGCTCCCTCAGAGGAATATACTTATATTTTAGTTAATACCATCCCTTGGGCAACTTTGTGTTCCGTTACCCTACATCCCGTTTTGTAAATTAGAATTATCTTATTATTATTATGTTTTCATCCTCAGGTGAGGATATGTTTTTCCCCATCAATGTTTCAAGCAAGGGAGAGGGAGAGAGAGCAACATTGAAGTGAGAGAGAACAATGATTGGCGGCCTCCATACAGCCCTGATGGGGATCAAACCCACAACGGAGAACTGAACCTGCAACCATAACTACCTATTTCCTCACGCGCTAAGGAAGCACATTTGAGTTCTAGGTGTGCCAGGTGTTAGTAAAGTTGTCTGCTCAGACTTTATTTTACTGATATAATTAAGCACACGCACACCTCTTGTTTTTCGTTTTCCCCATGTCATTTTAGTTACTCTCGACTGCAAACAGCTAACTTGTCTACAGCAACAGTAGTGAAACCCGGCAAGTCATCATACCCCTGTGTGTCCGCGTTCTAGCTGCAAACGCACGGCGTTGGCATTGTTTGGTAGAATGCAGAAATCGCCTCGTCACGTGCGCCCCACATGCGAACGTTATTTTGTGTTTGGATTTCCAGATTGGATTCGGGACCCCGATTTCTCCTTGGCATTCCACGTGAACAGCTACTCAAATGGAGTCCTAACGCCTGAGACCACGGGCTGGGGGAGCCCCGCTGGAAACACGCCCCGTTGGGACAGCTGCCCTCTGCCAGGTCCCCCGGGGGCGCGGAGGGGACACGCCGTCCCTTTAAGAAACCGCGGCCTCTGGAACCTCGCAGCCCCCGGAGCGCACTTACCTTCACAGCTTAAGGGACTTGACACTTCACGTCCGACAGCGGGCGGACTTGCTACATTGCATCTTGGGTAATGTAGTTTGCGAAGCTTAAGTAATGCGGACACTACAAGTCCCACAATTCTCGGGGTTTCACAGTTGCTGTAACCAGGTCGTCCAGCTGCGCCCCCTGAGGGCTCCTCGTGGTCAGAGGTTTTGAACCTTCTTCCTGGATGTGCTGCTCTCACCTAAGTGACACCATGCATTGTCCTCCCTGAGAAGTATTTGGAGCGTCATACCAGCGTCTTTAAAGTGCAAAATCATACTTTCAAACAGCCCTTAGGAATTCATCCTCTCTCTTTTTTTTGTTTATCCTCACCTGAGGATATTTTTTTTTCCCATTGACTTTTATTTTTATTTATTTTGAAATATATTAGTATTGATTTCAGAGAAGAATGGGGAGGGAGAGAGAAATATCAATGATGAGGAGAATCATTGATAGGCTGCCTCCTGCAGGCCCTCCACTGGGGATTGAGCCCGCAACCCTGGCATGTGCCCTTTACTGGATTCAAACCCGGGACCCTTCCACTCACTGACAGGGTCAAGTTCCCACCTTGCAGTGAATGGTCAAGTAAATTCCCAAGTACCTGAAAACTTGATGTTTTTACATACTCATGAACAACTAGAGCCAACTCTAATATACAGGGACGAATGTGTTTACCCACTTGGCTTCTCCAATTTTATCTTCCATCTTGTGCGTTACTAAGTTAACCACCACAAAGCCTGGTTTGCACTCTGGGGAAACAGCTGGGGCATCAAGTCGATTTTCAAGCTTCCCACTTGTTTCAAATGTATGACCTATGAGAACCTCTGCTCTATAGCATCACCTAAATCAGACACCAATCATCTGTGTTTGGGACATAAGTAAAGAGCAGTTAGCAGGGACCTTGAAGACCACTGTGGAACCACTTCACCTGTTTAAGATGATCTGAAGCCCCGAGGAAGAGGATGGAGCCGGAGTGAGAGTATGAGTCCTGGTCCTCCCACTGAACGTGCGGAGGTAAATACTGGAAAGGTAACGAGGGCAGGGCCTCCAGCAATGCTCGGCCAGGTCACTCAGCTGGAGAACCACCTGACATCCACAGCCTTTGTGCCTTCCTTAACCTGCCCACCGGCCAACAGGAAGGACCAAGATGCAGACTGGAACTTTCACCAAGTCAAAACGGTTGTAATCCAGAACATTTTCTGCACGCATGAGTATTTGATCAAAACCATGGAAATGCCCCCAAAGTGACATTCCTCCCACCCCAGCCCAATTTTATGATGGAATATTTCAAACCCGTGTTATTTCTTCAGTTCTCCAAACAGGGTGAGCATTATCAATAGAGACTGGCTAGGATTGTACAGCTATTGTGCTTTCAGACCCCACAAAATCTACTGTTCTGGGGAGAAGTTAACTGAATTTTCCATTTTCTCCTAGTGCTGGAAAGTTCTCTGTGGAGGATGAAGTCAGCTGGTGAAACACACCATTCCCGTGATAGCTACTGACAGGAGGAAATGAGCCACCCAATCAAGACCTTCTCAAGGGCTAAGTCCTTTTTATTTCTCTCTTTTTTTTTAAGATTAATTTTATTTTTTATTATTTGTTTTAGAGTGAGGAAGGGAGGGCAGAGAGAGAGAAACAGATCAGCTGCCTCCTGCATGCACCTGATTGAACCAGCAACCTGGGCATGTGCCTCAATCAGGAATCAAACCGGCAATCTTTCAGTGCACGAGACAACGCTCAACCTACTGAGCCACACCTGCCAGGGCTCCTTCTATTTCTCACAACTCCACCACACCAAAAATGAATGACTAAGTCATGGATTATATCAAAGCAAATTAATCTAAATTAATCAGATTGTTGGTGTTTTTTTTTCTGCTGGTTTTTCTTTCTTTTTTAAAATATATTTTATTGATTTTTTACAGAGAGGAAGGGAGAGGGATAGAGAGTTAGAAAAACCAATGAGAGAGAAACATCAATCAGCTGCCTCCTGCACACTCCCTACTGGAGATGTGCCCACAACCAAGGTACATGCCCTTGACCAGAATCGAACCTGAGACCTTTCAGTCCCTACGCCAACGCTCTATCCACTGAGTCAAACTGGCTAAGGCTCTGCTGATTTTTCTTACCCCGGCATTTATAGCTGGGTGAAGAAAAAAAATTAACTACACATCAGCATCATACAAGCCTTTTAAAGATGTTCATTTTTGCATCCACATGCCAACTACATGAATATTCACTGAACAATAATTTAAATGTTTCATGTTTGAAAATTTTAAATAATAAAATAGTGAGGAGAAGATTTCTTTCTCAGAGACTGCTATTTGCATCTTAATGAATAGCAAAAACCAGTAGTATTTTGGAGAATATAGCTCAAATCCAGGTAGCAGTTTCTGCCAGCTTTCCACTTGCAGAGGGAGCACAGCAATGAGAGTGATCGTCACTTCAAACTTCATGAGCTGTGAACATTGCTGTGGAAATAGCTTCTCTTTCAGCCTCTCTCTGCTAAATTAAGATCTCCACAGAAGATTCTTTTATATTCAACATATCAGTAGTATGTGATCCAGAAATTCCACTTCTAGGTATATACACAAAAATTGAAAACAAGGACTCAAACTGATACTTCTATGCCCGTGTTCCTAGGAGCACTATTTACAAGAGCCAAAAGGTTGGTGAGCATCCTCCCATGCACTGAAAGGTCTCGGATCAATTCCCGGTCAGGACACATGCCCAGGTTGTGGGCTTAATCTCCAGTGGGGGGCATGTAGGAGGCAGCCGGTTGACTCTCTTACATATCAATTTTTCATTCTTTCTCAATCAATAAAAACATTTTTAAAATTTTTTTGTCTTTATTGTTGAAAGTATTACATAAGTCCCCCATTTCCCTCCCATTAACCCCTGTAGCTCACCCCTATCCCCCACCCCAGGCCTTCACCACCCTATCATCTGTGTCCAGGGGGTATGCATGTATGCATACAAGTTTTTTGGTTGATTTCTTCCCACTCACCTACCACCCCACCTTCCCAGAAATAAAAACATATTATTATTATTATTATTATTATTTTTTTTTTTTTTTTTTAAGGTAAAAGCAGCCCTAGCTGGCTTGGTTCAGTGTATAAAGCATCTGCCTGCAGACTGAAGGGTCCAGGTTTGATTCTAATCAACAGCACATGCCCGGGTTGTGGATTTAATCCCCAGTAGGGGGCGTGCAGGAGGCAGCTGATCAGTGATTCTCTCTCATTGATGTTTCTTTTCTTTTTTCTTTTTTTAATATATTTTATTGATTTTGTACAGAGAGGAAGGGAGAGAGAAACAGAGTTAGAGACATCGATGAGAGAGAGTCATCGATCAGCTGCCTCTTGCACCCCCCCCCACTGGGGATATGCCCGCAACAAGGCACATGCCCTTGACCGAATCGAACCCGGGACCCTTCAGTCCCCAAGCCGACGCTCTATCCATTGAGCCAATCCGGTTTCGGATTTCATTGATGTTTCTATCTCCCTCTCCCTTCCTCTCTGAAATAAATATATATATAATTACATTAAAAAAAGATAGAAGCAATGCATGCCCCTGTAAAATGAATAGATAAAATTCCATACAACAGAGTAGCAGTCATAAAATGAAACTGAAATATACCACAGCATGGATGGACATTAAAAACATGAAACAAGCCAGACACAAAAGGTCAAATATTGGATGATTCTGCTAACATGAGGTACTTAGAATAATCAAATTCATCGAGACAGGGAGTAGAATAGAGGTTGCCAGGCTGTGGGGGGCGGAACATGGAAAGTTAGTGTTTAATGGGTACAGAGTTTCCGTTTGGAAGGATGGAAAAGTTCTGGAGATAGAGAGCAGCGATGGTTCCAATCCATGTAAAATGTACTTGATGCTACTGGCAAGCTCTGTTACGCACATTTTACCATAATGAAAACATTTTTTTTTGGAGAGGACAGCTATCCTGTGAATTGGGAATCAAGTGAACGGTACCCTGACATTGAGCCCGTTTCTCATCCTCCCCAATTCCTCGTCTGCATTAAATTACGAGCATGTTCCCTCCCATAATGCTTTGCTTCATCCTCCACCAAAATCTGGTGAAACGAAATAAAGCAAGAGAGTCTTCAAAAACACCTTATGCATTTTCGAGAGATCCTGAGTTGGCCGTACAATTTTCAGCCAAACATTAATTGAAAGTTTTCCCACGAGCTTCAAACTCGCCTTTTTGAATTAGGAACCTTGCTTACTGGGGACGATGAGCAGGCGGGGCGTTCGTCAGCTTTGCGCAGTGGCAGTATCGTAGCCAATGAGGTTTATCCGAGGCGCGATTATTGCTAATTGAAAACTTTTCCCAATACCCCGCCGTGACGACTTGAAATATAGTCGGCACTGGCAATTTTTGACGGTCTCTACGGAGACTGGTCTTCTCGGTTAGAAGGAAAGAGCCACTTTGTTGTGCAGTCTGTTAGGATTAGGGGCGGAAGTTGCTTTTGCTGTTCAAGTTTTTACCTGCGAGAAGAGGCTCGGACCTGGGACCTGTTCTCTCTCGCCCGCGCTGCATCTTCTCGTCTTTCCCGCGCTGACACCCGAGATGCAGCTGCCCCGGAAGTGCTCCCCGCAGTCCCTGCCCCCGGCATCTGCGCCTGCCCCGCCGCTGCTTGTTGCTTTTCCGCTCACCCTCGCTTTCAAAGCTGCCTTCCCGCCGCTCCTCCCTTGTTCTCCGAATTCAAGTCATTACAATCATCTCTGTGACGTTATGCTGATTTGCATAAAATCCCCCAGCATCCCCAGCGAATGTACGCTCCTTCCCCAGAATCTGGGCGTTTCCACGCGAGATGGTCCAACAACAAGAAACCTCGCGTGCAGACGGGGCCCGAGATCCGCCCGCCCCACGGGGGACGGCTCAGATCCACGGCCTCGCCGGCAGGCGGTCACCCTCGCCGTAAAGGCCGTTCCCGTCCGCCAGGGAGTGTGGCTCGCCGCCATGGCGTCAGCTTTGCGCAGTGGCAGTATCGTAGCCAATGAGGTGTATCCGAGGCGCGATTATTGCTAATTGAAAACTTTTCCCAATACCCCGCCGTGACGACTTGAAATATAGTCGGCACTGGCAATTTTTGACGGTCTCTACGGAGACTGGATCTTCCTGGGTTCAAAAAGAGCACGCGAGTTTTCCTGGTGTTTATCGGCTTTTAGCAACTAAAGCTTTTTCTGTCTCCTCTTTCTCTGTCCCTGTCTTGTGTGACGGTATGTGGGGGTTGCGGTCTCCCCGAACCTGGCATTGCATCCCTGAGACTCGCACGGCCCGGGCGTGTGCGGGTGGTTGTGGCAGCCTCACCTATACACCCAGACTCGGCCAACGACTGTCCACCTCCCTTCCATCCCTACTGTGCAGTAGGCGACCCCCTGCAGAGGGGTCACAGATTCGCAGACTTGGAAGGGAAATAAAATATCGCATCTAAAAGTATTGCCGATCTAAGAAAAAAAAGAGAGAGGAAAAAAAGGTTGCCCTAGCTGGGTTGTTCAGTGGTTAGAGCGTCGGCCCGTAGACAGAAGGGTAGCGGGTTCGATTCCCCGGGCGCTTACCTCGGTTTCGGGGTCCTTTCCCGGCCCGGTTGGGGCTCTTGCATGAGAAAACCAATCGATGTGTTTCTCTCACATCCATGTTTCTCTCTGTCTCTTCCACTCCATTCCATTCTCTCTAAAAAAAAATCAACGGGGAAAATATCCTCTGGTGAGGATTAGCAACAACAAAAAGGTAGATCATTTTGATTCATTCACACCAGATGGCTACTGTCGTTTTAAAAATTTGACAATCTCAGTGCCCCTGTATAGTCAGATATTGCTTTTTTTTTTTTTTTTTTAATATATTTTATTGATTTTGTAGAGGAAGGGAGAGAGCGAGAGAAACATCTATGACAGAGAGCCATTGATCAGCTGCCTCTTGCACACCCCCTACTGGGGATATGCCCCCAACCAAGGTACATGCCCTTGACTGGAATTGAACCTGGGTCCCTTCAGTTCCCAAGCTGACGCTCTATCCATTGAGCCAAACTGGTTTCGGCGGGTATTGCATTTTTAAAAGTTCTTGAGGCCATACCTGTGCCATGGCACACCAGCCGAAAATTTAGTGTTTTATCATCTAAACAAGTCCCCTTGATTCTTTCCTTAAGGACATTGAGTTTTTGAAGAGTCCAAAGCAGTTACCTTACAGAAGGTCCCACATTCTGGCTTCACCTGATTATGTCCCCCTGTGGCCTAAACATGTCCCTCTGTCCGCTGTACTTCTTGTCAAGTGGAAGTTAGACCTCAAAGCTAGATTCAAGAGCTCCACAGAGGCGTCTTTGTGAACTTGCATCTTCCACTGTTAGTGATGCTGAGTGTGAGCACCTGGTTAGGCAGTAACTGCTCGCTCTCGCACTTTCTTTACTGTAAAGTGCATTTTGCCTTAGGTAATCAATCAGCTATCTGTGGATGAATGAAGCTTAATACGGAAACCATTTGATGCTAAAAGCCCTTCTCTTTTCACACCCACTGCCCTGCACCACTTTCTGACCAGGCGCCAAGATGAGTGAGATAAATTAACATCCGTTCTTCTGTGGAACGCAGGGTAGGTTTCCTGGGATCAGGGCCTGTGTCCCCCAACAAGCCAGGGTGTCAGAACCAAACAAATGTGGGGTCCGTGATCACCACTCAAAGGGGCGTCCTGGAGACTCACATTGGTTATGGGACCTGAAGAGTTGTCAGTAGGTGCCATCCAGAGTCTGATGTTTCAAGGAACTACAAATATCCTTGACGGTATACTCTGATAATGCACGCCAACCCTTTCTTTCCACTCTAGCTGCTACTCTGGGTGTCGAAACAGGCCTGAGAAAATAGGTGGGTCCTTCTTCCCATGGCAACTTTTGTATTGATCAAAAAGTGAGTTGGGCCCAGCCGGCGTGCCTCAGTGGTTGAACGCTGACCTAGAAACCAGGAGGTCACAGTTCGATTCTCAGGGCACATGCCTGGAGTTACACAGCTCCAATTCCAATAGGGGGCATGCAGGAGGCAGCCAGTCAATGGTTCTCTCTCATCATTGATGTTTCTATCTCTCTCTTCCTCTCCCTTCCCCTCTGAAATCAACTATATATATATATATATATATATATATATATATATATATATATATATATATATATAAATAAGTATATATTTATATATATTATTTAAAAATTATATATATATATATATATATATATATATATGTGTGTGTGTGTTTAAAAATAAGTCAGTTGGTTGAGCTTCCTCCCATGCACAAAAACATCGCCAGTTTGATTCCCAATCAGGACCCAAACCCGGGTTGTGGGTATAATCCCCAGTAGGGGGTGTGCAAGAGGCAGACAATTGGTGATTCTCTCTCATCATTTAAAAAGTGTGTTTATTGCCAAAACCGGTTTAGCTCAGTGGATAGAGTGTCGGTCTGTGGACTGAAAGGTCTCAGGTTCGATTCTGGTGAAGGGTATGTACCTTGGTTGCTGGCACATCCCCAGTGGGAGGTGTGCAAGAGGCAGCTGATCGATGATTCTCTCTCATCGATGTTTCTAACTCTCTATCCCTCTCTCTTCCTCTCTGTAAAAAATCAATAAAATATATATATTTTTAAATGTGTTTATTGCCGAGACTGGTTTGGCTCAATGGATAGAGTGTCGGCTTGGGGACTGAAGGGTCCCAGGTTCGATTCCGGTCAAGGGCATGTACCTTGGTTGCGGGCATATCCTCAGTAGGGGGTGTGCAAGAGGCAGCTGATCGATGACTCTCTCTCATCGATGTTTCTAACTATCTCTCTCCTTTCCTCTCTGTACAAAATCAATAAAATATATATTTAAAACCTTTTAAAAAATGTGTTTATTGATTTGAGAGAGAGAGAGGAAGGAAGAGGAAGAAAGAAACATTGATATGAGGGTAACATTGATCAGCTGCCTCCCAACCAGGGATTGGACTGGAAACCTGGGTTTGTGCCCTGACCGGGAATCGAACCGGTGACCTTTTGGTGCATGGGACAATGCACACGGGCCAAGGCCGCAGTAAATTTCCCCCTGACTGAAAGCTGTGAGCCAGTTCTCTTCTGAGATGGACACTGAGGGCCCCGGGCATGGAATATGTTTAACCCAGAGAAGCTGGTGAGCTTGCAGACATCCTGCTATCCTGTGAACATTGAGAGGCTGTTTGGGGGCTGGTGGACCCTTTCCCTGCTGACATAGTCCTTGGGGTCCCCCTTTCCCATCCCCTGGAGCCAATGGGTCCAGGCTGGCTCGGGAGCTGTGGGGTCCGTTCCATCAGGGGCTGATGTTTCCAAGGATATTTGCTTACATGGAGGAAGGGGAGCTGGTCAGGATTTCAGAACAAACAAGTGTTAGAACCGGATATGGGTCCCCCTCCCCCTCCCTCACCTGGGAGGATCCTGTGAAAACTGCACACACACACACAGCAAACATTCTCCAGATGCCCTCCCATGTGGCTTTCGGGGCAAAACATTGATGGCTACAGTGGGCATCTCTTTCATTTTATTTATTTTTAAAGTGTATTTTTATTTATTTCAGAGAAGAAGGGAAAGGGAGAGGGAGATAAAAACACCAATGATGAGAGAGAATCTTGGATCAGCTGCCTCTTGCACGCCCCAAACTGGGGATCCAGCCTGCAACCCAGGCATGAGCCCTGACCTGGAATTGAACCGTGACCTCCTGGGTTGATGGGTTGACACTCGACCACTAGAATCACATACATCTCTGCTCACTAACCCAGCGCTTCCTTCTGGAGTGCCCGTCCCACAGCCTCCAATGCTCCAAAAATCGGCTCAGGGTTCCCGCTCTGCCAGGAAACCTTTCCAGGCCTGATTTGAATCACTCTCTGCAGCTGATTCATGTCAGTGTCTGAGGTGTCATTTTTACAACCCGGTTGTGTTTTATTTTGAAATATTAACCCATTCTAGGAGTAGATAAGGTTCAAAATTCAGAAGATGTCAAAGGGTATTTAGGGAAATCTCCTTCCCCTTCCTGATCCCCAGCTACCCATTCTCCCTCCCGCCCCCACCCCACCCCTTGCCAGATGACACTGGAGTGTATTTATTCCTCCAGAGATGCTCCACCATGTAATCATTTCAAACAAACTGTTTCCCGTTTTCCTCCACAAAGATGCACGTTACACACACTGTTCCGTTTTATTTTTCTTAGAACTGTTTTATGTCAACCACGGCGCCACGCCCGATGGGCTCTGGGGTAATTCTCTGTGGGGGTTACCCTAAGGCCGTGTCCGGCAAACTGCGGCTCTCGAGCCACATGCGGCTCTTTGGCCCCTTGAGTGTTGGCTCTTCCACAAAACACCACGGCCTGGGCGAGTCTAATTTGAAGAAGTGGTGTTAGAAGAAGTTTAAGTTTAAAAAATTTGGCTCTCGCCGAGACCGGTTTGGCTCAATGGATAGAGCGTCGGCTTGGGGACTGAAGGGACCCGGGTTCGATTCTGGTCAGGGGCATGTACCTTGGTTGCGGGCATATCCCCAGTAGGGGGTGTGCAAGAGGCAGCTGATCGATGACTCTCTCTCATCGATGTTTCTGACTCTCTATCTCCCTCCCTTCCTCTCTGTACAAAATCAATAAAATATATTAAAAAAAAATTTGGCTCTCAAAAGAAATTTCAATCGTTGTGCTGTTGATATTTGGTTCTGTTGGCTAACGAGTTTACCGACCACTGCCCTGAGGTATTGTGTGGGAGTCAGTGTGCGGGAAATGTCGGTATATATTTATCCAGACACAGCTGTTATGGAGTGCTGCGTGGGCCCCAGCGAAAGGACTGACAGCAGCGCACTCAACCCCTGACAGCAGTTCCGCTTCTAGGAATTGATCTTCAGGAAATAATGAAGGCTGTGCCCCAAGATTTAACTACCGCGCTGTTCTTATCAGCATTGCTGGTTACTGTGAAATCTTGGAAATAACGAAATGTAACCAGGGAACTGGTAACTACTGGAACATTAATACGATGGAACCCTATTTTTGCCCCCCAAAATCATGTTTTAGGAAAATATCGAATGCCATGAAAAGTAGCTTACAAGATAGTGTTAAGTGAAAAAGAACAGTTTTCAAATAGATCCAGAGACAAATGGCAGGGGAAGTGGGGGTGGTTACAGAGCAACCCAAGGACTTGTATGTCTGCACATTAGCATAACCAGTGGACATTGACACTGGGGCAGTGGGGGCTTGCCCGGGGTGGGAATGGCTGGGGGGGGAGGGGGAGAGGTCAATTGGGGGAAAAAGGAGACATATGTAAAACTTTAGACAATAAAAAAAGAGAAAAATAACGGTTTTCAAAGCAGTGTACATAAATATAAAAATGCACATTTAAACATTTTGTATATGTGATATAGATGCTTATATGTGTGCGTATGTGTGTAACACCATGGTCTAGAAGACTGTACAACTGGGCATTCAGGTTTTTGGATTGTGGACTTTTATCTCTGAGTTTATCTTCTTTTTTCCCATCTCTAATTATCTTTCTACAAGGACCGATTGTTGCTTTTGTAAAGAACATTTCTACATCTATATTCTAAGCTCTGGGGTTTATTACTCTAAATCCTTTTCCTTTTCTTATCTTAATCCCCTCTTTCTTTCCAGCATCAATTAATGCAGCTCGAACCTTAATTCATTAGGTAGTACTTAATAAATGTTATTCACATAGCATATTTTTATTGAGCAGCTGCTATGTGCTGTGTCCTATACCAGGCACTGGGGTAGAACAGTGAATAAGACAGATATGGCCTTTGCCTTTCTGAAGTCTAAAGTCTGGTAGAAGAACACCCTAGCAAGTGTGGCTCAGTGGATAGACCGTCGGCCTGCGGACTGAAGGGTCCTGGTGCCCAGGTTTTGGGCTCGATCCCCAGTAGGAGGCCTGTAGGAGGCAGCCAATCAATGATTCTCATAATTAATGTTTCTATCTCTCCCTCTCCCTTCCTCTCTGAAAAAAAAATCACATATATATATATAATAAAGTCTAGTAGAAGATGAACAGAGGCAAACAAGTGCATAAGAACTATTTAATTGTCATTATGACAAGTGCTTCAGGTTGCTAAGTAAAGATCTTAATAACAGGAGCCCTGATATAGCCTAGCACCGTGGTCTGCAAACTTTGGCTCTTAAGCCACATGCGGCTCTTTGGCCCCTTGAGTGTGGCTCTTCCACAAAATACCACAGCTTGGGCAAGTCTATTTTGAAGAAGTGGCATTAGAAGTTTAAGTTAAAAAAATTTGGCTCTCAAAAGAAATTTCAATCGTTGTACTGTTGATATTTGACTCTGTTGACTTATGAGTTTGCAGACCACTGGCTTAGCAGGTTAGGAAATGATTTTCTGAGAAAATAGCTTTTAGGTTGAAATCCCCCAAAACAATGATGCCAGATAATATTTAAAACTGTCCAGTGTGGTAACCACTAGCCACATGTGGCTAATTCACACTTGGAATGTGGCTAGTCAAACTGGAAAGTGTTATAAGTGTCCAACACACACCAAATTTCAAAGACCTGGTACAAAAAAAAAAGTGAGTGCCTCATTGATTTTTTAAAAAATATTGGTTACAAGTACAAATGATACCATTTAGGATATAATGAATTAGATAAAATATATGAACATTAATCTTTCCTATTTCTTTTTCCCTTTTTAAAACATCCCTAGCCGGTTTGGCTCAGTGGACAGAGTGTCGGCCTGTGGACTGAAGGGTCCCTGGTTCCATTCTGGTCAAGGGCAGATGCCTGGGTTGCAGACCCGATCCCGAGTGTTAGGCATGCAGGAGGTAGCTGATTGATGGTTCTCTCTCAATCATTAATGTTTCTATCTCTTTCTCCCTATACCATCCTCTCTGAAATCAATAAAAATATATTTTTAAAAATAAATGTGGCTACTACATATGTAATTTGTGTTTTGTTTCTAGTGAATAGCAATGAGTCAAGAATGCTTATTAGTGACAAGGATTATCCTAAGTCCTAAATGCATAGCATCTCCTTTACTGCTATGTGAAAGGTGGCTTTTTAAAATATATATATATATATATATATATATATATATATATATATATATTTCATTGATTTTTTACAGAAAGGAAGGGAGGACAGAGAGTTAGAAACATCAATCAGCTGCCCCCTGCACACCCTCCACCAGTGATGCACCCACAATCAAGGTACATGCCCCTGACCGGAATCGAACTCGGGACCCTTCAGTCCAAAGGCCGACGCTCTATCTACTGAGCCAAATCGGTTTCAGCAAGAGGTGGCTTTTATTAATCTTTTTTCTATAGAGGAGGAAACTGAAGCATAGAGAGTAACCACCTGAAATTTACCACCAGCAAGTTGGGGCTTGAACCTGAGTGGATCTGTGTACTCAACCTGTACCCCACACTTTTATTTATTTATTTTTTTAAATATATTTTATTGATTTTTCACAGAGAGGAAGAGAGAGGGATAGAGAGCTAGAAACATCGATGAGAAAGAATCATCGATCAGCTGCCTCCTGCACACCTCCTACTGGGGATGTGCCCGCAACCACAGTACATGCCCTTGACTGGAATCAAACCCGGGGCCCTTCAGTCCACAGGCCGACGCTCTATCCACTGAGCCAAACCGGTCCCGGCAAGTACCCCACACTTTTAAAATAGATATATATTTTATTGATTTCAGAGAGGAAGGGTGAGGGAGAGAGAGATAGAAACATCAATGATGAGAGTGACTCATTGATCAGCTGCCTCCTGCATGCTCCTTACTGGGGATCAAGCCCGCAACCCAGACATTTGCCCTTGACTGAATCGAACCTGGGACCCTTCAGTCTGCAGGCCAACCCTCTCTCCACTGAGCTAAAGTGGCTAGGGCTGGGCTCTTGATCTTAATGTAAGTGGATGTGGAGCTACAGAGTTGAACCTCTTGGTTCTGCCTTCCAAAAAGAGTTTGTTATCCAGCTGGACGAATGACAGTTTCCAGACACAGACCACCTGCTCTGGCACCCCCAGCCCATGGTGGACATGGTGGGAAGAGGGGCCTGGACACTGCGCGATGGGGACTCCTCTCATGACAGTTTTCTGGAGCTCCCGGTGGCGTTGGCCTGGCTTTGTCAGATCTGAGTCTCTCTTTACCCCGTCCTGCTTCTTCCCTTTTCTCATTCACAGGCAACTCTCTCAGCATCTGCTTCCTGGAGGACTGGCCTGACACAGAGGGTCTTGGGGGCTGGATTCCTGGGGGAAGAAGAGCTGGAAGCTGTGTTTTTTTAAATCCTCACCTGAGGATATTTTTCCAGTGATTTTTAGAGGGTGGGAAGGAAAGGGAAAGACAGAGAGAAACATAATGTGAGAGAAACACATGGATTGGTTGCCTCCTGCATGAGCCTTGACTAGGGCTTGGGCTGGGGAGGAGCCTGCAACTGAGGTATGTGCCCTTGACCGGAATGGAATCCTGGACCCTTCAGTCTGCAAGGCTGATGGCTCTATCCACTGAGCCAAACTGGCTAGGGCTGCAGAGTATCCTATCTAATAAAAGAGTAATATGCAGATTGACCATCACTCCAACACACAAGATTGTTGCCCCCATGTGGTCAAAGATCCTGCACCCATGTGGACACAAGATGGCCACCACAAGATGGCCAGCAGGGGAGGGCAGTTGGGAGGCACCAGGCCTGCAAAGAAGGGCAGTTGGAGGTGATCAACCCTGCAGGGGAGGGCAGTTAGGGGTGATCAGGCCGGCAGAGGAGGGAAGTTGGGGCAAACAGGCTGGCTGGGGAGCAGTTAGACATTAATCAGGCTGGCATGGGAGTGGTTAGGGGGTGATCAGGCTGGCAGGCAGAAGCGGTTTGGGGCAATCAGGAAGGCAGGCAAGCAAGCAGTTGGGAGCCAGTAGTCCTGGATTGTGAGAGGGATGTCCGATTGCCTGGGCAGTTGGACATCCCTCGAGGGGTCCCAGATTGGAGAGGCTGCAGGCTGGGCGGAGGGACACCCGTCCCCCTGCCCCCATGCACGAATTTCGTGCACCAGGCCTCTAGTCTCTCTATATAAAACTCTAATATGCAAATAGATCAAATGGCGGAACAACTGAACAACTGGTTGCTATGATGCGTGTTGACCACCAGGGGGTGTGCACAGTGGGATGGTGGAGCAGGTGAGCAGAGGCGCTAAACCAAGGCAGGATGCCAGTCACCTTCATCGGGGCAAACCTCTGGTGGTTACTGAAATTTTTTTGCTGCCTGCACTGCAGTCCCACCTGGTACCATCAGCAGGTGCAAGCAGTAGCTGCCAGCTCTGATCGCCCCTGAAGGCTTCTCCACCTCCCCCTGCTCCTGAGGGGTGATCAGAGCCGGCAGCTTTGGTTCGCATCCACTGATGGCGCCGACCCTGCTTGCACCCGCTGGTGGTGCAAGCCCCAATTGCTCAGTGCCAAAATGTGGGGAAGGGCTGATAGTAATAACTACCTTTATGAGTATTAATTTAGATAATAGCCATGTAGTATCTGTCACTTAGTAAATGGTAGTTGTTATTATTACTTGATTTCTGAATCTGTGGGAGAGAGCCCTCTGGAGTGGCAGTGGGGTGTTCCAGACACTGTGCCTGGCCCTGGGTGTAACCTCTTTGTAGTTTTTCTTTTCGTGTCTAAAGTGGGGTCCCTCCTGCTCCCTGCAGATTCAGAAGTCTCCCTCTGGAAGAGGGGCCATGTGAGAGATTGAGATACAGAACCTGGGAGGTACTGAGTCTGCCCCACAGGCTGGGCTTCCAGTTACATGTCAGGGACCCAGAGGGGAGCCCCAGGAAGGGTCCTCCGAAGGCCCCGCTCCCTTGCCTGGTGCGGGTTTAGGGCTCCCTGGGAGGGGACCTACGGGGAGAAAGACAGACAGACCAACCTGACTCTCCCGGACAGGCATGCGATGAGTGTCTGGTGGACGGACAGACACAGATCAGACTGAGATAGCAAGACAGGCGGGGGGCATGTGACTTGGAGACAGACAGAAAGACGGACAGGAGGGCTCGAAGGTCTGGGCGCCACCCACCTGCCGCCTGGGCCGCGAGGGGGCGCCGCCGCCCCGCCCAGCGCCGCCCACCATCCGGCGAGGCGCGCGCCGCGGTCCCGGAGGGGGCAGGGCCGGCGTACTCGGGGCGGGGCCAAGGGGCGCTCGGGGCGGGGCCAGGGGCGCGCGGGGCGGGGCTGGCGCGCGCGGGGGCGGGGCGCGCGTGTCCGCGGGGACGGCCGGGCGCGGGCGCGCGCGGCGGCGGCGGCGCGTTCCGTTCCGGCCGAGGCTCCGGCGGAAAAGTTGCGGGCGGAGAGCGGCGGCCCCGGACGGCAGCGAGCGGGACGTCCGGCCGGTTCCCGGCGCTCGCGGCCCCGCCATGGACGACCTGGGTGAGTGAGCGGGGCCGGGGCGGAGGCGGCGGAGGGCGCGCGGCCCGGGGCGGGCGGGCGGGCGCGAGCGAGCGGCGGCCCGGGATCCCACCCGGTGGCCGATCCCCGCCGGGTCCCTGGCGGCCGGCGCTCCGCGGGCGGGGATCCCGGGCCGGGCCTGAGCCCGACCAGGCCGGCCCCGCGCCTCGCCGGCCTCACAGCGCCACCCCCGCCTCGGGGACGACCCCACCTCCCGGCCGGGCCCTCGGGGACCCACCCGCACCTCCCCGCCCGGCCCCAGGGACCAGCCTGCGCCTCAGGGACCCGCCCCGGCCAGCCGCTCCAGGGGCAGGACCCTCCCTGCCGGGGGGCAGGACCGCCTCCCCAGCGAGGGGACCCCCGGCTCACAGACCGCTCCCCCACCCCCACCGCCCAGACCCACCGCCCAATTCGGGGGACAGCTGCCGAACCCCACAAGCCGGTCGGTCCCTCCGTTCCGGGGCGTGCTCCCCACCCCAGGACCGCTCCCCCTTCAGGGGCAGCCTCTTCGAGCCCAGCCCTTTCATGTCAGACCCCCAAGTTAGAGATGAGCCTCCCCCCACAAAGACAAGTTTCCCATGCGTCCCACTGACCCCCCCACTTCAGGTCTGGCCACCCTGTCTCATGGACCGGTCACTCCTGTGGGTCCCAGCCGGCCCCTTTACCGGCATACAGACACCAGCCTCATCCTAGAAGGGTGAACTGGGGAGACTGAGTCGGCCCCCCCCTCCCAGACGCCGGTGAGAGGCCAGGGGAAGGGGGGAAGTGGGCCTCCAGGCATGGCCAGCTTTGAACCTGTCCCGGCTGGCAGGGTCCCGCCACCTGGCCGCCTGGCCGCAGACCTGCAGGGAGCCACACGGGAAAGGAGGACAGGGCGCCGGACAGAGTCGCACTGTTCTCCTGTTAATGGAGCTCCTGCGCTCCTCTCCTCACTCCTGTGAAGCGGGAGAAAGTGTCTCCTGGAACCAGACACTCGGCCCGAGGGGCTGGTGCCAGGGCTCCAGGAATGCCCGGGGTGGGAGCACCCCGGGGTGGGAGGCTGCATGCTCCCTCCCCTTCACGCAGAGGCTGGAGGGCCTCTGAGCCGGGAGGTGCCGAGGGGGAAGTTTCTCTCTGTAGGGGCCTTGTCTTCCCGCTCTGGACTGTGGGTGCCTTGTATGGCCATTGCTGCTTCCTCTGTCCCAGGCTGGGAGGGGCAGATTCATCCCCCCTAAGTGACGGCCCCCAGGGCACAGGGCACCAAGACTGGCTGTGCACTGGGGGGACTTCAAGGGCACAGGGAGGAGGACTGGGACCTTACTACTTCCTGGCAGCTTCCTTTGGGGTCACACCCCCCCCCCCCATCCCGGCGCTGGGGATGGTGTCCAGTCCTGCCTGTTGAGCAGTGGGCGCTGGCTGCCAAGCATAGTTCTGCCCTTGGGTCAGACTTGGCACCCATTTTCCCCACACACTCAAGGTTGGCATGGCCTCCAGGCAGGTATTTTTTTTTCACATAAAAGTAAGGAAGCTTTAGAGGAGGCTGGGGATACTTTTGTAACCAGGCTTTCCCCGGGACGGGAGCAGGCAGAGGCCTAAGGTGCTGATGTGGCTCTGCTCCTGCTCGTCCCTGCTGCTCCGAGGACGGAGTCCGCCTTGGAGAGTTTGCGGTCAAAGTCCGCAGCTCCTGTCTCCTGAGTCCTCCGTGGAGGCCCGGCGCGGGGTGGTCTCGGAGAGGAAAGGGTGCCCGGCCAGGTGTGGGCTTTAAACGTGCTGTGCGTGGAGTCCTCCCGGCCTCAGCTGTCCTGTCCTCCCAGCAGCCCTTTGCACAGAGCCCCAGGGCCACTCTGTCACCACCCCCTGCCCTTCTCTAATTGAGGGAACTAAGAGAGGTGGAACCACTTGCCCAAGGCTGCACAGCCGCTGGTGGGACAGAGGGACAGAGCCAGGACTAGAGCCCAGCCCCAGCGCCCAGACCTGCAGCTCTGTCCTCCCAGGGGGGTGAGCTGTGGGGGAGGGAGGTCGTGGTGGGATGATGGCAGCCACCTGTAGCTTCTGCTGTCCACCCCAGCTCCCAGTTTGGATCCTGGCTGCCCAGCCTCCTTGGCCTAAGCTCCCAGGGGCCGCCCGCCTGGCGGACCAGAGTGGGGGGGGGGGGGGCGGGCAGGCTGGGCGAGCTGGAGGGGAGAGGAATTTGCCTCTGGGCTCTGGCCGTCAGCTGTCTGGCTGACTGCTCAGCCCTGCCCGTCAGCTGTTTCCTTAGTTAGGGCAGCCCGGGGGCCAGGCCTCGCCTCACTCACTCGCTGTTATTTTCCTCCTGAGCCTGCCCTCAGCTGTGAGCCTCCTGGCCCTCCCCCCCCCCCAACGGGGAGAGCTTAGGGTCTGTCCTGTGAGGAGCCTTAGGGGCAGGGGTCTGGGCTGGGACTTTGCTTTTGGTCTTAAACTGGGGGACTCTCCCCTCCCCATAGCTGTGGTGACGGACTGGCCATGTGCTATTTAATAAGTTACCAATTTATCGCTCTTCGGGCAGGAAAACATAAACACAGCTTTCCCTGTGAGTGCTGGGCGCTGTGCAGTGCGGTGGCTGCCGGTGGCTTTCCTCATTACTGTTTGGATGCTGGTTTGGCCGGGAGTTGCCCTGTTCTCTGGCCGGAGTTTCCTGGACAGAGTTCCCCAGCACGGAGAGCTCGGAGCCTCTGATTGCGCTGTCTGACCCGACTCCTTGCTTTCCCCATGTGGGAGGGAGGGGGGTGTGACCACAGTTGTGGTCACTAAGGATCACCTCTGCTCGGTGGAGACAGGCGCGGGCTCGGCCTCTGTGAGGTTCCTCATGGCCTTTCCGGCAGGGGGTGTGTTATCTGTGTGTGCAGACGTGGAAACCGAGCTCTGGGGAAGTCCTTGGGGGAGCCGGGATTGGAGCCTGGACTGATCCAGTTCTGGATCTGGTCATTTTATCTTTTTATTTATTTTCTCAGAGAGGAAGGGAGAGAGAGATAGAGGCACCAATGATGAGAGAGAATCATCGATCGGCTTCCTTCTGTATACCCCCTACTGGGGATTGAACCTGACCGGGAATCAAATCTCGACCTCCCGACTCTCAACCACTGAGGGCTGGGCAGTCTGGTCACTTTAACCCCAGTAAGGCCATAGGTGTGATCTGTGACTGACCAGGGCCAGCTGAGTGGTACTAGTTACCTTTAAAAGTTCTGCTGGAGGCCACCCCGGGACATGCCCCTGTGGCAGAGGGCGGTCCAGCGCAGGCCCATAGCTTTGCCTGCCCCTCTCCCGGAGCAGCCAGCTGTTGGCAATGCCCAGTTGCCTCTGGAATCTGGACATGTCTTCCTGTAGCTTCTCAGCAGTCTTGACCCTCTGGAAAACAGTGCCTCATTGTCCTTGGAGGGATACTGGGGGGAGGGGGGCATTGCCTGGGGCATTTGGGGCTGTGGAGCCTCCCTGTTTCCATGGAAAGTCTGGACGTGGGGCTGGCCTGTCTGTGGTGCCTCTGTGTTGGGCTGGGGTCAGGGCACCCAGCTACTGGCTGTGCAGAGGCACCCGGAGCCATGTGCCCGGGCAGGGGGCTCTGAGT
This sequence comes from Pipistrellus nathusii, assembly GCA_963693515.1. Lineage (NCBI taxonomy): Eukaryota > Metazoa > Chordata > Mammalia > Chiroptera > Vespertilionidae > Pipistrellus > Pipistrellus nathusii. The sequence goes on along the minus strand of OY882876.1, from coordinate 22,152,329 downwards.
CAGCGCCCGGGCTTCTCTTGGGTGTGTGCGGGGGAGGGGCAGAGCTGGGCTTCAAACTTGGTGTCTGATTCTGAGCAGGTGCCCTTTCTGCTGTGCTTGGGTCTGTGCTGGGCAGCCACGGCTCAGTGTGGAGAGGCTGGGGCTTCTGGCAGCCGTAGCCCCACCACTACGGGTTTGAGGTCTTCCTTCCAGCTTCCGGCGATGCCCATGCACTGGGGAGGCTTGGTGGACCCAAGGCCAGAGTCGTCACCGCTGACGGCTGAGCAGCCCTCTGCCTCCATTTATGCCTGAGGCGTGTGGCCCTCCAGCTGGAAGCTGTTGAAAGAACTTCCTCCCAGCGTCACTCTCACCCCAGCCCTTCTCTGGGCTGTGGCTTCCTTGCCTTCGCTAATGATAACAGACCTCGGCAGGACACTTCTTTACAGCGTCTGCGGAACTCTTACCCTAACAGTTACTGAGCATGTGCTACGTGCGGGCACTGAACTGAGCGGGGCGCCTGGCATACATTGCTTTGTGACTCCTGAGGGCCACACGAGGTGCAGGTTCCGTTATTGCTGCCACTCACCTTACAGAGGGCCACATAGCGCACGGGGTGAGCCCACGGCCACGTTCTGGAACAGCCAGTGCTGGGCTGGGGCTTGAGCGCAGAGTGAGTCTTTACACTTCAGTTCACGATCCTGGACCCCATCCTGACGGCCTGTTGGTTTGCTGGCTTTCCGTTCTCTGTTCCTCTCCCTCATCCGTCCTTTCCTCTTCTCCGTGGCTGCTTCCCCCTCCTTTGTTCTCTCTTAGGGACTCAGGAGGGAAGTGGGGCTCCACTTCTCACCTTGCCCAATCCCGTCACCTGTTCCCTTCCAGACAGACCGGGAGCTTACTGCACAGTTGTGCGGAGGGCCTGGGGCTGCCTCGAGGTCCCTCTGTTCCTTCTCCGTGCCCTCCTCCTGCAGACACGCTCCTGTCCTAGTTCCCGGCTGCCTGGGGAGCCTCCATTGGAGGAGGACGTTGTTGACACCCTTTCAGGTGGAGAACTGAAGATGTCTTATGGGAGGAAGAGATGAGAGAAGGAATTAGGAAGCGAGTTTTCCCGGAAATTCTGACAAACAGCTGGTGGAAAGAGGCAGCCAAGATCATCTCTCACCTGGGATGGGCCCGGAGCTCCCAGCTCCAGCCACTTGGCCTTTCCAGTTGTGGTCTCATTGGGAGGCTCGCTGGCCTCAAACATGTGTCTGCGTCCGGATACGCCTTCCAGCTCCCGGACTGATTGCCCAACCCGCGGGCTCAGGGCGGCCCCTCCAGGGAGGCCGTGGATGGGCCACGGGCAGGCAGTGTGTGTGGTTGGCCAGACTCGGCAGAGCCCTGGTGGCCAATTTTTCCCTTAAAGACGGCCTCTTAATGCTCGTTTCTTGTGTGATTGTGGGATTGTGGTTTTATGGGAGAACATTGTTATTGTTAGGTGCACACTGAACTGTTTGGGAGTAAGTCATGATGTCTGCGACTTAGTTTTAAAGAATATAGTAACAAAAAGTAGGGGTGTGTGTGTGTGTGTGTGTGTGTATGTGTGTGTGTGGTGTATATGGGAGGTGCACATTTTTTTTTATACAAAATGGCAAAATGTTAATAATTGAATGTAGGTAGAAGGTATATGTGTACTCATTGTAATGTCTTTCACTGCTCTGCATGTTTAGATATTTCCATGGTAAAAAGTTGGAAAAAGCCATAGTGGTCCAGGGTGCCCCTAAGTGTCTGCCTGTGATTGACGTGAGTGAGCCTGGGCTCCTGTGACTGCCAGGAGGTGGGAAGAGTGGGTGGGCAGAGAAGGAGCCACGTGGGCCCGGCTGGAGACAGGAGCCCGCTGCACCGTGACCTGCGCTCAAAAAGCCAGAGGGCTCCGGGGTTGGAGGCAGACTCCGGGCTCCCGTGGTGTGGTGAGCCGGGCCGGGAAGGGGTGGCCGGTGGGTTGCAGGAGGAAGCTTTCCGAAGGCAGAGAACCGCCTCTGGGCAGCTGGAGCCGGGGGAGGGGGTGAGATGCCATTCAGTCCACGTCATGAGCTCTTATCTGTGGCCCAGGGAGCACCCGGCCTGCGGGCGGCAGGGCCCGGAGCGGCCCAGGCTCTCTTTACGGCTGAAATCGGCCTCCACTTCCCCCTCTGGAGGCTCCCCTCCTGGATCCCCTCTCGGAGGTCCCTCTTGTCTTTTGTGCTGACGCAAAGCCGGCCGTTGGTCTCCCGTCTGAGAAATAGCTGATTCCGACGCCAGTGGCCCCTTGGCCCCGGGGTCCCGGCTCAGCAGGGGAGGGCCTCATCGAGGTCCGTCTGCGTGCCAGGACGCAGAGGCTGGCCGTGCGGGGTCATGGGATCGTCCTGTGTGACTTCGGAGTGGGTGTCAGGCCTCGCTGCCTGTTGGAAAAGCAGGCTGTGGGTTCCTGGGGGAGGGGTGGTGCCGGGAGGAAGCTTTATGTAATTCTTGGCTGGGACTCAGGTAATTGTTTTAATGAAATGGAATGCAGCTTATTCAGAACTCACTTGGCAGGAGCAGCCATGTTCTGCTCTGTTTTCGTGTGGGGGGAGCGGGTCACACATTTCCAGCTGTTTGGGGCGAGCCAGAGCGAGGTGGGAGGAGCCTCCGGGAGCCCCTCTCCCGTCTCAGGGACCCTCAGGCGTCTCCATCTCCTCTGGCCCCAAGTCCGTGTCTTTTTTTGTTGTTGTTCATCTCCACCCGAGGATATTTTTCCATTGATTTTTGGGGAAAGTGGGAGGGGGAAACAGAGAGAAACATCGATGTGACACATCGATTGGTTACCTCCTGCACGAGCCCCAGAGGGGCCTGCAATCTAGATACTTGTCCTTGACCAGAATCGAACCCGGGACCCTTTATTCCGCAGGCTGACGCTCTATCCACTGGGCCATACTGGCTAGGGCTGCCTCTTACAACAATTAAAAACAAACAAACAAACACAGTCTGTGAAATGGGCCCAAACCCTGCCTTTCTTGACTGGGAGGCCCCAGCGGTGAGGGCCGATGAGGCCGTGGAGGTGTCTAAACAGCGGACAGGCCTTCCCTAGGCTCTTCACCCATCTCCTCCTCCCAGTCTTCTCCACCTCAGCCCTGTTATTACGCCGGTGCTCCCACTCCGTATCTCCCGTGAGATTGAAACATCAGTGATGAGAAAGAATCATCAATTGGCTGCCTCCTGCACACCGCACACTCGGGGATCGAGCTGGAAACCGGTCATGCACCCTGACCTCTTGGTTCATAAGTCGGGGCTCAACCACTGACTCACAGCGGCCGGGCCAGTGAAATTTATCTTCACCCGGGGTTTTTACCTTTCTGTTCTCCCTAACTTCTTTCCTTTTTTTAAAATATATTTTTAAAATTGATTTTTCACATAGAGGAAGAGAGAGGGATAGAGAATTAGAAACATTGATGAGAGAGAATCATCAATCAGCTGCCTCTTGCACACCCCCTACTGGGGATGTGTCCGCAACCAAGGTACATGCCCTCAACCGGAATCGAACCCGGGACCTTTCAGTCCGTAGGCCGCTGCTCTATCCACTGAGCCAAACCGGTCCCGGCCCTAACGTCTTTCGTTTACTTCTTTTCGGGTTTGTGTTTTGTTTTTTGTAATCTTCATCCAAGGATATTTTTGCCACTGATGTTTAGAGAGTGGAAAGGGCGGAAGAGAGAGGAGAGAGAGAAATATAAATGTGAGAGAGACACTTTGACTAGTTGTCTCTGGCATGCGCCTTGACAGGGGCCAACAGGAGTGAACCTACAACCCAGATATGTGCCCTTGTCTGGGAATCGAACTCATGATCCTTTGGTCTAAAGGCCAACACTCTAACCACTGAGCAACCAGTCAGGGCTCCTTTTCTGTGTGTGTGGTTTAAAAAAAATTTTTCTTTATTGATTTCAGAGAGGAAGGGAGAGGTATAGAGAGATAGAAACATCCATGATGAGAGAGAATCATTGATCAGTTGCTTCTGCACGACCCACACTGGGGATTGAGCCCACAATCTGGGCATTTGCCCTTGACCGGAATCGAACCTGGGACCCTTCAGTCCGCAAGCCAATGCTCTATCCACTGAGCCAAACTGGTCAGGGCATCCTCTTCTGTTTTTAACTCAGCCTGGGCCATTCTTTTCTTTTGCTAGGCACCCCCCCCCCCCCACGCTTTCGTGACCACATTTCCCCTTCTGTTCCTGAAGATCCGCCTCTTTTGTGTTTTCCCAGAGCTTTTGCTTGTCTCCTGTTCTCTCCCAAATACCTAGGTCAGTTTATCTACTTGTGTGACCTCTTCCCTCACTGAGGGTTGGCGACTCCTAAATTTATATTTCCACCCTTGACGTGGATGCCATTGTCCAGATTCTTCCGGCCTGTGTGCGGCACAGACTAACTCATTTCCTCTCACTCTCTCCTCGCGGCCTCTCTATTGTCCGCCTCTGTCCTGTCCTGCTCTTCCTTGGCCCGTGGCAATCACAGGCTCTTCTGGGTTAGGCCACATTTTCACACGCTTTGTCTTTTTCTTCAGACGCCTGGTGACTTTTGTTAATTATTATTATTATTATTTTAAATCCTCACCCGAGGATATTTTTATTTTATTTTTTAATTTTAATATGTTTTGATTGATTTCAGGGAGGAAGGAAGAGGAAGAGAAAGATAGAAACACCAATGATGAGAAAGAACCATTGATCGGCTGCCTTCTGCACTCCCCCCGCTGGGGATTGAACCTGCAATCGGGGCATGTGCCCTTGACTTGAATCGAACCCAGGACTCTTCAGTCTGCAGGCCAATGCTGTATCCAATGATTCAAACCAGCTTGCTCTCCATTGATTTTTAAAGACAGTGGAAGGGAGGAGGAGGAAGAGAGGAGGAGAGGGGGCAGAGAGAGACATCGATGTTACATCCACTGGGTGCTCCTACATGTGCCCTGACCCTGACCTCTGCCGGGGATCTAGCCTGCAACTGAGATATGTGCCCTTCCCTGGGAATCGAACCCCAGACCCTTCCGTCTGTGGGCCGATGCCCCTAACGACTGAGCCAAATCAGCTAGGGCTGCTTTGTCATTTTTTATGTGATTGTGACAACAATCCTTCTGGGCAGCTCATAGTTTTTCCCGTTTTACAGATGAGGAAGGAAAACTGAAACCCCGGGGACTGAGAGGAGTGGACACACCCACTGTCGCAACAGATAACATTGCGAGAACTTGATCTTAGGTCTGTAGGTCCAGCCCAGTCTCTGTTGGTTCTTCACACTGACGCCTGTAGGCAGAGATGGGAAATCTCAGGTTGGGTTTGGCCTGCAGACCATGTTGCTTGCCTTCATGGTATTTAAAAATATTCCAGTTGTCAGGCCGGCGAGGCTCCTATGAACCAGGAAGTCAGGGTTCGATGCCCAGTCAGGGCACTTGCAGGCTCCATCCATAGTGAGGGGTGTGCAGGAGGCAGTCGATCAATAATTCTTTCTCATCATTGATGCTTCTCTCTTCCTTCCTTCCTTCCTCTCCCTTTCCCTCTGAAATCAATAAAAATATACTTTAAAATATATTCCAGCCGAGACTGGTTTGGCTCAATGGATAGAGCGTCGGCTTGGGGACTGAAGGGTCCCGGGTTCGATTCCGGTCAAGGGCATGTACCTTGGTTGCGGGCATATCCCCAGTAGGGGGTGTGCAAGAGGCAGCTGATCGATGACTCTCCTTCATCGATGTTTCTAGCTCTCTATCTCTCTCCCTTCCTCTCTGTACAAAATCAATAAAATATATTTAAAAAAATAAATAAATAAAAATAAAATATATTCCAAGTTACTCATCAACATGTAAAGCATTAGGAGCTCACATCTACCCAATCCACATGTCGTTTCTTTCGAAAAGTCAAACTTGGTTCCACCAATCGCCTGTCTTCATGGCACCACTTGGAGGACCTGAGGGTCCCGGCCTCGCAGTGGCTCTGTCGCCTGCCGAGGGCCCCGCTCCCCGGAGCGCATTCCCACCTGGCCCTGGTTTGGGAGGTTCTAAGAAGGCTCTTTCCGCCCTGTATTTACAGCAAACATGCAATTGCAGAGTCTGAGGATTTTTTGCACTGTATCCTCCGAGTTCGATTTGAATTCTGACTGCTCCGGGCTTACCTTGCCTGCAGTCTGGATTTCTGTCCATGTGGCAGACAACAGCCTCCGCCCGGTCCACCTCCCCTCACCCTCCACCTTTGGGGTCTCAGTTGCAGCCTCCTTCTGCAGATGACTTTTTCCGGTCAAAACCTGCAACCTCTGGGCAGGTTTGGAAAAACTCCCCAGATTTTATAAGTCAGGCTTCTTTCCTTTCGTCTCTGCCCAGCCCAGTAAGCCCCTTCAAGAAGGGCTCTTACCTGCCTTCCAGGGGTCTGACTGACCGCCAGGTGCGGCTCGGTTCTCCCTGCAGTTGCTTCATGAGTGTTGGATGGTCGATGATGAAATGGGTATGAGCTGTGATGCCTAACCTCTGCCAACCACTTCCTCCACCGGGCAGTCTGCGCGAGAAACCCTGTGCTGCCAGGTTTCCTCTGTATCTGCAGGCAGCTCGGTGCCCGGATGGGACACTGGCTGTGACCCCGCGGATCACCTTACACCTGAGACTCAGTCCCCGGATCTGTGAAACGGGTGCATTTCTGTGCTCAGCCAAGGGTAACGCCTATCATTGTTCATCCTTGGGGTAATCTGGGGATTGCTGTGGGGGTTTGGCCTTCTCTGTCACCTCTCCACTTCCCGAACCTGCTACTTAACGTTGGCTGTGGCCTTGGTGGTGGGCATTTAATGCCTATGAACCTGGTTGGCTGGGCCCAGGGTAGGAATCTGACCTTGGTTACTTCCGAATGTGACTTGGGTCCCTTTGTGGCCGGTGGGGTAGCGTTGGGTCTCTGATCTGCAGGTGGTGTGGTGGTACCCCAGGGCCAGGCGTATTAGTTGGTCATTTCCCCTGAGCCTCTTTGGTGGCTTTGAGGAGGAAGTGGCTGGGGGAGGAGGTGGTTTGGTGGCGTGGCTTATGGTAGTCGCTCACCTAATACTAACAGCAGAGCTGCTGCAGAAGCCACTCCGGGACCTGCTTCCAGTGCAGCACTGGCTTCTCCCAGGGCCTCAGGCCGCCGGGGGTCCCGGAGGCCGGGCAGGCCGCTCCGTGACATGTGCGGCTCACAGGTGGGCCGGGCCAGCAGGGCTCCGAGCAGCAGCTGAAAAGGGAGGGATGGTTTTCTAGACCGTGAACTGTGGCTTTTGTCAGTTGGGTGGGCACAGCCATTAGCTAGAAGCCCGTCCAGGGATGGCCTGCTCTGCCACCTCTGTACCTTCTAGGGGCAGTCAACCTGTTTTTATTTTTTAATATATTTTTGTTGACTCCGGAGAGGAAGGGAGAGGGAGAAGGAGGGAGAGGGAGGGAGAGAGAGAAACATCAATGATGAGAGATAATCATTGATCAGCTGCCTCCTGCATGCCCCCCACCAGGGACCAAGCCTGCAATCTTGGCACATGCTCCGACTGGGAATGGAGCTGTTACCTCATGGTTCATAGTTCGGTGCTCAACCACTGAGCCATACTGGCCAGGCGGCAGTTTATCTGTTGGGCCAGCGCTGGCCCCGTTAGGGGTTTGAAGTGGCTTTGAGAGTCCTGGCCAGGCTTTTTCTTACTCTGTTTCCAGGACTGTTCCTCTTCCTTCGGTGGAAATGGGTGTGACCCATGGCCAGCCGTTGGTTTCCTCTGTATCTGCCATTTCCCTCTGCGGCGCTTTCTCCTCGCTGGGAGCTCCAGGACAGGGAGCGGGGGGTGGTGGGGGTGGTGTGTGTCTCCTTGAGCGGGTGTGAGGAGCGGCTGCAGGCCGGGAGGCTGTGCTGTGCCTCGGCGAGCTGGCCGGCCGGGGCCCCCTGGCTCACACGTGGCTTCTTCGAGCGAGGTGGCTGCCCGGATGGCTGGTGGCCTCATTGCCTTCGAAGCAATGAGTTCCTGCCCATCCCCCTCATTGGGAGTCGGCTCCGGAGGTCTTGTGCCTGCTGCGGAGAGCCACACCGAAACCTGCGGGGGAGGAGCGCTACCTGGAGGCGGTGTCACGGCTTCCTGTGGTCACTTCTGGTAATCCGCTCCCAAACATCCTGTTTGTGCTCCCGGAACAGCAGGGCGCTGGCCGGGGCAGCTGCTACCTGCCTGGCCTCCGGAGCGGTGGGGCCGGCTGTCACAGCCCTTCTGCCCGGGCCGTGGTGCCTGGCTCGGGTGCCGATGGCCTTGCTGGTAGTCGCTCCTGTGGTGGCGCTGGCTTGGGCTTCACCCAGCTCTGCCCTTCCTCTGCTCCCTGTTCCTCCTGCTAGAGCTTTTCCTCCGAATATCCTGTCGGGGGTGATCAGTCAACACTCCCTTCTGCGGCTCTGGTCTGATTCGGGCTCTCTGAGGCCCCCGCTTCTAGAGCTCGGAGGAGCGTTAGGGTGTCACCGCCTCCCGTGGTGCAGGGGGGGGTGTCCAATCATCACCATCAGCGCTGCTCACTCTTTATCTGCTTATGTATTGGGTTTCCCCTGAAGATAATTGCAAAAGGGGTCTGTGGGTTTTAAAAAACATGAAAATAATCCTGGCCCACATTGCTCAGTGGTCAGAGCGTTGGCCCATGCACCAAATGGTTGTGGGTTCGATTCTCGGTCAAGGGCACATATCTGGGTTGCAGGTTTGACCCAAGTTGCGGTGTGTACAGGAGACAACCAATCAAAGTGTGTCTCTCACATTGATGTTTCTCTTGCTCTCGCTCCTTCTCCTCCTCCCTCCTCTCTTCCACTCTCTCTAAAAATCAATGGCAAAAATATCCTCAGGTGAGGATTAATAACAACAACAAAAATCTGAAAATAAGAAATAGAAAAACATTTGTAAATCACTCAGGAGTTTCTACTCACCCATTTTACAGATGGACAGACTAAAGCCCGCTGAGGAGAAAGCACTTGCCCTGGACACGTAGTAGCAGAGCAGGCCTGTGCTTTTCTTTCTAGCCCAGCATGGCTCAAAGGCTGACACAGGCCAAATAAACAAGGTTTACCTTGATGTGGGCCGCAGAAAAACAGAAGCTTCAATTTTCATAGAAGCGTGGGTTTATTTCACTGGAGACATGTGAATACAAAGGGCTGAAATAAATGAGTCATCGTTAACATAAAATAATAGGACATTTTAATAAAAATTAATATTTTTTTCTTGAACATTCACTTACCAGACACTGAATAACTGTACAAATTAATAAGTGTAGCACAATTAAACCTATATTTTCTGAAAGCAAAATATTTCCTGTTGCACACACCAAACAAGTCAGTCCAAGACTAGTGATATGGCCATTGGCTGCTAAAATATTCGCTGCTAGCATCAGTGGAGAGAAATGGTGTGCTTGCTCGTAAGGCATGTAAGGGAAATAAATGCAACACGATTATAGTAATCAGTCATTAGCAAATGTTCGTTATTAATAGTAGTAATTATGTATAACAGGATGTTGAAAAATTAAGTTAGAAAATTTTTATTAAGATGTTTCTTACAGCCGAGACCAGTCTGGCTCAATGGATAGAGCGTCGGCTTGGGGACTGAAGGGTCCCGGGTTTGATTCCGGACAAGGACATGTATCTTGGTTGCGGCCATATCCCCAGTAAGGGGTGTGCAGGAGGCAGCTGATCGATGACTCTCTCTCATCGATGTTTCTAACTCTCTATCTCTCTCCCTTCCTCTCTGTACAAAATCAATAAAATATATATAAAAAAATGTTTCTTACATACTGTTATATTGGCTGGGCCTCAAAAATATTTGGCCATGAGTTTGACCTTTTTTGGTGAATTCTTGCCTTTTTTGGTGAATATCTGGGATCCTAATTTTCCTCATTTCTAGGACTACACATCTGCCGCAGTATAGCCTCAAGCCTTGTTTTTCTTTCCTAAAAATATTTTTATTGATTTCAGAGAGAAGAGGGGAAAAGAGATAGAAACATCAATGATGAGAGAGAATCACTGATCAACAGCCTCCTGCACGCCCTTCAATGGGAATCGAGCCCGCAACCTGAGCATGTGCCCTGGACCGGAATTGAACCTGGGATCCTTCAGTCCTGAGGCCAATGCTCTATCTACTGAGCCAAACCGGCCTGGGCTTTCCTAGAGACCTTTACATGTCATTTTGTATTTGATATTATTTACTTTTGTTAAAGTCTTTTTAAAAAAAATTTTATTGAGTTTTTACAGAGAAGAGAGAAGGATAGGGAGTTAGAAACATCGATGAGAGAGAAACATCAATCAGCTGCCTCCTGCACACCCACTACTGGGGATCTGGAATTGAACCTGGGACCCTTGAGTCCTCAGCCCGATGCTCCGGTTAGGACTGTTAAAGTCTTTATGTCAATGAAGATACATGCTCAGTTTAAGAAGGAAAGACAAAGGCACAGAAATGAAAGTCCTTTCTTCCTTCCTCACCAGGGGTAACTATTGTTAATTGTTTAGTGTGTACCTTCTCTATTTATAAACATAGAACATGCATATGATATACTTATCCTTAATTTAAAAAACATATATCTTTATTAGAGGCCCAGTGCATGGATTTGTGCACCGGTGGGATCCCTTAGCGTGGCCTGCGCCCTCTCACAAGCTGGAACCCCCTTTGGGAATGTCAGACTGTTGGTTTTGGCCCAATTCCCACAGGCCAGGCTAAGGGACCCCAGCAGTGCATTGTGCACTAGGCCTCTAGTCCGCATATAAGATCTTTAGTTAACCTTTCCCTCTGAGACTCATCAGTCTGTTCTAGGTTTCCATGCCTGTGTGTTGAGTGACTACCTGCTGGTGTTCAGTGTGGTCATAGCTACTGGTCTAACGGTCACTTAGGCTTCTTATAGACAGCATATTTGAACCTTGCATTTTTAAAAAATATATATATTTTATTGATTTTTTACAGAGAGCAAGGGAGAGGGATAGAAAGTCAGAAACATCAATGAGAGAGAAACATCGATCAGCCGCCTCTTGCACATCCCCTACTGGGGATGTGCCCGCAACCAAGGTATATGCCCTTGATCGGAATCGAACCTGGGGCCCTTGAGCCCACAGGCTGACGCTCTATCCACTGAGCCAAACCGGTTTCGGCTCATAGTCTTATCTTTAAATTATAGCATACCACTGCACGTATAATGTAACACCTTACAACAGTATGCAGTCAGACCTCGGTTTCTCGAACGTCTCCATCTCGAACAATTCAGTTCTCTATAATCAGTTCACCGAAAAAATGTCTCGGTTGTTGGAAAAATTTTGGATCTCGACCTGACAGCCCTTTCCTGCCAATACCGGTATGGGCAGTCATGTGTCTCAGGCACAAGCAAAGGAGAGAGCGAAGCATGAGTCAGTTCGCAGATGAACCTCACATTGTTAAATCTCAGGAAACAGAGCTGTGAAAAAAAAAATAAAAAAAAATATATATATATATATTGTTGCTTATCATTAATACGTAGAGTAAGTCACCATGGATCCTAAGGTTAGTAATAGTAGCAAAGGGAAAAGGAAGTTGTGAGAGCAACAACAGAGATTAAAAAAATACTTGTGAAGTGTGATAGAGGTGTTCGCATGCCGGAGCTGGGACAGGGCGTGGCCTGGCCAAATGGACAGTTAGCGCACTTTTTTTTAAAAAATATATTTTTATTGAATTTTTACAGAGAGGAAGGGAGAGAGAGAGTTAGAAACTTCGATGAGAGAGAAACATCGACCAGCTGCCTCTTGCACACCCCCTACCAGGGATGTGCTTGCAACCAACGTACACGCCCCTGACCAGAATCGAACCCGGGACCTTTCAGTCCGCAGACTGACGCTCTACCACTGAGCCACACCGGTTTCGGCCAGTTAGCGCACTTTTAAAGCACGAGGAGCGCTGAGGTGGCTGAGGGGTGACAGTGCTCAGGAAGCAGGATGGAGGCAGCTGAGGACGGTTAGAATCGGGACCCGTGGGGTCTGGGACAGATGAACTCGGCTTACAGGGTTTCTAATGAGAAAAACTGATTCGGGTTTTGAACAGATCGCTTCTTGGACAGCCAGCCTTCCGGGATGAGTGAAGCTGTAGAACTGAGGTTCTGCTGTACATGCAGCCTCCGGTCCTTTGTCATTGTAGTCAGACATCTACGGCTACGCGTATTGTAAACCACACTGCGTCTCAGTCTTTCCTATCACCCGTAAACTCACTCTCTCTGGCATTCTCTGTGCCTTTGTATAAAGGACCTTTATCTTTTCCCCTTCCTCTCCCTGCCTGGAGCTTCCCTCCGCACCCTGGTCCTCAGAGGCTGCTGTTCATCCCGACTTAGTCATGGTAATCGATGATGCCATCAGCCACTCGCAGCCACAGAGCCGTGCTGGTGTTGGTAACACGTTCCAGTGACACAGTTCCAGCTCCCTCCCCTTCCCCCCTGCCCCACGGGGAGAGGTGTGACAGGATGAGCTGTCAGGACCTGGGCTGCCATTCGCCCTCTGGCTAATGCCTCCTCCTCAGCGCCCAGTGAAAGGCCCAGTGAAAGTGCCACCGGCCCAGCCTGACTGCCTGGGACCCACTCCCTCCAGCTGCCTCCTGCTGGGAGCCCAGCCCCTCGCTGACCCCCCCCCCCCCCCCCGCCCCAGAAGCCAAGCCGGCCACACAGTGAGTTTCAGCCTTCAGTGCCCACAGGGGCTGCAATGCTGTGGCCACAGCGCCTTGGGGGGCGCTCCTTTGATTTTTTTAAGGTCAAGGCTGCTGCAGGCTGGGCGGCTGGTGGTCACTGGATCACAGCGGAGGGGGATTCCCGGGCGAGAAGGGAGGGCTTGGGCCTGCTCCTGCACGTGTGCTGCCGTCCCCCATTGCTTTGCATGTGAGCACCATGGAGACAGCGGCGGCACATGCGACGTGGCGGGCCGGCCTCTGTAGCACTTGGGCTTGGGGGAGCATTGGTTCAGTAGTTGTCCATGGAGCAACCGTTATGTGTGAGGCATTGCCCTGTGCGAGGAGGTGGAGGTAGATGATAAAGCCGCCCCCCGCTTTGCTGAGCTGTCTCAGGCTGGGGATGGAGGCAGTTAGGCAGACAGCTCCTACCAGATTGATACGTGCTCTCGGGGGAAGTGCACAGCACTTTGGGAACTCAAAGTCTTGAACCCTGTGCAGGGAATGTGGTCAGGGAGGGCTTCCTGGAGGAAGTGGCACCCTAAACTGTTGTGTCTTAATTGGAACCTTGACATTTAGAAAAAGCCCTAAATTTTTGTCCTTTATATGTTAACAAGGATTTCCTTACTAAGACTTGGGTTTTCGTTCAGAAGAGGCCCTAGTATAAAACCTACACATTCCCTTTGTTTAGGGAGGCATGGCGGAGCTTTCATCCTTCTGGTGCAGAAGAGGAAACTGAGCTGTGATAAGTTTCCAGGGATAAGAATACAGGAGCGTGGTCTGGGCAGAGGGAGCGGATGTGCCAAGGCCCGGGGAGGAGGCGTGTGTGTGTGTGTGTGTGTGTGTGTGCGTGTGTGTGTGTGTTCACTGGCTAAGATTTGTACCCGTGTCCTCCTCCCAATTGGATTTACAATCAGACTCAGCCTGAGCCCCAGGGCCGGCAGTCCTGGCTTTCTCAGTGGAATGATTTTTGGGGTGGCTTTGGTGTGACAGCTGAGGTGGAGGCAGCTTCTGGGCTTCTGGTACCCTCCGGTCCGATGGGGAGCTCTGTCCCTGCTGGGCCCGGGACCCCAGGCGCGTTCTGAAGGGCGTTTCCAGGAGAGTGTCTGAGCCTGCCACCCGGTGGGAGCCCCCGGAGAGGAACCTGGCTTCACCCCTTCTGGAGGAGGCTGTGGGCAATGGGGGACGTTAGCACCTCGCCGGAGGGGCAGAGGGAGGGAACTGGGATGGTCCCGGACTCTGACAATTCCTGGAGCCAACAGCGTGCAGTTCACAGCTCCCAGGCGGCGGGAGAACTTCCAGTACTTGTTGTAGAGGAAGAGCAGACTGAGTGGCAGCCTGTTACCATTCCCCAGCTGCTGCCTTCTGGGCCTGGGAGGTCCATGGGGATGTGGGCCACTGGGTGGGGCGGGGAGAGAAGAGGCTCGGGCTCTGCAGCCCTGTGGCTCTGCCTGACCTCGATGGCTGCCTCTGTCACCTGACCCTGCCGTGCACTTCTTTCCCGCTCGCCCTCCTGCCCTCCCTGTTCCATCCTCTCACAGGAAACAAATGTGGGAGGCATCCTCCCGCTTTCCCCTCAGCCACTCGGTCACCGGGCCTTGTTGACGTTACCTGCTGGTTAGTTAGAGCTCAGGGACCCTGGGCCCTCCTCCGGCTCTCCAGCACAGACTGCTGAGTGACCGAACACAAGCCTGTCCTGCCGGCCGCTCTCCGGGGCTTGCCCTTTAAGTCGCAGCAGGCCCTGGACTCTTAACTCCTTCCACCGAGCCAGGACCAGTACCCTGAGCTCCATCCCCTGCCTCTGCTCCTACCCAGTCCTCTGCCCAGAAAGCCCCGCCTTGCCGCCCCCGCCTAGGTTAGTGCTCCCTGGGGAGACCGAGTGCCTGTGCCCAGCGCTGTTGGGGCTGCCACTGGCAAAGCTGATGCAGCCCCGGGGAGAGAGGGCCGGAGGGCCGGAGGGGGCAGTAGGCAGGTATGCGGCACTGGCGCTGTTTTTCAAGGCCAGTCGGTGCCGCCTGCCCCGTGCTGTGTGTCTGTCTGCAGTAGTGGCTTTGCTGGACAGCCGTGTGGCTGCCTGGTCAGTGGCCAGCAGGGCCATCTCAGAAACTGCAGTCACCTGGAGGGGAGACGAGGCTGCTTCTCTTCTGCCCCCTCCCGTGATCAGGCGATCAGACTTGTCTCCAGTGGACCCAGCAGTGAGCTGCGAGGTGCAGGCCGGCCACCTGGCTGGGTCCCGGCGGTGGCCTCACTTTGCAGACTCCTGTTTCCTGGCCCAAGAGCCGCCCGGCCCATCTCCCCAGCAGTGTTGTAGGGACGTGTGCACTGCTTTGTGTGGCCTTTCCGGCGGCCCACACAGTCCTGGAGGCCACCCCGGGTGCCAGGTTAGCCGGGGTGAGGTTCCTTTGTCTCCGCCTCATGCTCTGGAGGGCGGTGAGGAGTCCGCAGGCGGGGGGACTGCCTCCCAGAGGCTAGCGGGCATTGTCCCGCCTGAGGGTCAGGGCCTCCGGAGTAAGGCCAGGGCGGCCCAGGCCCGTGCCGCCCCAAAGGGTGGTCCCTCGGGCAGGATTAGGAGTAGAGACCTCAGGCGGCAGGCGCCACAAGGACTCCCCTGGCCGCTCCTGGACTCCTTTCTCGGAGCTTGGATGTCAGAGCCGATAGCGCCGAGGAGCTGGAGGGTGGCCTTTGGACCGGACTCCCGGGAGGACCAGCAGTGCCCTGCCTCCCCGGCTTTGTGTGCTGAGCCCCACCCCCGAGCATCTGGGTCTCGGGGTGCTTCCGCATGGCAAGTCCGTGAACGCTGGGATGGCTCAGTGGTCGTCCTGGCACACTAACACCGGAACTGGCAGTGGCAGAGCTGGGCTGCCCAGCTGGCACCTCTCAGAGCACCTTCTCTGCAGCAGCCCGGGGTTTGTGCTGGGTGTTCTTTACACCTGCTGGGCGGGGGGTCAGTCAGGGGTGGCACCTGGTGAGGTGGGTGCGAATGATGTGTGCCTGGCATGTGCCTGGCCGCCTCATGTCCATTCTTACTGGTTCCTCCAGATGGCGTGAGCGAGGCTGGGAGTGCCACCGTCCCTGTGGTTCTGGGGCTGCTGCTATGCTGTTCTGTGGGTGAGGGAACTGAGCTCCGAGAGGCGCAGTGTTAGCAAGTTCAACTACATGTCCGCGCAGCACACTCACGGACCTGCTGAGGCCAGGCAGCTGCTGGGAAGGGGTGGAGGGCCAGTGGGGAAAGGGACCTGGAGTTCATGTTCCAGCCAGTGGTTGCCCTCAGGGATGTAGGTCAGTGGAAGCCAGACATCCTGGGAAACCCCGTGTTTCTTAAGACCAACCCACACAGTCCTGTGGGGTTCAGTCTGCAGAGCGAGCCTGGTGACCTCTGCCTCTCTCACTTCTCTGTCCCTCCCTCACCCGCCCTGCTTCTGCTGCCTGTGGCATTCCCTCGGGGAGAATCAGAGTTCATTGCTGAAGAGGTCTCTGAGGATTTATCTGGGCTAACCCATTGCCATTTGCAATTCCTGTTTCACCAAAAAGGCAGGTAGGGTGGGGCGTTAAGGCTGAAGGGAGGGTGAAACGGGCACTGGCATCACTGCATCCGGTTCTGAGCCCCCTGGGCTCTGCCACCAGGTCCCTCCTCTGTCTGCCACTGCACACTGAGCTTCCCTGGCTCTGGGGGTGGCACGCGGCGCCTGCATCCACCGTCCCTCCGAGGACTGGGCCCTGGGAGAGTGCCGGACAGCTTTGTGCTGCGTTGTCCCAGCAGCCACTGCTCCCATCCAGTGACAGTGGACTCCCCTTACCCCAGCTCCCACCTCACCTCGGTGTGGGGTGAAACAGTGGAGGGGCTGGGCACTCCCTCTGCTTGCAGGCAACCCATCTCAAGGGAGGGTGCCCCGGAAGACATTGGAGTTTGGGGCACAGCACGGAGGGGTGGGCAGGGACAGAGACTTCCACTTTGAAAAAGGGGGAAAGTGGTGTCCGAGAGGGCAGCGGCCGGTGGCTCCTGCTCCTTTGGGGACCACTTCCTGTCTGGGCGCAGAGAGGCGGGGAGGCCGCAGCCCAGCGGCAGTGTTCCGATCACAGTTTGTGGGCTACCCACAGGCTCCCTGATTTCGGATAGCTGTTGGGGACGAAGCACAGGATTTCTGGTCCTGTCTGGGCACAGAGTAGACACTGAGTGCAGAGGGATGGGGTCAATGCTCCTGACTTTTTTATTTTTTATTTTTATTTTATTTCAGAGGGGAAGGGAGAGGAATAGAGATAGAAACATCAATGATGAGAAGCATTGATTGGCTGCCTCCTGCACGCCCCATAATAGTCATGTGCCCTTGGCCAGAATTGAACCTGGGATCCTTTACTCTGCAGGCTGGCGCTCTATCCACTAAGCCACACCAGCTAGGGCAATGCTCCTGACTTTTGCTGGCCTGCCGCCTGCCCCCGTGGCCCCCGTGGCCCCTCCGAGTGAGAAAGATTTCATGCTGCAGAACCCAGGGACCAGGGGAAGTCACTCAGACGCCCCTCTGCGCATTGCTTCACTAGGAGGGAGTCCCCACTGTTCAAAATCCAGCTTCCTGACCGATTTGGGAGTGTTTGTGTGTGTGCATTCGGGGCATCCTCTGATGTCTTGGGCACCATGGCGAGGCACTGCTCTTGCCATCTGTCCTGGCTCTGCTGGGGTGAATGCCCAGCGCGCCAGCACCTCCTCCAATACAACCCAAATCAGGACTGAGGTGGACACCTCCCCGCCCCTCAGGCCCTGTGTAACCAGCTGCCATGGTCGGGGGAGGCCGGCGCTGGAGCCGGGGACCCTCTGCCGCGGCGCCCAGGGCATGGGCGCCGGGAGCTTCTCCCTGAGGCTGGCCGCCTGATGGCTCTGGGCCTCCTCTGGGGTCGGCGGGCTTCTTGTAGGGACTCCGGGGTCTTATTTGGGTTCTGTCCCCACCGTGGCCTCTGCACTGTGGAGCCCCGCCAGGTGAGCCCGGCGGGCGAGACCGACGACAGCCCAGGTCTCTGGATGCTTCTGTTTCAGGAAAGTCTTGTCTTTCCTCCTTTTTTTTCTTGTGGTTTCCCAGTGTGACTCTGGTTAGCCAAGGCCATGAGGACTGCGGCCTCCTCAGCTGCCTCCCTGCCAGCAAGAGGCCGTTCCCCATGTGGCGAGCTGGCAAGGTCTGGGCTTCGAGGGAAGTTTGTGTCCTCAGGACAGTGGCTCTAGGCACCCTCCTTTGTAAACCGGAGATGCCATCCTCCCAGGGCCTCGGTCAGTCAGCCTCCAGCATGGGTTCGAGCCTCCAGCGTGGGGATGAGCCTGCAGTGTGGGACGATCCTGCAGCGTGAGGATGAGCCTGCAGCGTGGGTTTGAGCCTCCAGCGTGGGGACAAGCCTGCAGCTGGGGATGAGCCTGCAGTGTGGGGAATGAGGGAAGCTTGGGAGAGTCTGGGAGAAGTCTTGGGGCTCCCGTGCGTATAACCAGCCCTTCCTGGATCACCCCCTTTCTCAGGAGGTGCTGAGAGTCAGTTGTGGCCCCAGGAGAATTTGTGGGGCCGGGAAGACCAGGACTGGGTGGCACAGGTGTGTCCAGGGAAGCGGAAGTGTCACTGAGGGTCAGCTGTGTGATGGAGGGCGGCTGGCTCTGGCTCTTGCCCTCTCCCGCCTGCCTTTCCTTCTCAGAGTCCCTGACTGTCCAACGTGCGACCCACAGTGACACAGCCTTCCGATGACACTCAGGGCAGACGAGGCTCGCCTGCTGCCACCTCCTTCCCAGGCACCTGGCTCTGTGCGCTCGAGCTTTCTCTCCCCGAGAAGCACAGGGAACCTCGTGGCTGGGCCAGTGGTCCTGGCTGCTCCTGACCCTGCTTCAGTCCATTTTCTAAACTATCAGCAAGCGAGCTGCAGCTGCCAGTACCTATGACTGGTGACCAGGGCCGGGCGGGCGGGGCGGTCACGGCTCATTGCTCCTCTCCCCGAGGGAGGTGCTGGCTGCTTTCAGAGGAGCTGACCACCTGTCGCTCTGCCGGCTTCTGAGGGCTGAGGCGCCACCGCTCTCTGTGCCAGGCCCCTCCCCGTCCCCTTCGGAAAGCTGCCTGGCAGCAAGAGGGGGTGAAGGTCGGTGTCGGGGCAGTCCCATCTTGCATCATGCTGCTCGATGAAACACTCCTGCAGGCCAGCCTGTAAGCAGCGAGTGAGCCCAGATCGGGGAGCTCCGGGGCCACCGTCAGGGGCTCCGAGTGGTCAGGCCCCTGCCTCAGGCCGAGGGAGAAGAGAGGAGGGAGACGACACCAAGGGCTCCGGGCAGGGGGAAGGCAGCCCAGGGGCCAGGCTTTTGGGGTTGCTCTAGGGACTCCGGGGGCTGGTGCTTTGAAAGCTGGAGAGTGGTGGCCGGCAGGAGGAGGACAGCTGAGGGCCTCCCCGTGGGGTGGCCTCCCCGTGGGGTGTCATGGAAGGAGTGGGTGGGCTCAGCCAGGCAGAGCTGTCTTCGTGCGGGCTCCATCTGCCTGCAGAGCGCACTCATTGGGCACCGGGAGTCTGGTTCTCTGTGAAATGGGGGTGCCCGGGTGCATCCTGTAGATGCTCCGTGAGGATGGCTTCCTCTTATGCCCACCCCCGGCTCTGGCTCCCTGTGTGGCACTGCCAGCCCCAGGCCTCTGAGGCAGGAGCAGAGGCTGTTCCTCCCGGGCTTGCTCCTCTGAGGCCGAGGCCGAGAGCTCTCCTGGAGCTTGGGCAGCTCCTTCTGTTCTGGTTCCAGGTTCCCCAGGCTCCCGGCAGTGTGACAGGCAGCAGGGCTGGGGTGAGGGGTGGGGGCGCTGGGCCTGACATTCTCTCTCTTGCCTCTGTCCTTGCCGGAGTGGGAGGCCTCCGGACTCAGTTGATGTTCCCTGAGGACTTGGCGTGAACCCGAGGCCGGAGGGGCGAGGTCAGGGTGTGCTCAGCAAGGAGGCCCGAGAGAGTGACGGGCCTGTCCCGGCTCCCAGGATATTTGGCCTCAGTCCCGCTCCACTTCCTCCTGCTCCTGTCCTTACGGGAGATGCCATCAGCGCCGCCGGGGTTATTTACCCGGAGTCTCCTCTGTGTCACGGCGGAGGCACAGGAGGTCCCCGCCCTCAGAGCAGCCGCACACTTTCTCATCGGTGACTCCTGTGCTCTCCGAGGGGTTTGTGCTGGGATCCAGCGAGGGGCCTCAGTCCAGAGGGAGAGGGGAGAGGATGTACAGACCCACAAAACAGCTGGGCTTCCACGGCGTTCAAACCGCTGGTGTCTGTTACAGGCCCCGAGCCGAGCGCCCAGAGCAGCCTGGGCGGCCGGGTGGTTCTGAGGCAGGTCCCAGCCCCGCCTGCTGTGGAAAGGGAGGGAGGAAGGTAAAGGGAGAGGCCGTGGAGGAGGCACTGATGCGACTTGGTGAGCAGTGACATGAGGCGGCTGTTGGGGCTTCTGTGGAGAACGGGGAGAGGCAGGCAGGGGAGAGCCGGGCAGGACGTGGCGGCTGCCTGAGACCGGGAAGCGCCTTGGGCAGAGCTCCGTGGTCAGGCCTGGCTGCCGAGGGGAACCAGTGCTCTGAAGTCGCTCGTTCCTGGAACAGGCAAACTTTTGAACTTTCTCTCCCAGTCTCTCAGGGAGGATGACTCAGCCCTGAGCCCTCCGGCCTCTGCTGCCGCCGAGCAGGGAGAGGCCCAGGAGCCCCCGCTGCTGGCAGCAGACGGTCCTGCCCGGAGGGACCCACATGGCAGGCTGGGCTGGGTGGTTCGCAGCGCGGAGGAAATGTTCAGCGCTTGAGCCTCTGGGTTCTAGGCTGCCATCTTTCTGTAGGTAAACCCGCCTTTACCCATGGAAGGAATGTGGGATGGGCCTGGACATGCGCCCTAGACTTGACCTTAAAGTCTGGAGTCTGGTGACCTGAGGAGGTAGATGAAATCTGACCAACGAAATGTGTTCACGGTTGTTCTAGGACCTCCGGGGATGGGGGTGGGGGCAGGGAGGGGGGATGGGGAGGGCCTGCTGATCTTGGACCAGAGATGAGTAATTTACAACAGAAATAACTTGGACCAGAGATGAGTTATTTACAGCAGAAGAGGCTGCTCTCCTGCCAGCCTGGACCTGCTCCTGCGCCTGTGGGTGGGGGTGGAGGTGGGCAGGGCGAACCTGGGCTGCTTACCTTCCTGGGACCCCCAGATTGGGAGGCCTGATCAGTGCGGGGTTTTGGGGGGGTGCCTGGTGCACATGGGCCTGGCCTGGTCTGGCTTCTGCCTGGCGCTCAGGGTGCCCTCTGGCGTTGCCTCTCTGTCTTTATTCTCCGAGCCTCTGGTTACTTGTGCTCTGTGATCTTGGGCACAAGCCAGGCACCCAATAAAGAAACCCACTTGCTGGCACACCCGCCTCGTGCCAGCCTCCTCGGCAATGGCAGCACCTTCCATGGCCACGCGCCCACCTCTCCTGGCAGCAGATTGGAAGACAGTCGTGTGTCGTTGTTGTGTGTCTTCCCCCCCCCCCCCCCCCCCCCCCGTTTCCGGTGTGTCACCCCAGCCCACACTTCCTTCCTTCAGGCTGTGAGAGTGGCAGTTCCTGGTGAGTGAGGCTGAGTTCATAACCCTCAGGCACGGCTATTAAGTATGTAAATGACACTACAGCATTGACTGACGGTTCTTCCCCAGCCCCGAGGGAGAGCTGTCTGGCTGGGATAGCAATGATATAGACCAACTGAAGAGCTCAAAGGTGCAGTCTGCAGGGGTTGGCAAAAGTAAGTTTGTAGTTGAGGAAAGAGTTTAGTCTTGTCTTATTATTTATTAATTATTATATTACAGCTATAAACCTGTTGCCCGCCCCTGTAAATGCCACCCGAGATTATGTTATCTCCTCCCCTGAACGTGCTCCCAGCTGTGGGGCAAACAGGGTTCTGCCTTTTACAGAAGAGGAGGACCCAGAGAGGGGGTGCCACCTGCTGACCGGCGCCCGGCAGGCGGGGCCTCCTGGCAGTGGCTCCACGGACGGCTGCCAGCTCACTGCTCCTCCCTGTCTTCTGTCAGTCCGCCGTTCCTTCTAGCTGCCGCACTGTGGCATGGAGCAAATGGCCCTTGCTCTCTAGAGCTGAGCTCCTGGAGAGGAGACAGCTGACAAGAACCCAACTGGCAGGGCAGCCCTTTCAGGAGACCGAGTTCCTAGTCCGTGTCCAGGTCCTGGGTCCGGCAGGGGAGCGGATCTGGCCTAATTGTGGATTGGCCCTTACTGGTCACAGATCTGCCTTTCCCTCCCAGGACAGTTATCAGGATAAATATACCAGCTCCCCATTCCTGGGGACTTACTCACTGAGCAAAAGTACCCCACTGCTGCGGATTGGATTACCTCTGCTCTCATCGCTGTGTGCTCAGGGCTGGGGGAGGGGAGACCTGCCCTTTTGTTCTCTCTCCTTCCTAATCTGGAGGAGACCCATCCGTGGCGCTGGGCCTGCTGTTTACCTAGCTCCTTCCTTCGGAAGGCCCAGCCCCTCAGCTGCTGTCCCTGAGCGCGGGCAGCCGCAGGAGGCGGGGCCACTGGAGACCACCCAGGCCCAGCAGGTGCTCAGCAGGGGATCCCACACCTCCTGGGGCCGTAGGCTGGGCCTCCCCGGGACCTGTGGGGAAGGGACTGGCTGAGCTATGCTGCCTGAGTCTGGTCTCGGTCTCGTACTAGATGGCAGGACGCACAGCCGTGCTGGGAAGGCCCTTGTGCGCTGGCAGCTCTCAGGCGCTGTCGCTGCTCCTTCCCTCCGCGGGCAGCTCCTAGGACACTGCCTGCCTGGCTGGGGCGGCGAGAGCTGAGTTACACTGACCCGTGACCGAGGCTTAATAGGTCTTGTTCTCACGGTGGGCCTCTCCGAGACTGTTGAGAGGGTGTCTTCCTGATGGCCCCTGTCTCTTCTGGGGCTGCCAAGTGGAGCAGTGTGGAGGGGCCCAGCACTGGGGCAGGTGTGGCAGTGTGGGCTCTGGTCCCGATGACACCCCACATTGATCTCTTGCACCCTGGAGACCTGTCGGGGAGGCTTCTCCGGGTGCCCTCGCTCCTGGCTCAGGACCGCAGCATCCTGGCCCCGGGCTGGATGGGCTGGGCAGGCCTCCTCTGTCCCCTCCAGGGGTAACCGCCTCCCTGGCAGGGAGCGCCGGCTGCTTTAGCCCCCAAGTACTGAGCATGTGTGTGTTCCAGCACGGGGCTCAGCAAGCACTGTACCCCGTGTTCTCCTGTAACCCTTACCCCTCTGAGCTAAGGGGTGGAACTCCCATCTGACAGACAAGAACACCAAGGCCCGGGAACTGCTAAGCAGCCTGGCTGGGCAGCTCAGCCACGAAGCAGTCGGTGTGACTCAGACCCCCCTCTCTTAGAGCCTGGGAGGGGGGCTGGCTCAGAGTCCTCCCCACCCACCACTCCCCGTTTATCTCACCCTCTCCGTGTCAGTTCAGCGCTAGGCCTCTCGATAGCCCTTATCGCATCCTGAGAAGTGGTCTGGGTAGGAGGAAGCCAGTCTTGCAAAAGAGCCCTGACTTGTTTTTCTGCACTAGTTGGGGTTAGAGGTGGAAAGGGTTCATTAATTCTCTGACTTATTGGGTGCCATGTGTCAGTAGGTCAGCTCGAATCTTCAGAGCCAGTCTGGGGGCGCCCCCTACCTTGAGAGAATGAGGGGTCCTGGGGCTCCCTCCTCTGCTCTGCACCCCTAGGCTAGCTAGTCCTGGAATGCGGGCGGACCAGCCCTTGGGTCCCCTCCTCCAGGGGCAGCAGCTGGAGGCGCTTGAGTCTTAATTACACCCCCACCCACCCCCACCCCCACCCTCACCCCCAGGCCGCAGATCCGGCCGCTCCCAGCAGGTCCTCAGGTCAGATTACACTCTCTTGCTCGGGCTCGGAGCTCTCGGAGCTCGGGACTGGGGCTGGGGCTGGGGCTGGGCGAGGCCTGGTTCAGGTGCTCCCTGCCCCCAGCCGCCTGTCCCAGGTGCCTCTAGGCCGAAGCCGCTGCTGCTCTGAGCATTGCTTGGGCCCAGGCACGGCCTCGGGATGGGGTCCGGCACCTGCCCCTGGTCTGTCTGCGGAGGGGGTGGCATCCGGGAGCGGTCCTCAGGGCCAGCGTCACTCGGGGTCGCACCTTCAATGATAGTGTGCCCCGGGCACGGCCGGAGCTGGGCACCCAGGCCGCCTCGTGGCCTCCTCGGAGCCGGCTCCGTTCCTCCCGCAGCCCCGCCCCCCGGCACTGAAGTCTCCCTCGTGCATCGGTGGCGGGGCTCCCGGTCTTCCCGGCCGAATCCGTGATCGCGCGAGGTTACCGTGGTTACTCCGGCAGCGGGAGCCGGCGGGCCAGGAGCGCCCTCTGGCGGGGAGGGCGAAGGTCTGCACCCCTTCGTCGCCAGAGCCCAGCCAAGTGGCCTTCGCTGGGCGGGAGACTTGGCTCTCAGCGCCCTCCCCTCCCCCCGGGGCCCCAGTTTGGAGAGAACCTCTCCCTCCACACGCGCGGGAAGAGACGTGCTCACTGGCCGAGAAGCGAGAAGCTTTGGGGGTCTAGGTGGTTTCCTCCAGAACGGGGCGGGGAGCCGGGGAGCTTCCTGCTGCAGCATGCCGGGGCAGCCCCGCGGCGGGCCTGGGAGGGTCTCAGGCCCGGGGAGGGAGGAAGCCTGAGGCCTTCCTCATCCTGGATGAGCAAGCCCTGACTGCTTCGGTTCCTGCTTTGCCCAGGCAGCCCCGTTTTCTCTGGCGCCGTCTTTGGGGTATGAGTGGGAGGAAGCTCTGAGCCTGCCCCCAGGGTGCGTAGAGCTGGGTGCCAGGCGGCAGATGGAGCTGAAATCTGGGGACCCTTCCCTGTGGGCTCCGCCTGCAGGTGAACTCTGTGCAGTCCTCGTGGCCACTCGGTTGACTCAGCAGGGGAGGAGTCTGCTGAACCTGCAGGGAAACTTGGCTGTGACCACTGCGCCGTCGAGATAGCAGGCGCTGCACCTATAGGAACACCCCCTCCCCCACAGGGGTCGGCGTGTCCTCGTGGCTGCCCGTGCTCCCGGCGCTCTTCCCTGAAGCGTTTGGGAGGTTTTGGGGGACGGTGACACCGGGCCCTGTCTAGTCGCTGAACAGAGACGGAGGGCGGAGAGGGGGAAGTACACCACAGGCCCTGTGACTGTGTCCCCGCAGGGGTTCCTCTCAGCAGGAGTTTGGAAAATGATGTATCTTCTTTCTCCCTGACACCCACAGTGTTTCGCTTGGAATGTTACTTTATTACTTTGCGTTTCTCTTCAAGGGCTTCCTTTCATGTCTTGCCCAGATTCTGCCCATAGAAGACTTAGGAGGAGTCAGTTCTTTGCATCCCACCCTGATGGCCTTCGAGGGAGATCTTTTTCTGAATTTCACAAAGCAAATAAGATCGGATGTTTGCAGCTTCCCATGTGCACTGTGGCATCTGTCTATCCTGTGTAAACCCCGCTGACTGAGGAAACTGAGGCTCAGGGCAGCTAAGTGGCTTTGCTGTGTGGCCATGGACCATGGAGAGGGCAGCTGGGGCTTGAACTCAACTCCCGAACCTAAGACCCTTTGTCTCTGAACTCCGGGACTGCGCCTCCCGACCAACTGATGTATCTGTAGAAAGAGCCCACTGGAATGGTAAACCAGCATCCAGGCCATAAACCAGCAATCAGACTGAGACAAGGAGGGGTGTTTGATGCAGAGGGTTTGGTTTGACGGGGAAGGTTACCCATCTGTCTTCTTCTGAGTGTTTGTTCATATCCCAACTGGGTCACTGCAGCTGGCTCTGGCAGTGTGAGGTGTGCCTCTGCCTCTGTGCCTCAGTTTGCCGTCTGAGCTAGTGGCATGTGCGGGCGGTGGCACAGGTGAAGCTCCTGCCACGTGGTGGGCGCTCAAGCACAGCGGCCGCTCCTGTCCCCGGGGGGTTGCACTTGCGGCCTGCTCTGGGGAGCCTCTGGCCTCTCCCGCTGGCTCTGCCTCGGAGGAGGAACCCCACCCTTGCTGGCCTGGGCCCAGAGGGAGGGGGACTCTGCGTGAAGCCGGCGCCGCAGGTGGGGCTGTGGAGAGGCCACTGGGATTGGCCTGGACGCTGGTTCCTTTTCTGCTGTTACCTAGACACACACTGGCTTGTTCTAGTTCCGGTTCGCTGGAGACAGGAAGCCAGGTCCCTTCCAGAGGACCTGGAGTGGGAGGAGTGCAGGCACTGACCTTCCTCCGAGTCAGGAGCCCCGTCCTGGGCTGCGGGGGCCGGGCTCCTGGGCCGTGGAACAGCTTCCCCCTGAACCGCTGGGCAGGAGCCAGGGGTAGGTGTGGCTGGCCTTAGGGGAAGGAGACAGCGGGAGAAGGTGTGGCCCACAGAGCAGGGCCCCGGAGGGCCTTGCTTCCCTCTTCCTTTCTCTGAGCTGGGGTGGGGTTGAGGGAACCGACCCGCAGCCCTGAGAGCTGGGCCCTTGCTGCAGGAGGTTGTACCGTTTAAATGTGGCATCGGCTAGTGATCACAGCGCCTCTCGCAGGCCAGGTTTGGGGGCTTCTGAGGAGTCACCTCCTGTCGTTTACTGGCTTGGTGATGGGGGACGAGTCCCACCACCTCCTGAAGCTGGTGCCCTGTCTGTAAAGGAAGCCTCAGAGCCCACTTGGTGGGATAGTACGAGGGTTACTGAGGCCGGGAGTGCGTCCACTGCGCCTGCCACTAGGAAATGCCAGTGGTGCTGCCACTGCTTTCTCAGGACTTTGTCCCAGGGCCGGGCCTGTCCCGAGCAGGTCAGGTTGCCAGAGGGGAGAGTGAGAAGTCCCCGGGGTGGCAGGAATGCGGTGTGGGGTGTGGCGTGTGGGCCTGGCTCTCTGGGCTGTGAGGCTGGTGAAGGTCCGGGAGGGGGCGGAGGGGCGAGGGGGAGATCAGCAGTTCCTGCTCCTACCCCCTGCTCTCTTGGCTGCCCGCGCGGGTGATGGAAGCTTGCACTCGAGGGCCGATTCGGCTCCCTTGCTGCTGGTAAAAGCAGAATAGTGGGGCCCTGGAGCCTCCGGCCAGGCTGCTTGCCAGGCTTCTGCAGAAACAGCCTACGGAGTAGTCCTGCCACCCCCTCCGCTCCACTCCCCGCCCCCCCCAGGCTTGGCCCAGGAGGTAGGAAACACAGCCTAGTCCCAGCCCCACCTCCCCACACACCTCACCAGCAGCCTGGAAGGAGCTCTCAGAGCTGGGGTTCTGCTTCTAGCTCGTCAGGAAGACAGGTTTCACCCAGGGGTCCCTCCGATGTGGGGGCTGAGACGCTGAAGCTCTGGAAAGTTGAGTGGGACCTGGCCCTGCTCGGCCCTCCCCGTGACGTGGGGCCCCTCCCACCGTTCTCTGCGCCTTGCCCTGCGGAGTCAGGGCACCGGGCTCTAGGCAGGCAGCGCTGACTCCCGCAGCAGGCTGCTCCGCCTGTCCAGGGGGAACAGAGGTGCCCACGGAGGTGGGAGAGCGCCAGGCAGCCCGGGAGCCTCCAGCACCCCGTGGGCTGGACGGAGGCGGCCAGCTTTGGGCTGGCTGAGCTGAGGCGGGGCAGGTGCCCATCCCCTCAGCTCCTGGTGCCCGCCAGCGGGCACTGCCTGGGGGGTCCCAGGCCCCGCTGCTCACCCTCCCGCTTCCCGCAGACGCGCTGCTGGAGGACCTGGAGTCCACCACCTCCCACATCTCCAAGCGGCCCGTGTTCCTGTCTGAGGAGACCCCGTACTCCTACCCAACCGGGAACCACACGTACCAGGAGGTCGCCGTGCCGCCCCCGGTCCCCCCGCCCCCGTCCAGCGAGGCCCTCAACGGCGCGCTGCTCGACCCCTTAGACCAGCGGCAGCCCGGCGCGCCCCGATTCCTCCACCAGCAGGTGAGGCGGGGCTTTGGCGCCAAGGGAGGAACGGGCTGGGGAGGAACGGGCTGGGGAGGAACGGGCTGGGGAGGGAGAGGGCTGGGGAGGGAGAGGGCTGGGGAGAGAGAGGGCTGGGGAGGGAGAGGGCTGGGGAGGGAGGGGGGAGGGAGAGGGCTCTCCCCTCCAGTCCTCCAGTCGCCACGTGAGGGGCCGTGACCAAACGTTACTCACCTGCCTCCAGCCGAGGGTGGAAATTCCCTAATGAGCCGGCCTCCTGGGGGTGACTGTTCCTTCTCCCCTGAGACTCTGAGGTTCTCCTTCCCGCAGCCCCAGTCCCTGCCGCCCGCCTACGGCTCCAGTGCCAAACCCTGCTGTGCCCCCGCGCCCCAGGACGGCCTGGGCCCCCCCTGCCCTCGGGCCGGTGAGGAAGAGCACGTCTACAGGTACCCAGCCCTGCCCTCCCTCCCCCCCTTCACCTCCTGCCCAGAACCCCTGCCACTCCCTCCTCTCCCTCCTGCCTGGGCACCCCAGCGCTCCCCCCACTCCCGCCTGGGACCCCTGCCGCTCCCCTCCCCTCCCCCCCTTCCCGCCTGGGACCCCCGCCACTCCCCTTCCCTCCCCTCCCCTCCTGCCTGGAAACCTGGGGCCCAGCCAGGGCTGGAGGCAGCGAGGCCAGGGAGGAGGCAAGGCCAGGGCCTGCGAGGTCCTGCCTTGGGTCATGGACCAAATCACAGAAGGCCCGAGGCTCCCAGCCGCTCGTGGCCTGGCGGCCTGGTCACTGCCGTCTCCGGTCTCCGTACCAAACCAGCCGTCCCGCCACATCGCCCCTGTCAGCGAGGAAGGGAGAGGCAGACGTCCCCCCTCCCCTCCTCAGACCACATCCCCCCTCAGTCAGCCCTCTCGCTGGGGGAGACCTCGGGCCCTGCCTGTTCTCCTGGAGAGCAGGGTGGGCGCCCGGGAGTGCCGCTCAGGGCGACCTTTCCTTTGTCTCACAGCTTCCCCAACAAGCAGAAGTCGGCCGAGCCTTCGCCCACCGTGATGAGCTCCTCGTTGGGCAGCAACCTCTCGGAGCTGGACCGCCTGCTGCTGGAGCTGAACGCCGTGCAGCACGGCCCCGCGGGCTTCCCTGCAGGTGGGTGCTCCCCGCGGGCTTCCCCGCAGGTGGGTGCTCCCCGCGGGCTTCCCCGCAGGTGGGTGCTCCCCGCGGGCTTCCCCGCAGGTGGGTGCTCCCCGCGGGCTTCCCCGCAGGTGGGTGCTCCCCGCGGGCTTCCCCGCAGGTGGGTGCTCCCCGTGGGCTTCCCCGCAGGTGGGTGCTCCCCGCAGGTGGGTGCTCCCCGTGGGCTTCCCCGCAGGTGGGTGCTCCCCATGGGCTTCCCCGCAGGTGGGTGCTCCCCGTGGGCTTCCCCGCAGGTGGGTGCTCCCCGTGGGCTTCCCCGCAGGTGGGTGCTCCCCGTGGGCTTCCCCGCAGGTGGGTGCTCCCCGTGGGCTTCCCCGCAGGTGGGTGCTCCCCGTGGGCTTCCCCACAGGTGGGTGCTCCCGTGGGCTTCCCCGCAGGTGGGTGGTGGGTGCTCCCCGTGGGCTTCCCTGCAGGTGGGTGCTCCCCGCGGGCTTCCCCGCAGGTGGGAGCTCCTGGGCAGGGCCGTCCTGCCGTCCTGAGAGGGCTCAGGCTGAGCGGTCTTTCTCTCCCTCCCCCAAGACGAGGCCAACTCGAGCCCCCCGCTGCCCCGGGCCCTGAGCCCTCACTACGGCGCCCCGGAGGGTAACAGCCTGCTGGCGGGCGGCGCCGGGCCCCCGGTGAAGGAGAAGCCCAAGCGGGGCGGGGCCCGCGGCCTGGAGGACGTGCGGCCCAGCGTGGAGAGTCTGCTGGACGAGCTGGAGAGCTCCGTGCCCAGCCCCGTGTGAGTGCCGGGCTCGCCAGGGCGCCGGGAGCCTGCCCGGGAGCCTGCCCGGGAGCCTGCCCCTCCGAAAGGCCCGCGGCCCGCCGCCGGCACCAGGCTGGGGGGGACGGTGGGAGCCACCCGGGCCCCGTTCCTGCCTTTCTCGAGCCACCGCCGTCTGCAGAGACAGGCGTACGCAGGCTGAGGGCCCTGGAGCTCAGTGGCGTCAGCACAGGCTCTGGAGCCACACAGTGGGGTTCAGACCTTGGCTCCGCCCTTACGAAGTGTCTCAAGCCTTAATGTTTCCATCTGTAAAATGGGATCGGGGCTGTGGATAATGGGAATGGGCCGCCTGCCTCCCTGGGGTTGACCCAGTCCTCCATGTAAAGCACGGGAGTGGTTTCTGGCTCAGCAGGCGCTGTACATGGTGAGCTTTCTAAGTGTTAGCTCTTCCGGGGCTGCCATGTCTCTGGGGCTCGCACATGTACACGCAGTGCCATGGAGGCTGCATGGCCCGGGCTTATGCCACGGGCAAGCTTGAACCTGGGCTGGATGCCTCGAGACGTCTTCCTGGGAAGTTGCAGTTTGTGTGTCCTCCCTTCTCCCACGTCAGCTCTGTCCCCCGGCAACAGCACCTCCTCCCCCAAAGGGATCGGGAGCTGGGGGCTCCCCGGGGCTGGGGCTGGGACCCCAGTGTCAGAGCTGGCGTGTCCATCTCCTTGAGGAGGGGAGGGCCGCGCGGGGGGGGGGAGCGGGGGGCCGGACCTGGGGCTCCCTCTGACACTGCCCGCCTGCAGCCCCGCCATCACCGTGAGCCGCGGCGAGATGAGCAGCCCCCAGCGCGTCACCTCCAGCCAGCAGCAGACGCGGATTTCGGCCTCCTCTGCCACCCGGGAGCTGGACGAGCTGATGGCCTCCCTGTCGGATTTTAAGGTGCCCGAAGCCCCTTCTTCCTGCCCGTGTCCCAATCCCTCTCCTCCGTCCCTCAGCGCGAGGAGCTGGAACTCGGTCCTTCGTTTGGGTGCCTCGCCCTGAGCCAGGGACCCCACAGAGCCCTGGCCTTGCAGGGATGTGGGGGCGGGAGGGCTCAGGGGGTGGGGGCACTGAGCGGCCTTAGAGCCTGTGAGGCCGAGACATTCCTTCCTCCCGGTGCTCCCAGCTCCCGGCCCGGGCCCAGGAGGCAAACAAAGGGCCCTGTGTCGCGGCGCTCGGTGGGGGCGGCGTTCTCTGCGGCCACGGGGCCTTGGGATCTGGTGCCTGAGAGGCCATTTGCCCACACTGGCTGTGCTCAGCACATCCCTTTCCTCCTCCTCTGGCGTCTCAGTCCAAGGCTTCTGTGCCAGCCTCCCACCTGCCCCTCTCTGTCCACGGCCTCTGAATCCCTCAGGCTCTGTCTGCGGGGAACCTACCTGCCGGGCCAGTCCCCTTCCCCCCTCTTGGCGCCCCCGCCTGCCAGCCGGATGTTTTATCCAAAGATGCGGTGCCTCCGTGGGGGCTGATATGACCGAATGCTCCTGCGGCCGCTCACTGCACTTCTCCACGTGGGTCCACCTTTGGCCTGTGATTTGGGGAGTCTGAGAAGGGGAGCAAGTGGCCCATGCGCTCTTGGCCCTGATGGTGCCTCCAAACCTCCCTTCAGCTGGGTTTTTGTGGGAGATGCAGGTGGGGCTTGGGGGTGGGGGCGCGAGCTACTGGCCATTCTGAGCAGCCAAGGCCGGGCACTGGCCTAAGGAGCCCTGCTCTCGCGCCCTTTTTCCGTGGCTTTCTGAGAGCCAGCACTGGGTGCCCACGGGAAGCTGAGCGGCTCTCGTTGTGGCCTGACCGAGGTCTCGGGGTGAGGGAAGATGGGTCTGTCTGGGGGAGACCACGCCGAGAATCTGGCTGGTCTCTGGGTTGGAGGCACCAGAGCAGCTGCCTGCGGCTGACTGCCCCTTGACGGTGCCGGGCTGACCTACCCGGTCACTCTCTCCTATGGCCCCTCACTGAGCCCCTCTCCCTCTTGCCTGCTCCGATAGGGGTGGCCCCGGCTTCGCTCCGAGGCTGGGCCCTGCTGCCTGGGTTTGAGGGGCCGAGGACACGTGCCCTCCTGGGTGTCTGTGAGGCCCTGTCCTCACCCGTCAGCTTACGGTCACCCGCCATACAGACGGCGGCTCTCAGAGCCTGAGGTCGAGCCCACTCCTTGCAGGGAGCATCTTCCTCACCTCTCCTGTTTCTCTCTTCCTCCCTCTGCCTTTTGTCTTCCTCCTCCAGACCAGCTCCTCTTCTGTGGCCTTGAACTCCCTGGGGCTGCCGTCCAGCTCAGCTCCATCCTCACACCACATACATCCTTCTCCTTCTCCTTCCCCTCCTCCCCCTCCTCCTCCCGGGCCCTCTGTGCTCTTGCCACCCACTATTAAACC
This sequence comes from Pipistrellus nathusii, assembly GCA_963693515.1. Classification (NCBI taxonomy): domain Eukaryota; kingdom Metazoa; phylum Chordata; class Mammalia; order Chiroptera; family Vespertilionidae; genus Pipistrellus; species Pipistrellus nathusii. The sequence goes on along the minus strand of OY882876.1, from coordinate 22,120,641 downwards.
CTCCCCTGGAGGCCACGGTCACACTGCAGAGGCCCTCTGCCGAGAGGATGATGGGGACGGGCAGGGCCTCGTACCTCCCGTGGCCCCCAGCTGGCTTGATTTGGCTGGCCTCGGGGTGACACCTGACACCCCCAACTCAAGGTCTCCCCCTGTAGAGGGCTCTCTGGGGCCATTGGGTGCAGAGAGCCAGGCTCGAGGCTGGAGGGACGCACTAAACCTCAAGAGTGAGCTCACCTGGGCTCCCCCAGGCAACACTGGACCCCGAGCTGGGTGTGCAGGTCCCCAGGAGCCTGGAGACCCCCAAAGGCTGTCAGAGGAGGCCTTGGCTGCCACGTGGGAGCAGCCGTGGGCTTTGGAGGCGCTCAGGCCAGAGACCCCCCACAGAGCGACGCCCAGCTTCCAGGAAGTAACGGAGCCAGCGGTCGTGGCCCTAGACCGTCAGGTCATCTTCCCGGATACCTGGACTCTCACGAAGCAACGTGGACAGCTGCAGGAGGGGGCCCGGCCAGCGCCCGCGGGGCCGGAGGGCAGCCGCCCGGCTCCTGTGGACCGGGAGCAGTCAGCTGGAGAGATGCCCGCACCCCAGGGACCTGAGACAGCCCGGAGGCCGGAGCGCACCGCCGAGGCACGGCCAGAGCGTCCATGTGCCGAGGCCCCGGGCACGCCCGCCACCGGGAGGATTTCCACCTCTGGCCAGGCAGGCGCGAGCTGGCACGGCGCTGGGCCTGGGCCTCGGCGGCCTGAGCGGCCGCTCTGGCTACCTGCATGCTGCCTCCACCGCGCATGTCTGCTTGGCAGGGGTCCTGGGCCCCTGGGCCAGTGCCGCTCCCGCCGGGAGTCGCTTTGAGTGACAGCCGCTCCTGCTTGTCGGAGGCTTTCCCTGTAGATGAGCGCCCTGACATCCGGAGACCATGTTCGCGGACTGGGTGAAAGCATGAGCTTTGGGACCAGATAGAACTGAACACAAACCCTGCCTCCGACACCTGCTGCCTCTGACCTTGGGCAACCTCCTGCCAGCCTCAGTTTCTCATCTATAAAATGGGGTAAAGGCAGACCTTTCCCCGCAGGTTGTCCAGAGGATTCCGGAAACTGACGCCTGGATGCGCTCGGAGTACAGCTTGTGGCCGCAGGGAGCGTGGCTGATGCTACTTCTTACTTTATAGAAATGAAACGAAACAAAAAGACAAAACCACTGCAAACCAGCAGGTTAAACAAGGAAACAAGGATATAAATAAGGGAAAAAGCTGGTTAGAAGATTTGGAAGGAATGACCACATTTTTTATTACAAATTAAAAAGAAAGAAAAAGCCTTGTGTCCCTTTAAGAGTGCCCACTCCCATGCTCTCAGATAAATAGTCCTCCTAGTAACCTCTAAGGCAGCCGAGAAAATGCAAACCCATTTCAAGGATGAGGAGCCAGGCCCCTGGAGGTCTTGCCCAAGGTCAGCGCTGAGCAGGAGCTGTGTGCCGGGAGTGTGCTATGCCCCGCCTCCGCCCACCTCAGCTCCTCCCTTGCCCGGCACCCGAGTGTGGACTGAGCGGCGGGCAGAGCCAGAGTGGGGCTGTGACAGCTTCCCCTCCCCCCTCAGATCCGCTCCGTGATCAGGAGGAGCCGGGAGACAGGCCACGCGCACCCCATGTCCCGGGAGCCCTCCCCTCGCCGCCGGCTGGACCCCGCCACCCTGAGCAGGACCCCCTCCCAGGAGCGGCTCATCGCAGAGCTGCAGGGGCGGCTGGGCATCCAGCCCGAGGCCGAGGGGGCGGCGGGGGCCGCGGGGGCCGGCGCCGAGGCCTGGATGACGGAGGGCGTCGTCATCACGGTGCAGCCTCGCGGGAGGCGGGCCGAGGGGCAGCTGGTGGAGAAGGTAGCAGGGAGAGGCCGCCGGGCAGGCCCCTGCCCGGCTGCAGGCGTCCTGGCCGGAGGGGAGCTGGCTGTGGGGTCCTGGGCCTGCGGCCCCGGAGAGGCTGGTCAGAGTGGGAGGCCGGGGAGCTGGGGCCGTGGCTCTCTGCCTTTGCTTGCTGCCTGGTGCTTCCTCCGTCTTCCTCAATGCTCTCCTCTCTCCTCCCAGGTGGTTTTCCCTCCCGGCTCTCCCGTCCCCCTGAGAAGAACCTTCTCTGTTCTGCCTTCTCCTGTCCCTTTCCTCCAGCATCACAGAGATGCCTCGGCCAGCAGCCCGTCTCCCCCGCCCGGCCTGCCGGCGCCCTCCCCGCTGGGGCCCTCACTTCTCCCCTGTGGCTCCCCCGGGGCCCAGAGCGCTGGGCCAGGGTCCGCCTCTCCCCTGCCTGTACCCCCCGCTGTGAGGTCCGTGGGCTGCCAGACCGACGAGGACCCGATGTTCCCCCCGATGCAGGCAGGCCCCGGGCCCAGCATGAGCCTCCCTGTCCCCCTCTAACCACACCCCCCTCACCCACAAGCCCAGCAGGACCGCGTCCTTCTTAGACCCGGCCTGACCCTGGACCTCATTTAACCTGACGCCACACTCCGCCCAGCATGTCACCCGTCCCCTTGCCCGCCTGTGGGCTCCCTTCTCCCTGTCCCTCCCCGTCCCTCCATCTGTCCCAGCTCCCCCTGAGAAAGCCGGGCCCAGAGAGACCCCAGCTGCCCCTCCCTGCAGCCCATCCGGCCTCAGGCCCTCCCCCGGGACCCCGGCCTGTGGTCGGCTCCCCTTCCCTTCTCTCTCCTCGCCCTGGGACTCTGGGACGCTCTAGACTTTGACTTCTCCTGATTCTGGTGCTGCCGGTGGGAGAGGAAAACCCTCATCCTAAGTCCCTTTGTGAAATGGCCCAACAACAGGTCTCTTTGGTTTCTTCCTTAATTAAAAAGTGTTCTTATCCGCGTTTTCTCCCCATTTAAGATCCAGGGCCTGGAACAAAGAGCAGATGGAGAGCTGTGCTGGGCGGCTGGCCGGCCTCCGAGTGGCAGGCAGAGCAGCCCCGAGGGGCAGGACGAGGGAGGGGTCAGTGCCATGTGCCCCGTGTGTCCCGGCTCCGGCCGGTGCGGGCCGGCCCTCTGACCTGGGGAAGCCTGTGACGTCACTCCCTCCGAGACCCCTGGCCCCCGGGAGGAGGGCGCACTTCCTGCCTCCGCCGGCCCACGTCCAGGGGGAGAAAAGCCCCACCCTGACTGCCCCTCTCCCCACAGTTCATGAACCAGGGGAAGACGGGGAGCAGCTCTCCCCCCGGGGAGCCCCCTAAGCCCGGGAGCCAGCTGGACAGCATGCTGGGGAGCCTGCAGTCCGACCTCAACAAGCTGGGGGTCGCCACAGTCGCCAAGGGAGTCTGCGGGGCCTGCAGGAAGCCCATCGCCGGGCAGGTGATGGGGGCGGAGGGGGCACGGGGACGGCTCCCGGGGGGGGGGGGGGGGGGCTCCGGGGCAGGCCAGGGCCTGAGCCGCCGCTGCGTCCCCCCTCAGGTGGTGACGGCCATGGGGAGGACGTGGCACCCCGAGCACTTCGTCTGCACCCACTGCCAGGAGGAGATCGGCTCCCGGAACTTCTTCGAGCGGGACGGGCAGCCCTACTGCGAGCAGGACTACCACACGCTCTTCTCGCCGCGCTGCCACTACTGCAACGGCCCCATCCTGGACGTGAGTCCGGGCGGCGGGCCTGCTCAGCCCCGCGGCCGGGCGCCGTCAGGGCCGGCTCACCGCTGGTCAGACCCAGGCCTGGGGCCTGGGGCCTGGGGCCGGAGGCCTCGCCCCCAGACTCCCTCCGCGGGCTCGGGGTGAGGCCGAGGTGCCGCCCGCTCTTCCTTACGGGATGGGTCACAGTCACAGTGGACCCGTGGCCTCCGCCCACTGGGAGGGAAGGAGTGGGGGCACCTCCTCCGGGGGCCGGAGTCCCCGCCGTGCTCAGAGCAGTGAGGGGACCCCTCCTGGCGGCCTCCGCGCTGGGCCGGGCCGGGCCGGCCTGGGGGCACAGCTCTCAGCGGTGGGGCCCGTCCAGCTCGGCTCTGACCCGCCCTCGCCCTCGCTCCCACAGAAAGTGGTGACGGCCCTCGACCGGACGTGGCACCCCGAGCACTTCTTCTGTGCCCAGTGCGGCGCCTTCTTCGGCCCCGAAGGTACGCCAGGGGCCCCGGGAGCATCGGGGAGGGGACGGAGGGGAGGGGCTCCGCTGTGCTGGATTCAGGGCTGCCCTTCCGGAGGCCCTCACCCCGCCCCACAACCTGCTCCTCAGGGTTCCACGAGAAAGACGGCAAAGCCTACTGCCGGAAGGATTACTTCGACATGTTCGCACCCAAGTGTGGCGGCTGCGCCCGGGCCATCCTGGAGAACTACATCTCGGCCCTCAACACCCTCTGGCACCCCGAGTGCTTCGTGTGCCGGGTAAGGAGCCCCGCCCGCAGCTGAGAGCCGGCCCGGCCGGCGCGGCTCCTGCATGAGCACTGACCTGTGAACCAGGAGGTCACGGTTCAATTCCTGGTCAGGGCACAGGCCCAGCTTGTGGGCTCAGGCCCCGGTAGGAGGCAGCCATCAGTGATTCTCTCTCATCACTGATGTGTCTATCTCCCTCTCCCTTCCTCTCTGGAATCAATAAAAACATATTAAGGGGGGGGTGCTGGGCAGCCAGGAGAGAAGGGCCTCCCTCCCTGGCTCTCTGGAGCCGCCTGGAGGCTTTGTGCGTGGCTGTTAGTGGGCAGCAGCGGGGACACTTCCTCCCTCCCGCCCGGGGGCTGGGCCAGGGCCCGTGCTGAGGTGGGGACGCCCGGAGCAGGCAGTGTCTCCAGCCTCGTCCCGGGAGGCGGCCATCGCGTTCGGGAGGAGGGCGTGGGGGACCCAGTGAGGATGCGAGCTTTCTGGGCCTCCGTGGACCTGGCCTTTGGTTTCCAAACTGCGTCTGGGGGCGTCCGCGGCTGTTCCTGGGACCCAGCAGGGCCCTCCGAGCGGATAAGTCAGGGAAACGTTCATTTCAGCACCAGGGCTTCAGCTCCGTGCCCGGGAGCGGACGTTTACATCCAGGCTGTGCCACCGCGTAGGGCACGGCCCTGGGCAGGCAGGTCACTCACCGCGCACGCCTCGCTCCCGTCTGTGGGAACTGGCACCGAGGAAATGCTCAGCAAGTGGGTGTGGTGGCCCTGACCACCCCCTGCCCATCGCACCCGGGCTGCCTGAGCCCCTTCCCCCGCCTCACTCCCTCCCCACCTCCCCCCTCCCCGCCTCCCCCCTCTCCCGCCTCCCCCCACCCCCCTCCCCCGCCTCCCCCCTTTCCCCCGCCTCCCCCCTCTCCCCCGCCGCCCCCCCTCCCCCACCACCCTCCCCGCCTCCCCCCTCTCCCCCGCCTCACCCCTCTCCCCCGACTCTCCCCTCCCCGCCTCCCCCCTCCCCCCCTCCCCGCCTCACCCCTCCCCGCCTCACCCCTCCCCGCCTCACCCCTCCCCGCCTCCCCCCTCCCCCGACTCTCCCCTCTCCCGCCTCCCCCCTCCCCGCCTCCCCCCTCCCCCACCTCCCCCCTCCCCGCCTCACCCCTCCCCGCCTCACCCCTCCCCGCCTCACCCCTCTCCCCTCCCCCCTCCCCCCTCTCCTGCCCGCAGGAGTGCTTCACGCCGTTCATCAACGGCAGCTTCTTCGAGCACGACGGGCAGCCCTACTGCGAGGTGCACTACCACGAGCGGCGCGGCTCGCTGTGCTCCGGCTGCCAGAAGCCCATCACCGGCCGCTGCATCACCGCCATGGCCAAGAAGTTCCACCCCGAGCACTTCGTCTGTGCCTTCTGCCTCAAGCAGCTCAACAAGGGCACCTTCAAGGAGCAGAACGACAAGCCTTACTGTCAGAACTGCTTCCTCAAGCTCTTCTGCTAGGCGCCCCGTCGCTCCACCGCCCGGCCCCCAGCCCGGCCCCGACTCTACTGCGCCCCGCGGCCGCCCGGGCTGGAGGGCCAAGCCCGACCGAAACTGGAACCGTGCCCTGGCTGCGCAGGGCGGCGAGAGGGCAGAGGGCGCCCCCTGCTTTCCTTCCCCTGCCAGGGCCTCTGGGCCGCCCCTCCTGCAGCTGCCCCCAGGCTGCCAGCTCCTCGTCCTCCCCGCGGGGGCTGGTGCCCCACCCCACAAACCCGCCTGGCCAGGCCAGCACCCCACACTGGAACCATCTCTTACTCATTTCGCAGTGGCGCGGGGGCGGGCAGGCGGGATCAGATGGGCTCTCTTTTACCTTTATTTCCGTCCGACCAAATTATCCAAATAATCCGGGGGACAGCGCTCCCCCAGACAATGCCAGCATCACCCACCCATCCAAGCCACGTGCCCGGGGCCCGGACGGTTCCTGGTGCTCCGGCCCTTCCCGGCCCCCCGGGCGGGCGGGCGGGCGGGCGGGCCCACTGCCCTGCCCGCACTGCTCCGATCCTACTGGCGCGGCCCCAGCAATAATGTCTCTAGGCTCTTCCTCCGCTCGGCGGCGGGAGGGCCTTTCACCTCGAGCCTGGACACTGTGCCGACTTTGATAGATTTCTACACTGAGGTTTGAATATCGTCCGAGTGCTTTTACTTCTCTGTTCACAATGACTTTGAAGAGATTTTAAAGAATCCCTTTTGTACTCTCCTCCTCGGCCGCCGGTCCCGAGGCTGTGGGACAGGGCTGGCCTTGTGCCGAGGGCTTGGGGTGGGGAAGCCATTTGTATTTTTCTTGTTCTTAGCAGAAGCAGGTGAAGTGGGAGCGGCTCTCAGACTCCCCGTCTTTCCTTCACGGCTCCCAGGACTGTTTTATAAACTGCTGTATTTTGAAATCCCTTCCTAACTACCTGGGCCAGCAAGCTCTTAACTGAAGTGGCCTGAGGGTGTCTTGCCCCTTTGGGCTTAGGATTCTGAACCTCATCCGTCCCGTTCCGGGGTGAGGAGACAGGAAGGATGCTTTGGGGGTGCTGTTTCCGGCCTCAGCCATTAGGAGCCGCCGCTCCCCTGTGAACTCCCCCCCCCCTCCCCCCCCCGAACATTCTCGTCCCTCACTGCTCTGGGGCTCCCCCTGCCTCCTCAGGAAAGCTGAGGGCCGGATTGACCATTGGTCTTGGTGATTCCACTGAGAGCATCACTTCCCCAAATTCCCATCTCCTCGGGAACTGGAGGGCTGGGGAAAGGGCCAGGTGATGCCTGGCAGCCTGACGGGACTGTGGGCAGAGGGACGGGACCCGCTGAAGCACGGGAAGTCCCCAGAGCTCTGCTGTCCCCCCAAGGGTGAAGCGGGAGCAGGCAGGCCTGGGGTTCCTGGCCAGCAGAGGGCCCCAGGGGGTCCACAGCGGGAAGGTCCAGACCACCCTGCTGGCCTCCTCGCCCGGCTGAGTGTGCGGGGTCCAGAGCAGGGCCCCTCCGAGGCGGGCGGGGAGCAGCCGGTCTGGCAGGTCAGCGGGACCCCCAAAGGTCTGATGTCTCCACTCCACCCAGAGGCCTTAACTGCTCTGTTTACAGCCACCCGCCCAGACCCACTCCCGGAGGGAGGGCTTCTGGGTCCACCTTCCGGGTCAGTGGTTATTTGATGAACTGATTTTAATTTTTTTCTCTGTAAACTTTTAACCTGGCTTTTCCTCATTTCAATTCCTGTGATTTATGCCAATAAAGTTTGCCATTATTTTGACCTGTGTTAGTACGTTTTCTTTGTGGTCTGAGATAGCAGCTTAGTCCCAGAAGAGAGACCAAACCCTTCTAGACCCACAGGGCCCGCCGTTTGAGGATAAATCATCCGCGTTCCTGACTGAGGTAAAAAGCCGGGGGTGGGACCTTGCCCCATGGACTCTGGTCTGTGAGCACAGGTCCTCCTGGCTTCCGGTGTGAGCTGTGGGCCAGGGAAGGCTGGGGAGCAGCCTGACTGGGCTCTGCCTAGGTCTGGGCCCGCACTAAGTTTTATCCTGGCTTCCCCCAGGCATCCTCACCAGGGCCCGTGGGTGGTCTTACACTCGTTTGCAGATGGGGAAAGCAGTTCAGAGAGGAGAACCGACATGCAGAGACAGGATGTATGAACTCACAGCTAACCTCTGCCAGTGTTCCTGCACTGACCGGACCCTGCGCCCCCCTGCCCGCCCTCTTCCCACTCTGGCACAACATGTACTGGCACAACACCATGGGCCAGGGACCCTCTCCACTGAAGGGCGTGGACTGATAGTTGGCAATTAGTTGGCGATTGGTCTCTACTTCCCCCTGGTGGTCATGTTCCTATTTGCAGGCTTCCTCATCTTTGTCAGCCAGAACTTCAGTCCTGCTCCAGACTCCAGTTCTCCCCACACCCTACACCCTCTTCCGGCCTCAGTTTCCCTGTTGTTTGGAATGGCCCTCCAAAACCTCTTACCTCTTTGGGACATGTTGATTCTAGTCTGAACCCTGCCCATTTCACAGTGAGCTCAGAAGTGAAAATTACCTTCAACCCTCGCCCAAAGATAGTGACTGGGTTTACGTTGGACTTGTTTTATTTATAGAAATGGATATGGTGCGGTTCCTTGCAATTTGCTTCCTCACTCAGGTGTACTCTGTATTTCCCCATGTCAATAAATATAGATCTGCATCATTTTTTAATGGTCTCACGGTATTCCATTATATTGATGGACTACAGTTAGAAATTCGTATGTCATCAGAGCCAGGATGTCCTTGGGAAGGTAGCTGTATGTACATCCTTGGAAGAGTGGGTTTAGGGAGAGACACTGGGTTTGGAAGGAACTACAGCACAGCGAGGCCCACGGGCTATGAACTTTCTATGGGTTTCAGTTTTGACGTCATTATTCGCTGCCTGAGGGACTTGGGCAAAATATTTAACCTCTCTGAATTTTCTCATCCATAAAACGGAAATACTAAAATGGTGTTAATGTTGTTGCAAATATCAATAGCGCTAATGTGTGCAAAGGACTCAGCACAACGCTAAGCATGCAGCAGTAAACCTTGTCATGACAAAGCAACCTTAGCAGTAATCATCTCCAGCTTTTCTCTACACTGGCTCATCATCAGAGGCCATAGGAGGCTTTCAAACAAAATACAGAGGTTTCTAACTTGGTCAAGTGCAAAGGGTAAAAATAGGGATCTAAGCTTACTTTTTAAAAACATAAGCCCTGTTTTAATAACTGAACGGGCAAAATACACTTACAAATACATTTTATTCCTAAAAAACACAAGCCCTGCCGAGACCGGTTTGGCTCAGTGGATAGAGCGTCGGCTTGGGGACTGAAGGGTCCCAGGTTTGATTCCGGTCAAAGGCATGTGCTTTGATTGCGGGCATATCCCCAGTGGGGGGTGTGCAAGAGGCAGCTGATCCATACCGCTCTCTCATCGATGTTTCTCACTGTCTCTCTCCCTTCCTCTCTGTACAAAATCAATAAAATATATTAAACACACACACACACACACACACACACACACAAAACAAGCCCTAAACAGTTTGACTCTGTGGATAGAGCATCGGCCTGTGGACTGAATGGTCCCAGATTTGATTCCGATCAAAGGCATGTACCTTGGTTGCCGGCACATCTTCAGTAGGAGGTGTGTAGGAGGCAGCTGATCAATGTTTCTCTTCCATCAATGCTTCTAACCCTTTATCCCTTCCCCTTCCTCTCTGTAAAAAAGCAATAAAATATATATCTAAAAAAAACACACTCACAAGGTAGTACAATCATTCAAATAAGTATTGAATGAGTGAATAATAAAAGAAACTAGTGTTTGTAGTAAATTCCTCCTGCATTCCAGGAACTGGTTAAGTCTTCACAAATAGCTCAGGTAATCTCATAAGTCTAGAATGTGGATACTCATCCCATTTTACAGGTAAGGAATGAGAAACACTGTCAGCAACGTGAAATCACTTCCAAGAATAAGAAGATCAGGTCATCTGACTGCAAACCCTGTATCATACATTCAACAACTACTATTTATGAGCCCGGGCTGGTGCAGCTCAGTGGGTTGGGTGCTGTCCTGTGCATGAGGCCACTGGTTAGATTTCTGGTCAGGGCACATGCCTGGTTTGCTGCTCCATTTCTGATAGGGAGTGTGCAGGAGGCAGCTGACGGATGTTTCTCTTTCATCGATGTTTCTATTACCCTTGCAGTTCCTTTCTCCCTAAAATCAATAAAAACATTAAAAAAATAAGTACCAGTAAGCAAATATTTATGATATGCCTACTGTGTGCTAGGCACAAAGCAAAAGATTTTGCCTTGTGGAGCTTGCATTCTTACAGGGAGAGACAGACAAATAACTATGTATATAAAAGGCTAATATGCAAAGTGTCCCCTCAGGAGTTTGATGGGGAGACCAGGAGTTCCAGCACTTGCTATGAAGTGCACTGACCACCTGGGGGTGGTGTGGAATCAATGAAGGCCCCCCCATTGGCAGCTGGCAGCTGGGGAAGTAAGGCCCTGGTCAGCAGCTGGAAGGCCCCCATCAGATCTGATTGCTGGTCTAGGCCTAGAGACCCTACCTGTGTACGAATTTCATGCACCAGGCCTCTAGTGTCATAAGTAAACTACATAGTGTGTTACAAAGTGTAAGTGCTAATGAAAAAAAACAATAATAAAACAGAGTAAGAGGGAAGTGGGAGTGATTATTAAAAAAAATTTTTTGTAGTAATTTTAAATAAAGGAAATCAGAGTAGGCCTGATTTAGCAGGTGATATTTGAGCCAAACTGTGATGGAGGTGTCACACATGTGGATATAGGCAAGGAGCCTCCCAGGAAGAGGGAACAGTTGGTGTAAGAGCCGTCAAGGGGCACATCATCTGGCTGGAAGGGAATGAGTCAGAAAAATAGGAGATGCGATTATAGGAGTAGAGGTGGAGAGTGGATAATATAGGGCAAGCATGTCAAACTCAAAGGCTAACACGGGCCAAATAAATAAGATTCAAGTTTTTTTTGTTTTTAAAAAAATATTTTATTGATTTTTTTTTTACAGAGAGGAAGAGAGAGGGATAGAGTTAGAAACATCAACGAGAGAGAAACATTGATCAGCTGCCTCCTGCACACCCCCTTCTGGGGATGTTGCCTGCAACCAAGGTACATGCCTTTGACCGGAATCAAATCTGGAACCCTTCAGTCTACAAGCTGGCATTCTATCCACTGAGCCAAGCTGGTCAGGGCCATAATAGAACATTTTAATAAAAATTAATATTTCTTATTTAATACTAACTTACCAGACATTGAATAACTGCACAAATTAATAAGCATAAGCAAATAAACCTATTTTTCTTTTTCTCTGAAATATTTCCTATTATGCACACCAAACAGGTCAGTCCAAGACTAATACCTTGGCCATCAGCTGCTAAAATATTCGCTGCTAGTATTAGTGGAGAGAAATGATGCACTTGCGTGTAAGGCACATAAGGGAAATGAATGCAACACGATTGTAGTAATCTCTCATTAGTGAACATTGTAGTTTGTTATTAATAATTATGTATAATAGGATATTGTAAAAATTAAGTTGTGACATTTTTATTAAAACGTTTCTTACACAAAAATATTCGTTGTGGGCCACATGTGGCCCATGGGCCGCGAGATATTTATTTATTTTTTGATGTTTTATTTATTTATTTTTTGATCCGACTGTTTTGAATGATCCCTTGCTTTTGTAGGGGGAAGGACAAACTACAGAGGGGACAGAGAGCATTCTGTTTCTAAGGCATATGCAACTATTTCTCACTGCACGAAATACTCTAGTTTGCGACGTGGCCAGGTGGCAGGGGAAACGCGGAGTCTACAAACTCCGGCGCCTTAACCAGAGCAGCGCCAGCCCAGCAGAGGGCAGCAGCTCGGCGAAAGCCGCTCCAACCCGAGGCGGCGCTTCCTTAACTTCCTTACTGAAAGGCGGCTTCCGGTAGGCTGGAGTGGCAGCTATACCATCCAATGGCTGCCTGTGTTAGGTCTGCTTCGTCAGACAGGCGTGGGCGCCAGCCAATAGGTGGGGGTGCTGTCGGAGGCTTCTGATTGGCTGCTTCGTTTACTTATAAAAGGCGCGCGCCGGCGCACGGCCTTCCTCTCGCCAGGCGTCCTCGTGGGAGGTTCGTGTTATGGCCGATTGGCGCCGGGGCCTGGCGGCGGGAAGGATGGGCGTCTTTGCGGGGAAGCCCGGAGGCCGCGGGGCCCGGGCTTACGCGGCCTGGGGCTGCGGCGGGGGCTCGCGCTCTCCGGGCGGCGGCCAGGCCGGACCGGCGGGCCCTCCCGCGTGGCCTGCCCCGTCCACAGGCCTCTGGTGTGAGCCCGGCGGGCGGGGGACGGGTGCCTGAGCTCCTTCTCTCTCCTCAGTGACATCGTCTTTAAACCCTGCGTGGCAATCCCTGACGCACCGCCGTGATGCCCAGGGAAGACAGGGCGACCTGGAAGTCCAACTACTTCCTTAAGATCATCGTAAGTGCGGGGTGGGTCGCGGCCGCCATCATGCTGCCTCCGCCACGGCGGCCCAAGAGGGACAATCTGCTCCCATGGGCCCAGCTGCTGAATTGGGCCATTTCAGGCAAATCTCATTGAACCTTCAGGATTTCCAAAGACCTGCGTGCCGCCCCCACCTGTCGCAGATAAACAGGCTTGGGCAGTTCTGGGCTCCTAAGAGAGCCAAATGGCGTTAATTCCCAGGTCTGTCTGGCATTCAGATAGCGCTCATCACACTTGTACTTCTCTGCTTCCATCCTTGGGGAGGCGAGAGGCAGTGAGTGACTCATAAAAAGTCAAGTTGGTGCATAGTTAGTTCCTGCCAGTCAAGAAACCCAGTGTCTCAATGGAGGTTATCTCTACGAAGGCCTTGAAGTGGGTGCTCTTAACAGGATAGTTACAATAATGTAATACCCACATCCTAGATTTTACAAGGAAGGTTTTGTTGTATTTGCTTTATGTTGTGATCTGAGTGCTGTAAATCCCAGCCTTACGTGGAGTATTTTTTTCTTCTGTCAATCATTTTAGTGGGTCAGAAACATCTCATAATTGGGAAATGTTAAAAAAAGAGAGCTAACCCGAGACTAGAGTTATTGTCCTGGTGTGCTAGAGTTCTTGGAGAGAACCTGCTGGTCTTGATTCACTGGCTTGGGATGTAAGTGCCCCCGGTAGTGCCCAGATCAGAAACATCAGGGGGAAAAAAATGAGAGCTAAAATTAAAATTTTTTTTCTGATTGAATGTACCAACTCAATTTTTACTATCCATACTCAGCAAGCAAATCTTGGACAAATCTGTCAGTGCTACAACCCAGGTGGCTCCTAGTGGGAGGAGTTGGTCCAATAGGAGTCATTTCAAAAGCTTAGAAGAAAGGGAGTGAGATGGAAACCAATCGTTGGGGGTTAGTTTCTCCTGATTTTTAGAAATTTTTGTTTATTGATTGATTTTTAGAGAAGCATCCACTTGTTCCACCTATTGATGCATTCATTGGTTGATTCTTGTATGTGCCCTGACTGGGAATCAACTCAAAACCCTGGTGTATCGGGACAATGATCTATCTCCTGATCCCCCTCCCCCCTTCCCTCCTGTTAAACTTGCCTTGTTTCTGCCTGGTTTTTGTAGCAACTCCTGGATGATTACCCAAAATGCTTCATTGTGGGAGCAGACAACGTGGGCTCCAAGCAGATGCAGCAGATCCGCATGTCCCTCCGCGGGAAGGCGGTGGTGCTGATGGGCAAGAACACCATGATGCGCAAGGCCATCCGAGGACACCTGGAGAACAACCCCGCTCTGGAGAAGTCAGTCCGTGCTCGGGCACCTTTGTCTTCCCTCCCCTGTGCCCTCCCCTTTCCTGGAGGAGAATGATGCGGGAAGGTGACCGCCGCTCTGTGACCTTCTCTTTGCAGACTGCTGCCTCACATCCGGGGGAACGTGGGCTTTGTGTTCACCAAGGAGGACCTCACTGAGATCAGGGACATGCTGCTGGCCAACAAGGTAAGAGGAGAAGCAGGTTGGCTAAAGAGACCTTACCAATTTTGGTTCCTTAAAAGCCAGATTCTCAGGTCATATCTGTGGAGGGAGAACCCACATTCTTGTTTTTGTTCAGGTGCCAGCTGCTGCCCGTGCTGGTGCCATTGCCCCGTGTGAAGTCACTGTGCCAGCCCAGAACACGGGTCTGGGGCCAGAGAAGACCTCCTTCTTCCAGGCTTTGGGCATCACCACTAAAATCTCCAGGGGCACCATTGAAATCCTGGTGAGTGGACCCGGCTTGCCAGTACTAGCCAGGCCAGTAGTGGGGCCACCTTGGTGGCTGTCCGCCTGCTGAACGCTCAGGTGCTAACGTGTTGCCTTGTCCTGCAGAGTGATGTGCAGCTGATTAAGACTGGAGACAAAGTGGGAGCCAGCGAAGCCACATTGCTGAACATGCTGAACATCTCCCCCTTCTCCTTTGGGCTGATCATCCAGCAGGTGTTTGACAATGGCAGCATCTACAACCCGGAAGTGCTTGATATCACAGAGGAAACTCTGCATTCCCGCTTCCTGGAGGTACCTGCTGCCCATTCCAGGCTCTTACATTAACGGTTGAGAGTATGCCTCGCTTCAGACTGAATCCTGGCCACTCCTTTGAACCAAGTGTGTAACCAAGGACAGTTTAATGTCTGCCCCGTTTCCTCATCTGTGAAATGGCATTAATGAAACAAGATTATTGAGGATGAATGAATTCACGAGTATAAAGTCTTGCAAGTGCTGGGTACATAGTTAGGGCTATTCTGGGCTTGGAATAGCATGGTTCACGCTAGCTATTTGTAAGTCTCACTAGTGGATGGAAAGTTCTCATCTGGCATTATTTAAACATCTTCCTCATGGAATTCAGTAGTTACGTAAGTTAATAGTTTATATTTCTTTACAAATAGAGGCTTTTGAAGCAATTGTTGTCATGGTATAGTAATACCCATGATGGGCATAAGGATAAAAAACATTTGTGAGCTACTGGATTTGAATTGCACTGCCAGAAGAAGTATTTGGTGTGAAATGAAGTATTCCTGGATGAGACTAAGATGCTAGTCCAGGAAGTCTTATTTGCCATTGAATTTTGCTTGGACTTCTCTATCTTCTCTTTATGATATTTCACCTAAAATATAATTTTCTCCTCCACAGGGTGTCCGCAATGTTGCCAGCGTGTGCCTTCAGATTGGTTATCCGACTGTTGCATCAGTACCCCATTCTATCATCAACGGGTACAAGCGAGTTCTGGCTTTGTCTGTGGAGACTGAGTACACCTTCCCACTTGCCGAGAAGGTAAAGAGAGCCTGCTGGGACCTTGGTGGGTCTGACAGCGGATAAACGGCAGCCTGATGAGGGGTCGCTTTTATGATCATATTTTAGTAGCGGATGTGTTTTTAAATTTTTTTAAATTGATTTTAGAGTTGGAGAGAGAGAGAAACATCAATGATGAGAGAGAATCATTGATTGGCTGCCTCCTGCATGCCCCCAACTGGGGATTGAGTCTGCATCCTGGGCATGTGCCCTTGACTGGAACGAACCCACGACCCTTCAGTCTGTAGGCCGATGCTGTATCCACTGAGCCAAACTGGCTAGGGTGCAGATAACTTTTTTTAACCTATACTTGAGAGGCTGGGGCGGGGGAGGGGAGGGGAAGGAGGGTGGCATGGGAAGTGTGTCTTTGACTTTACAAATGACAAGAGACCCTGAATCCTAAGAGGGTTAGTTAATGGGTACAAGCTGGCCTTAAGCTCACAGGTCATACCCAAGCTGTTACCCTGCCTGGTCACCCAGAGAAGGCTTGGACATTCGTTGTTCTTAATCTAGAGCTCTCCAGAGGCTGACAGGTGGTGGACCACCGTTCTGACTGAACTTTTCCCCTTGCTTCAGGTCAAGGCCTTCTTGGCTGATCCATCTGCTTTTGTGGCTGCAGCTCCTGCAGCCGCTGCCACCACTGCTGCTCCTGCTGCTGCCGCAGCCCCAGCCAAGGTGGAAGCAAAGGAAGAGTCGGAGGAGTCGGACGAGGATATGGGATTTGGTCTTTTTGATTAATTACCAAAAAGTAACCAGCTCAGCCAACTATTTGAGAAACAAGGAAATAAAGGCTTACTTCTCTTAAGTCTCTGCACTCTTCATTTTCTATGTCTTAAGGTTTATAGTATTGTATTCTAGAAACTAAAACCATACAACTTCACAATAGGTCCTCTGCTTATGTCGGAGGTCCGTTCCTTTGGTTCGACATAGTGATTTTCTTTCTTTTTTTTTTTTTTTTTTTTAAAGTATATTTTATTGATTTTGTACAGGTAGGAAGGAAGAGAGAAACATCAATGAGAGAGAGTCATCAATCAGCTGCCTCTTGCACACCTCCTACTGGGGATATGCCCGCAACCAAGGTACATGCCCTTGACCAGAATCGAACCTGGGACCCTTCAGTCCCCAAGCCGACGCTCTTATCCATTGAGCCAAACGGGTTTCAGCAACAGTGATTTTCACTATAAATTGGAACCCACCTAAATAAGCACCTACATCACTTATATGGAGCACATACAGAGCCATAAACAGGAAAAAAATTTAAAAGATAGCAATTTCTGATCTTGTGGAAAATGAATAGAAAACAAAAGCACATGTACATCGAAATTATGGAACTTCTTAATTTTTTTTAAAAACAAATTTTTAATCATATTACAAATGGGAACTTTTTTAAAAAAAAATAGGAGATTGAACGTAACCATGAAATGATGTAGGTATAGTCCAAGATAATCCAAGGTCTGTCTATTTGGAGTTGATCTTAGGGAATCCTCTTTATAAGTGAAATGCTTGTCTTAACATCTGATACTTTTTCAGGCCCAACCAGCTTTAACTTTTAATTTATTAGAATTATTTACAATAGCCACCCTAGTCTGTGGTCCTCTAAGATTTTTTTCTTTAATATATATTTAAAAAAATATTTATTGATTTTTTACAGAGAAGGATAGAGAGAAACATCAATGAGAGAGAATCATCGGCCTCCTGCACACCCCACACAGGTTGTGCCCGCAACCAAGATATATGCCCCTGACCGGAATCGAACCTGGGACCTTCCAGTCTGTAGGCCTACGCTCTATCCACTGAGCAAAACTGGTCTTTGCTTCTTTAATATTTTTAATTTCAGAGGGGAAGAGAGATTTTATTGATAGCAAATCATTGATTGGCTGCCTCTTGCATCCCCCACACTGGGAATCAATCAAGCCCAGGGCATGTCCCCAGGAACCCACTGCGACCTGGTTCATAGGTTGACTCCGCCACTGAACCACACCAAGGTGCTTTGAGTAGGTTTAATGTCAGTTAAGCACTCAAATGAGTGCCATGGTTTTTCAAATTGTGCAGTGGTTATTTTAAAGAGAAAAACCTGCTGCTTGCTGAAAGGGTACGTGTGAATGTGACAAGGATGTATTATGACTTGATCTCTGGTCACAAGTTGGAAAGCCATTGCTTATTAGAGGACCAATCAGCGGTGCAGCCCCCATTGTATAGCTGGCAGAGGGGCAGGCTGAGTAAAATTCAGGCAACTATCAAACCTTGAGGCCCCAGCCTCCCGCCTGTAGCTTTGGCTCAAGTGCCCAGCCTGGGGCGTTCATTTCCCCTGGGGCAGGCTGCTCGGCTCCGGAATCCTTCCCTGACCGCCACATCCACCTTTGTTTTCTAACCCTGATCTGTCCACCACGGACACCAGCTTCCGGTCTGCCTTTTACCCAGTTCAGGTCCTGCCGGCCAGGAAACACGTTTCTCTAAGAAATAAGAGCTGCGGATCGAGGGGGCGGAGCTGCAGGGGCTTCACTGTTACAAATCCCCCTGCTCCCCCCGAGGCCGGGCTGAGGGCACCGGGCCCGGGGCCGGGAAGAGGCCTCGGTCAGCGGCGGTGGCCCAGCACCGGGTCCGCCCTCCTGGTTTCCAACCCGGGCGGCGCAGCGGCGACCAGCTCCTGGCCTCGCCCTGCCGCGTGGGCCGCGCCGTGACCCGGAAGTGCTCGGGAAGCACTTCCGGAGTCAGCGCCGGTAGGATGGCGGCGGACACGCAGGTGAGGAGGGTGTCTGCGGGGCCAACGCGGCCAGCGGCTGGGCGTGGACGGCGGCCCCCGGGCGGGACGGCTCGCGTGGCCAGGCCCGGGGCCCCGGGGGCGTCGGCAGCGGAGGGCGCGGCGCAGGGGTCCCCTCGGTCCGGCTTCTCGCGGCTCCGGGTCCGGCCCAGCCCCCGGCCCCGGCGGCGCAGACTGACCCGGACATGGAGGGGTCAGGGGCTCCGGCCTCGGTGTCGGCAGCTGGACCCCGGCGGGGCCCCTCCCCACCCTGCAGCAGCGGAAGTTCCCTTTGGGAGACCCTGCTCCACGTCCCCGAAGTCCCTCAGCGAGTCCGGCCAGTGCCCGCCGGTCCTTACCGAACAGCCAGCGCGCGTCTCTGGGCAGCTGCTGGGCGCAAGGCCTGGCAGCATCGCCCCTGCGTTCCGAGCGGACTGGGTTCGGAGCCCCAGCCCGTCCATTTCTGGGAGACGCTCGGCAAGTGACTTACCCCCCCAAGTCTCAGTCTTTGAATCTATCAAATGGGGTTAAAAATAATACCGATCGTGTAAGGTTGTTGTGAGGACTCTTTGAGATGAAGTAGAGCTCCTTGTGTGTTGGCTATTTGTAGGTGGAGGCTTAGATTAAAAAAAAAAAAAATGACCGAGGAAAAGTCTTGTCCCCCTTGAGTGGCGTCAGCTGTGGCTGCCTTGTAGGTCAGGGAAGGACTTGGGAAAACGTTTCATTCCACCCCAGCCTCGTCTGTAGTTGTGGTTTACAGTAAAAAGACAACATTTAGGGGAAAAGAAGCAGGCGTCTAAGGGACAGCTCGGCTCACTGGGGTCTCCGGGGTGAGGACATTAATCGATTATGATGTGGTGGCCACTTAATTGAAACATTCAATAGATTCCTGGGAGTCTCCTGTGCACGGGGCAGGAAATTTGTTTCAATATTTTGGAAGCTGCTTAGTCTGCTGGGTATTTTTGAAGGGGTTAGACTCTAACCGTTAGAGGAACGCATGTTGAATGTTTAACATTCTCTAAAGTGCAAAAAAGCCCACTAGAGCCATATTGTGACTGAGGTGAGGTGAGAAAGCGCAGTTATGAACTTGAGGGTTAATTTAAAAAGCTGTGCAGGACCGAAACCGGTCTAGCTCTGTAGATTGAGCATCGGCCTGCAGACTGAAGGGTCCCGGGTTCAATTCCGGTCAAGGGCATGTACTTGATTGCAGGCACATCCCCGGTGGGGGGTGTGCAGGAGGCAGCTGATCGATGTTTCTCTCTTATCGATGTTTCTAACTCTCTATCCCTCTCCCTTCTTTTCTGTTAAAAAAAAAAAATCTGTGCAGGATAGTAAAAAGTTTATTAAATGGAAGTTAATACTGTTTACATATAATGTTAACATTGACTACTGAGCTAGCCCATATTACGAAACTGAGGAATTATATGGGGGAAATGTGTGTGATGAATTATGGTAAAAGACAAAACTGAAAAAATAAAGAAGTATCAGTACAAGCAAGTTATTTACTTTTTAATTTCTGTTTATTTTTTATTTTTTATTTTTTATAGAGAGGAAGAGAGAAGGATAGAGAGCTAGAAACATCGATGAAACATTGATCAGCTGCCTCTTGCACACTCCCTACTGGAAATGTGCCCGCAACCAAGGTACATGCCCTTGACCGGAATTGAACCTGGGACCTTTCAGTCCACAGGCCGATGCTCTATCCACTGAGCCAAACCGATTTCGTCCCATGTATATTTTTCTCATTGATTTTCAGAGAGAGTGGAAGGGAGAGTGAGAGACACAGAGAGAGAAACATCAATGTGAGAGAGACATATTGATTGGTTGCTTCTCTACACACATTCCGACAAGGGCCAGCGATCCACCAGAGTCGGGGATCGAGCCTGCAACTGAGTTACCTGCCCTTCACTGAAATCAAACCCGGGATCCTTCTGTCAGAGGATCAACACTCTAACCACTGAGCCGAAATGGCTAGGGCACAAGCAAGTTATTCAACGATACAGAGATAACTACCAAAACAACCAGCCAGAATTGGTGAGAGCAGGGGATTGGCCTTTATAGCAAATCTCCCAGAATTCTTCAACTTAGACTCTTTAATTATATGCATGTATAACTATAAAGACAAAAGGCAATATTAAAACAAATCATTTATGCAGAAAACAGTTTTGGACTCGAGTTTACTCATTGCCAATAGAATTATAGCAGGGAGACATTTTATTTCTTTGCACCCTTGAATCTTACTTTACTCACAAGGCCTGTCTGTGAAATACTCTTGGAAAGAGGAGGGCACCGGTGTGTCAGTTACTTGGGTCTGATTTCCCGCTCCACCGCCTGGCTGCTCTGTAGGACCTTTCTCAGGAGCACACTGAGGAGTGTTCGCATACTGCCCGCCTCTCTGAGTCTTAGGCCCGTGTCCCTGTGTGGCTGATGCAGCTGTGGTGACTGGGTTGGAGGTTGAAAGCTAAACTGTGTTAGCTTCAGTTATAGACCTATTAGTTTCAGGTTTAGTTTTAAAAATGCAGGTGCTGTGGTTCTCAGCCCCAGTTGGGCAATGGTTTCCTTCTCGGAGTTAGTCCCTTTGCCACCTGTGAAAGGCGGATGCTGCTGGCTGCCTCGAAGGCAGGTTGGTAGTAGTAGCCAGCTCTGGGCTTGGGATGAGATAAATGCTCTCACGTTACCTCACATGGATGTAGTCATATGAGCCATAACAGTCATGAGGTAAGTGCTGTTATCTGTGTTGCATACGTGGAGACACTGAAGACCAAGCAGATGACATAATTTGACTTAAGTGTCCACAGCTAGTAAGAGGCAGGGCTGGGATTCACTCTTTTAATCTTTCTTCACCCGGCGACTGTGCTATGCCCTGCTGTTGACTTGCCACGGTACTGCTGTGCCCTTTGTGGGAGGGTTAAGTGAGCTAATACAAAGGGGACATACATGGCACATAGTTAGGTCCTCACTAGAATTTGCATGATTCTGAACAGATATTTCCTGTCCTAAGATTTTTGATTTTTGTCTTACCTCTTTTGGTTCAGGTATAAGTTACATTGACCAGTTGGCTGGTTGGGTTAAAGCAATAAATCTCAACTAGGGATGATTTGAGACATTTGACAACATCTGGAGGCAATTGGGATTGTTACCCCTGGGGTGGAAGGAGTGGACTGCTTGTGGGTGGAGGGTAGGAATGCGGATAAAAAGCCACCCCCCACCAAGAGGTATCCCGCCCAAAGGGTCAGCAGCAGAGGCTGAGAAGCGCAGGGTTGAGAGCTCTGCCCTGAATTCTGCACGTACATGTTCATGGTTTTGGAGTCTGACTGGTGAAACTCCCTCTGTGGGCTTGGTCTTCACAGGTTTCTGAGACACTAAAGCGTTTTGCAGGGAAGGTGACAACAGCCAGCGTGAAGGAGCGGAGAGAAATCCTCAGTGAACTGGGAAAATGTGTTGCTGGAAAAGGTATTTATTTTCCATCCATATGGCTTAGAGATGATCCATTTCAAAATAAATAGTGTTCTCTGTTTAGAACCAAGGCCTTCTTTCCCCCTCTTGTAATAAGTTCTGCTTTGACTTTCTGTATTTGCTTGTTATAATCTGCATTGAAACAGTAGGGTTAGTGGAGAGTTTATCCATTTAGATACCAAAGTTTTTTTTTTTTTTACAGTTTTAAGCGTTTTTGATTAGAAATAGTTCTAAAAGATACCAACTATCTTAAGTAATTTATCAGATGCAAAAACATTTTTCTAGTCGGTGTTTTGTGGAACTCAGCAAGATGGTAGTAGGTGGTTGGCTAATGACGGATGCCAAAATCTATTACGTGTGGGACACGTCACATTTTGTAATGCCCACTGGGAGATTCACAACATATTCCAGAGAAGTGCTTTAATTTTATTAATCTTTCTTTAATCCCATATTTTCCTTGAACACCTCTTTTCCCCTCTTTTTAAAAAAAACCTGTTCAGGGTCTGGGACCACATTTTATTTATTTATTTATTTATTTATTTATTTTTTTAAATATATTTTATTGATTTTTCAGAGAGAGGAAGGAGAGAGAGAGTTAGAAACGTCGATGAGAGAGAATCATCGACCAGCTGCCTCTTGCACACCCCCCACCGGTGATATGCCCGCAACCAAGGTACATGCCCCTGACCGGAATCGAACCCGGGACCCTTCAGTCCCCAAGCCGACGCTCTATCCATTGAGCCAAACCGGTGCCGGCTGGGACCACATTTTAGGAAATGCTAAGCACATACAGTCATCCCTATTTTGTACCATAATGGAGAGCTATCCCTGCAACCTATTGGGGTATGTAAGACTAGTTTGCCTTCATCCGATCAATCCTAATTAGTTTTGAGTTTCCTTTGGTGTTTTTGCAATACAGCAGTGGTTATCAAAGTGTGGTCCCCAGGCCAGCAGCAGCAGCATCACCTCAGAACTTGTTTGAGATACAAATTATCAGCTCCACCCAGCAACACCAATTCAGAAACTGTAGATTGGGAGTGGGTGGCGGGGGTGGGAAGAATCCCAGCATCTGTGCTTTAACAAGCCCACACGGTGATTCTTGTGTTTGCTGAAGTTTGAGAACTGTGGTTGTAGAATGTTGAATCTCCCTTTGTGTCAGCTTTTACTTCTCACTAGAGGCCCAGTGCACAAAATTTGCGCACTCAGGGCGGGGGCAAGGGGAGGTCCCTCGGCCTGGCCTGTGCCCTCTCGCAGTCCAGGGGCCGTTAGTCACCGTTAGTGGGACATCTGTAGCAGAGGTGGGAGAGGCTCCTGCTACCGCCACTGTGCTCGCCAGCTGTGAGCCCGGCTCAGGACTTCTGGCTGAGCCGCACTTCCACTGACCACTACGGACAGCTCCTGCATCGAGCATCTGCCCCCTGGTGGTCAGTGTGCGTCATAGTGATTTTGCATATTAGCCTTTTATTATATAGGATAGGATAGGATTAGTTAAGAGCCCACTTTTTACCACTCTTTTTTATTTTTTTTTATTTTTATATTTTATTGATTTTTTACAGAGAGGAAGGGGGAGAGATAGAGAGTTAGAAACATAGATGAGAGAGAGTCATTGATCAGCTGCCTCTTGCACACCCCCTACTGGGGATATGCCTCCAACTAAGGTACATGCCCTTGACTGGAATCGAACCCAGGACCCTTCAGTCCCCAAGCCGATGCTCTATCCATTGAGCCAAACCGGTCTCGGCGCTTTTTACCACTCTTTGACCCACGTTCTCATTGGCTGCTTCTGCTGTCTCCTGGTGACATACCCAAGCTTGTTAAAATGTGTGTAAGTGAAGTAAATTGCTATTTGTGAGCACCTAAGAGAGTCTCTCATGTTTTAATGCTTCAGTGTGTGACTTTTATGTCACCTTTAAAGTCTTCCCAGTCACTTTTCTCAACAAGGTTGTAGTTAGAAAAGGCTGTCGTGTGACAAGTTGCTGTCTGTACACATCTTCTTCATCTTTTTTTAAAATATATTTTATTGAGTTTTTATTTTTTATATTTTATTCATTTTTTTGCAGAGAGGAAGAGAGGGATAGAGAGTTAGAAACATCAATGAGAGAGAATCATTGATCAGCTGCCTGCACACACCCCCTGGGGATGTGCCCGCAACCAAGGTACATGCCCTTGACCGGAATCAAACCCGGGACCTTTCAATCCACAGGCTGATGCTCTATCCACTGAGCCAAACAGGTTTCGGCTATTTTATTGATTTTTTACAGAGAGGAAGGGAGAGGGATAGAGAGTTAGAAACACCGATGAGAGAAAATCATCAATCAGCTGCCTCTTGCACCACCCCTACTGGGGATGTGCCCGCAACCAAGGTACATGCCCTTGACTGGAACCTGGGACCTTTCAGTCCGCAGGCCGACGCTTTATCCCCTGAGCCAAACTGGTTTCGGCTGTTTCAAGCTTCTTAACACATCTGAGCCTGACTCCTTGCAATAGCAGTAGTGCCTCCCTCACAGGGTTGGTGTGAGGCATGAATGAGCACAACATGTGCTTAACACAGTGCGTGGCCAGCTGTGGTAAACTCCAAGTGATATTAGCTGTTATTATTGTTCTTTTAGCCGCAACCTGTCTCTAACCCCTGTTACTCTTTTCCTCGGTTACTGAGGCCCAAATCCAGTGGAACAATACAGTGTTCTGGGCTTGGGGGAATGGGTCTCTGCCCCTTCTTCCCCTTCATCATGCACGTCCCTGAAGTGTGGGGCACTGCGTCAGCGCTGTGGGCCTCCTGCTCTCGGTGCCTCCCACCTTAGCCTGTCTTACCCTGCAGCTCACAGTCTCTCCTCTGCACCTCCTGCTCCTTCTCGGCTGCGTGCTTCAGTCTGGATGCAGAGCCTGTCCCAGGTCGGCTTTCCACTAGTGAGCGCTAGTGTTCAATCACAGTCTCTCACTCCGCTGGCCTGTTTGGTTTCCTGTGTCTTGGTTTCTTCGTCTTAAAATCACAGTGCCCATCTCATGCGGGTCAAGTAGGTTAATGTGTGGGAAGTGCGTGGAGCAGGACCGGGCACTCTGAAGTGTTGGGTGTTGTTATTTCTCCTCCTGTGTCCTGAACAGGCATCGTACATTCTTACCCCGTGCTACCTCCACTCTGCAGGATGTCCCTTTCCGTGTTCCCCAGAGCCTCCTGATCTATTAGCCACGTGTCTGCGTCCTTAAAACCTTCAGAAACCACTCCGGGTACTGATAGTCTTCCTTTTCCATTCTTCACAGTACTTTAATTTTTGTCCCAGGTTATAAACCTGTTTGTTAGGATATACCTAAAGAAAAGTGCCCATGGCATAAGCAAACAGCTCACTGAATGATTGCAAGTGGAACACACCCGTGTTACCAGCATCCCGATGGAGAAGCAGAACAGTCCAGCACGCTAGCACTGCCACTCAACAGCAGGGGAAGTTTTGAGACTGCTGTATTGCCTTAGACTATTCATTAAACTAATGGCCACCTGCGAGCTTTTCTGTACCACGTATTTTCTTAACATCCTATTTGTCATTGTTTTTTCCTCTGGGGAATTCTCTTTCAAATGAACAGGGCATGTCCAGGGGCAGAGATCATGTCTGACAATGCTTGGCTGAAGCAGATGTTCATGGAGTAGTTTTCATGGACTGGTCTGTGTAATCTTTGGTTTCAGATCTGCCAGAGGGAGCAGTGAAAGGGCTCTGCAAGTTATTCTGCTTGACTCTGCATCGATATCGGTGAGTCCCAGCCAGAGGCCCAGTGTCCGGAGCACTTTGTACAGAGAGGTGGAGTAGAGGGTAGTGGTTAGAGCCCAGACTGTAGAACCTAATTGCCTGGGTCCAGTCTGGGCTGTGTCACATCCTAGCTGTTAGATCTCAGGCAAGTTACTTAACCTCTCTATGCCTCAGTTTCCTCTTATGCAGATGGGAGGATGGTTAGAAAGTGTGGTGGTTAGAAAGTGTGAAGTGCCTGCCGTGCTATGAGAGCACCAGTCATGCACACAAAAGCCTTGGGCTGATTGAGGCTCATAGTGTTTTTTAAATGTGGGTGTTGCCCTTACAGCTTTAATGGCTTATTTGCCCTTATTAGCTGCTTCCAGAATCCCTGGAGGTGGTAGATTTATCTGGTTATTTCCTAATCCCATCGTCTGTGATCCTCTGGAATACAGTGCAGCCTGATTTTCCTGAGAAAATCTAGCACTTGGCCTAAACTGCCTTGGGCGCCCCCCCCTCCCCCCGTCCACATGCTCACTCGTCACCTTCATTCCTCCCCTAGAGATGCAGCCTCCCGCAGGGCCCTGCAGGCAGCCATCCAGCAGTTGGCTGAGGCCCAGCCGGAAGCCACTGCTAAGAACCTTCTGCACTCTCTGCAGTCTTCAGGCATCGGCTCCAAGGCAGGTGTCCCCAGGTGAGTCTAAAGGTGGTGGCCCAAGGGGGTTGACGGAGTCCTCCCGGGACAATCCGGTGCAGGGGAGCGTCACTGAGCAGGTGTCAGTGTGCCTGTCCCTTTCCCCTTTGCTGCTCTGCATGGTGCCGGCAATCTGCCTTCTGAATGGAGGGAGGAGCCAGGATGGCAGGAGGAGAAACCAGGTGCCCACCAGGCAGGGAGTGGGAGAAACCATCTTTTTCTTTTCTTTTTTTTTTTTTTTTATAGTTGTGCAAGGTGGTAGTTTAGCTGAGGAGGCCTGCACTCTCTGTCCTGAATTGTCACAGATGGTTTCTGGGGAACTGGCTTCAAGTTCTGCCCAGTTGTAGATTAAGGGAGGATCCTACATACCAAGCAGGGCCTCATGCTGACCATTTGTCCTTAAGATGGAGCTGCTCTGACTCACCTCTTGCCTGCCTCTCCTCCCTCTGCAGCAAGAGCAGCGGCTCGGCCGCCCTGCTGGCCCTGTCCTGGACCTGCCTCCTGGTGCGCATCGTCTTTCCCGCGAGAGCCAAGCGGCAGGGGGACATCTGGAACAAGCTGGTAGGTTCCTCCGGCCTTTGGAGTCTGTTCTGCATTATTTTATTAGTTCTTTATTTTGTTTGCAATCTTTTGCTGTTATAAAAACACATTGCAGTGAATATCCTCGCACAGATGCCATTAGTACACATGCATGTGGAACTGGGCACATTCTTCAGCTGCCCTTTTTCTCAGGGCGGCAGGTCACACTGCTCACCCGTGTCCGTGGCATTTGAGGCACATGAAGTCTCTGAGGTGTTTTTAGTTGAGTGCGGGTTCCGCGCCTCATTCTGGATTGCACAGTGAGCTCCGCACTGCCGGGGTCATCTTCCTGGTGGGTCTTCCTCTTCTGTGTCCACAGTGCCTAGCATAGTGCCTGCCGTTTAGTCAGTGTGCAGTAAGTATTTGTGGAATAAATAAAGTAAAAGTTGAGGCAGATAAATACGTAAAAGAGGATGCTTGTTCTTTTCCTGCATGCCACTTAACTCCTCTGGAATTATATATTCATTGTGTGTTTATTTGTTTAATACCCTTTTCTTCCTTTTGACTCTAAGGTGCATGGAAGCAGGGACCATGCCTGTGTTGGTCTCCGTGTATTTTCTTTCTTTCTTTTTTTTTAAAATATATTTTATTGATTTTTTACAGAGAGAGGGATAGAGAGCTAGAAACGTCAATGAGAGAGAAACATTGACCAGCTGCCTCCTGCACACCCCCCACCGGGGATGTGCCCGCAACCAATGTACATGCCCTTGACCGGAATCGAACCTGGGACCTTTCTTCTTCTTTTTTTTTTTTTTTTTTTTTTAATATATTTTATTGATTTTGTACAGAGAGAAAGGGAGAGAGATAGAGAATTAGAAACATCGATGAGAGAGAGTCATCAATCAGCTGCCTCTTGCACACCCCCTACTGGGGATATGCCCGCAACCAAGGTACATGCCCTTGACTGGAATTGAACCCGGGACCCTTCAGTCCCCAAGCCGACGCTCTATCCATTGAGCCAAACCAGTCCCGGCGAACCTGGGACCTTTCAGTCCGTAGACCGACGCTCTACCACTGAGCCAAACCGGTTTCGGCTCTCCGTGTATTTTCATTGTTTGACTCACTGGGTGCTCAGCAAATACTTATTAAGGATGTGCTTGAGTGAACAGGGTCATTGCAGAGGGGTGGAGGGCTGGAGGCCAGAGGGAGAGGCCTAGTGGAGATGAGCCCAGGGTTTGCAGGCCTGACGAAGGTCGTGGCCAAGCTGGGAGGCCAATGCAACCTCCACTCCTGTGTCACATCCTGACCCGAGCCCCTCCTTTCTGGCAGGTGGAGGTGCAGTGCCTGCTCCTGCTGGAGGTGCTGGGTGGCTCCCACAAGCACGCCGTGGATGGCGCCGTGAAAAAGCTCACCAAGCTGTGGAAAGAGGTGACAGGAGGCAGCAGGGGTGGTGGGCATTGCTGCTTCTGTGCCATCCCAGGTGCTCATCATCATCATCATCATCTGCTTTACACGTTTCCTCCTCAGAACCCCAGCCTGGTGGAACAGTACTTATCAGCCATTCTCAGCCTAGAACCCAACCAGAACTACGCGGGCATGCTGGGGCTGCTGGTGCAGTTCTGCACGAGCCACAAGGAGATGGACGTGGTCAACCAGCACAAGGCAAGTGGACTCCCTGGAGGGGAGGAGGGGGAACTGGATTTGTCCTGTGGCCCCAGCTGCTGGCCTTGTCTGGAGCTTGTTGGTTTTCTCACTCAGGACCTGACCTTTCTCCATGCACTTTGAGAAGTTGGCAAGTTTTTGCACCATGTCTGGTTTGGGGAGAATCCTGGCATAGTTTTGAGAGGATAGCCTGTTGATGCAGTCATTCATTCTCCCACAGCTGAGCAGCTGCCATGTGCCAGACACTGTGCCAGGTGTTAGGATGCAGTGGTGAGCATGGAGCTGTGATCCGTGCCCTGGTTATATCTGAGATACACACTACAGAGGGAAAATGCAAGAAGCCATGATACTCTGTAACCGGGGACCTTACTTAGGTTGTGGGTCAGGGAACACACCTCTAATGAAGGGACCTAAACGGTGAATAAGCCTTAGGTCGAGAGGTGAGAAAGAGCATTTGGGCAGAAAAAGCAGTCTGGGAGGAGGCCAGTGGGGTTGGAGAGTCTTGAGTGGGGAAGGGAGGTCGGCCACGTAGGTAGCAGGCAGGCCTTGTGAGCCATGCCGAGGACTTTGGACTTGTGGTCCCTCTTTGCTTGACACTGTGATATTTGGGGCACTGATTTGTGTTTTTTTGGAGACACTCCCACTAGAGGGACCTCACAGGCCAGGGATGAGATATTCAGAACGTCACTAAGTCTTTGTATTCTCTAGAGTGCGCTGCTGGATTTTTATGTGAAGAACATCCTGATGAGCAAAGTGAAGCCTCAGAAGTATCTATTGGTGAGTGAGCGGTAGGGCGCACTCACCCGGACAAGCTCACCCCCACTTTCAAGTCTGGGTCAGAGCTGTCCTGGATTCTTGGTCTGTTCGCGTGAGGACTGCGCCTGACTCCTTCCTCCTTCTAGGATAGCTGTGCCCCGCTGCTCCGATACATGTCCCACTCGGAATTTAAGGATCTGGTACTGCCCACCATCCAGAAGTCCCTACTGAGGAGTCCCGAGAATGTCACTGAAAGTAGGTTGTTGCCAAACGGGGCATGAGAGGGAGGCAGTGTCTGCTAGGCGGCACCCCTGACACGTGGCAGCAGGAAGCGTTGGGACTGGGGTGAGGGACGTGCTCACTGTCGTCTTCCTCATTGGGACTTTGGGCGAGATCAGGGACCCTTTCAGAATATGTTGGAAGTCACGGCCCTCTTCAGAAGAAAGCACAGAAGTGTATCGGCTTCGAGTACTGCATGCAGTTTTAGAGGTCCAGGAACCTTCTGGAGACCATTCAAGAACCTCTTCTCCAGATAGTTTGAACTTGGTGTGGAGGTGGCACTTGAAACCATAGGGTACTTGAAACTTCGAGTCTCTGACTTTATTCATCTTGCTAAAGGTGTAGGTAGAATGCCTGAGGGACACTTTTGCCGATTGGGATGGGGCAGTGTGCAACTCTGCAGCAGAGCGTTGGGCAAAGGTGTGAGCACTCAGGTGGCCATAAAAGATGAAGAGTAGTCACAGTTCTGTGTGTCTAGCTAGCAGGCCGGGTGG
Source organism: Pipistrellus nathusii (assembly GCA_963693515.1). Classification (NCBI taxonomy): domain Eukaryota; kingdom Metazoa; phylum Chordata; class Mammalia; order Chiroptera; family Vespertilionidae; genus Pipistrellus; species Pipistrellus nathusii. Next base: position 22,091,198 of record OY882876.1, on the reverse strand, counting down.
TATTTGTGGGCAGCAGGCCAAAAATGGGTGTTACATCTGTGACTAACCTGGTCAGCGCTTTCTGCCCCCCTCAGCCATCTCCAGTCTGCTGGCATCAGTGACGCTCGACCTCAGCCAGTACGCCATGGACATTGTGAAAGGCCTGGCCGGTGCGTGTCCCGACCCCTCCCCAGCCCCTCGAATGGCACCTTGGGTTCTGGTTGTCCTTGTCCCAGTTATTGGAGAAACAGCTCAGGTTAGAAATTACCCTAAACGGCACCTGCATAGTTTCTTCCCAGAGATCTTTTGTGAGAACTAGAGCTAGGATTGCAGAGCGGGAACATGGGAAAGACAGAGGTAAGAGCCTGGATCCTCAGCACCGCTGAGCAGCAGCTGTCTGTGTGTCCAGGTCAGCTGAGGTCCAACAGCCCCCGCCTGATGGACGAGGCGGTGCTGGCGCTGCGGAACCTGGCCCGCCAGTGCAGTGACTCCTCCGCCATGGAGGCCGTGACCAGGCACCTGTTCGCTATCCTTGGAGGTGAGTGGGCCTTTGTGGCCATGGGTGGTTTTTAACCTTTTTCTTAACATTTTTTCTCTTAGATTTTCTCTAAGAATCTTTTTTTAGGGGAGAAAGCTAGTAAATATGATTTTAAACCCAGCTTCACAATAGGCTATTTCTGGAGTCAGAAGCTGCATCTTGATATCACACACATGGTCCCCGGGAAGGGTGGCAGATGTGAATTTGAATGTTTGCCATCTCTCCTCAGGCTCGGAGGGAAAACTAACTGTTGTAGCCCAGAAGACCAGCGTCCTCTCAGGTATAGAATTAACCCGCGGGTCCTGGGCGGTGTGGTGGTGAGGAGGTGTAAGTAACTGTTAGGGAGGCGAGTCCTTCTTTGGATCTTGACTCCTCTGGCCTCCTGGGACATCCCCGCATGGCTCCCAGAACTGCCACCTGCCTGCCTGGCACGCGGGACCTGTGGAAGTCCAGCGGGAGGCCTGGCCTCTGCAGGGGGGTGGGAGGAGGAGCAGTGATGGCCAGAGGAGGGGCTTGGCTGCCTGGGAGGAGGGCAGCAGCAGGAAGGCTCCCGCGTGGGTGGTTTTGTGGTGGCGAGGAGTTGAGCAGGGGTCTCCTGCCTTGTAGGGATCGGGAGTGTCAGTCATCACGTGGTGTCTGGGCCTTCCAGTCAAGTCCTGAATGGGACCGTGGCTGAGCTGTTCATCCCGTTCCTCCAGCAAGAAGGTAATGCTGTGCAGGTGGTGAGCATCGGTGGGGACCCGTGCTGGACCCCGCACTCCCCCTCAGCCTGCCACGAGCCCCTCCGGAAGGCACTCCTGCCCGAGCGTCGGCTCCGCTCCCTTGTACTCCTGCTTGCTTCCTGCGCCCCCAGCCACAATGTGATGCAGGTCTGAGATGTCGGGCTGACGGGACTTCTGCTTGCCCTAGTTCACGAAGGCACCTTGGTGCATGCCGTCTCCGTCCTGGCTCTCTGGTGTAATCGCTTCACCACGGAGGTGCCCAAGAAGCTCACCGAGTGGTTCAAGAAAGCCTTCAGCCTTAAAACCTCCACCTCCGCAGTGAGGCACGCCTACCTGCAGTGCATGCTGGCTTGCTTCCGAGGTGAGATGCTGCCCCTCCCCGCGGCAGGGGGCCCAGCTTTTAGGGCATCGTTACTGTCTCAGGCTTTCCCTTTTGTCCAGCTCATGTTTGTGTCATTTCTTCCCGAGTCTCTAGGAGCACCAGCTCAATCTTCATGACACATTCTGGCCTCTCCCTCCCATTAGACCTTTAAGGACAAAGTTTTATTCCGAGAGGACCCACAACCAGAACCTGGCACTATATTCTGAAATCATGGCGGAATGCTTTTGATAGGACTGCTTTATTTATTTATTTACTTTTTTAATATATTTTATTGAATTTTTACCGAGAGGAAGGGAGAGAGATAGAGAGTTAGAAACATCGATGAGAGAGACATTTATCAGCTGCCTCTTGCACATCTCCTACTGGTGATATGCCCGCAACCAAGGTACATGCCCTTGACCAGAATTGAACCCGGGACTCTTCAGTCCGCAGGCTGACGCTCTATCCACTGAGCCAAACCGGTTTCGGCGATAGGACTGCTTTAAAAGGTCCAGTTTATATAACTGGACCCACAACCTCTGCCCTTGCTTCACCGCTGACAAACCTGTCATTGGGCACGGGCATCCACCTCCTTCCCAAACAGCTAGGGAAACTTTCAAATCTGTAGGAGCTTGATCTCCAGGTAAAAAGCTCTAACTAATATTGGTTTCCGCCTCTGAGATAGGCTTATATTTCTTCTTTTTGAAAGTTTAAATAGGGATGAGCTGCGTTTAAAGAAATGGTAGGCTTGAGTTTGGCCCTGGCTCTCTCTCAGACCAGCTGTGTGGTTTTGGGCAACTCACTTAACCTCTCTCGCGCTGTTTGCTTACCCATCAAATAAATAGCTGCACTCCTGGGTTAGCAAGGATCCTCCTAGATCTAACCCGATGTTTGTGGAGTTTGATTTAAGCCCAGGTTCTGATTCCAGTTCTTCCTGGTATTTCACAAGGTAGCTGAGGGTTTTAGTAGCCACTTCAGACCTGGGTGGGCAACTCCTTCCTTGGTTAGCTTGTCACCCCCAAGAGTTAGGGTGTTCTGTAAGGTGCTGTGCTCTCTCCGCAGGTGACACGCTGCTGCAGGCCCTGGACTTACTCCCCTTGCTCACCCAGACGGTGGAGAAGACAGCTTCCCAAAGCACTCAGGTTCCCCCCGTCACCGAAGGCGTCGCCGCGGCCTTGCTGCTCTTGAAGCTTTCGGTGGCCGACTCCCAGGCTGGTGAGAGTCAGGAGCCGTCCGGGAAGGCCGCAGACCATGGCCGCTTTCTGAGTCTCGGGGAGGAGTGTTGTGATGTTTAGGCTTTTATAGGATCAGCATGGCCACTTACTGAATTGGGTCAGCCACCCGGCAGCTTGTCATCTGCTGGGATGAGCCTAGGAGTCACATTGGGTGATGGGAAGACAGCCAGGGCCTCTGTCACTGTCTCCAACCTGCGGCCCCAGTGCCCTGGGACGGGCTCTTGTAGATAATGCCCAGGCTAACCTGGGTTTAGAAGTGCACTTTTTAAAAAGTTGGTTTTACATCTGTATGGTGTACCATGGAAAGCTTCCCCTTAGCCAGCCTATCTTCCAACCTCTGAGTTCCTCTCCCTAGGCAGTATTACCAGTTTCATCTGGTCAATTTGTCATTGATCAGACACACCAGGTAACAAACTGTATATGCCATGTTATGTACTAAACATAACTTGGAAAAGTCCCAAATGAGCACAACAAAAAGAGCCTTCACATTCTTTTTTGGGCTACCTGGTATCCCGTGCTCTCTTTAGTCTACCTTCTGCTCTGCGTGCAGACTTGCCTGCTCTTACTCCTGTGGTTAGGAACGGAGCTCGACTCTGCATACAATATGCGTGCCATCTGTGCACATGCACGGCACTGGGCTCCCTGCGGGGAGGACTTCGCCTCAGCAAACGTCAGGCTGTTTCACTCTAGTGGGAGAGAGATGCACATAGATGTCTCTCATTTAAAGCAAAATGTGGCATTAATGCTGTTTTGAAGGAGGGATTGCTTTTAGTTTAGGACTGGGTTTCAGAAAAGGCTTCATAGAGGAGGGAGCATTTGTACGAGGGCCTGAGAGGCCAGGAGGATTTCACCAGCTGGACGGGAATAGTCCGGTGTGGGTTCAGACCAGCCCCAGTCAGGAAGGGCAAGGGAAGGCCCATGTGTGAACCTCAAGCCTTTCAGCCTGGCGCAGAGAGGCGGGAAATCCTGATGGGAGGCAGCCTGTCTGGGCTCCTGTGGGCAGCAGGCAGCCGCGGAAGGCTTTCCTGTGGGCGACGACACCAGAAGGACTGGTCTGCTTTCCGGCCTGGAGGGCAGAGAGCCTAGAGGTGACCTGTCCCTGCAGTGCAGGGTCTGCAGCAAAGCCAGCCCCAGCAGTTTCAGGCTGGAGGGGCCCAGCCTCGTGGGCCTGGTGAGTGGTGCCATCAGGTGACCTTTTGTTTCTGGCAGAGGCCAAGCTGAGCAGTTTCTGGCAGCTGATCGTGGATGAGAAGAAGCAGATTTTCACTTCTGAGAAGTTCCTGCTCCTGGCTTCAGAGGATGGTGCGTTACCCCTTCATGGACTCAAGGGTGGGGCTGCATCTCTCTCTTACGGAGGGTCCTCAGCGAAGGCTCCGCCCTGACTGCCTGTTGTGACCAGTCACCTTTGCAGAGGCGTGGGCCAAAGTGATCTGGCCAAGGCCTTGGCTGTCCTGGGAATGATTGCATTCCCGTGGGGTGGGGAAGGTCAGGGAAGTGGGGAGAAGTGGGAGATTTGTGGAGAGCACTGTGACTGTGGAGCTGAGAGATTGGGTGTAATTATAGCTGATTGGGTAATTGGTGCTGCCTCAGGTTTTCCTACATTCAGAAGCAGAGTGAAGTTCTGGTGGAGTGTGGTTGGCTCCAGGAGACACAGAAACTACTGGTTTCTCTTCGGGAAGAGAGGGAACAGTTGATCTTTAAATGTATGTTTAAAATCCTGGGTTTCCTTGCGGGGTCTGCCGCTAATTGGTGATTTGAAGAGTCTTTTGACTCATAAATCACAACATCCTATTATTGAGCTACAATTATTAGTCACTACTTGATTTAAGATGGCTTAATATAGGAAATACAGTCACATAATTCAAATCAAAAGATCCAAGAGTATCTACACTGAAATTTATATTCCCTACTTTGCTCTCTCGCTGCCCCGTTTCCTGGCCAAAGAGAGAACCAATTTTATTAGCTTCTGTGCATCCTTGATATTTTATTTCTGTTCCAGTAAATATCTTTTATATGTTAGTTCTCTACCTTTTTTGCACAAACGGTAGCTTGCCTCCTATAAGCAATGTGCTGTCTAGACTTGGAAATCACTCCACGTCAGTATAGAGTGAGTGTCCTCATTCCTTTTTTAGAGGTGCATAGTCTTTTATTTTTATTTATTTTAATATATTTTTATTGATTTCAGAGAGGAAGGGAGAAGGAGGGAAAGAGAGAAACATCAATGAGAGAAAAACATTGATCATCTGCTTTCTGCATATCTCCTTATTGGGGATCAATCCCACAATCCGGGCATGTACGCTTGACTGGAATTGAACCTGGGACCCATCTGTCTGCTGGCTGATGCTCTATTCACTGAGCCAAACTGGCTAGGGCTGCATAGTCATTTTTAATTAATTAAAAGAAAGTGTATATTTTCTTTACTCCACACACATGTTCACAGTAAGCAAAAAGAGGAAGCCCTAATGAGCTGTCATCCCACAGCCAGTGGTAATCGCTCTTACATTTGGGTGTTTATGGTCCAGTTCTTTCTGGAAGTGTTCTCTGTTTTAAAATCACACTTGTTGTTTCTCCCCCTTCTAGCCCTGTGTACTGTGCTACATCTGACCGAGAGGCTTTTCCTCGACCACCCGCACAGACTCACCGGCAGCAAAGTCCAGTACGTGAGCCCGCCTACCTTTCCCCTTGGGCACCTTTCCGCTTGGGCCAGCGGAGGGGAACCTGGCAGGAGCCTGAGAAACGGGGCCGAGGGGCGTAGCAGGGCTGGCTGTGGAGAACCCCGCCTGGCCTAGGCCTAAAACCAGCACGGTCTGTCCCTGTCCTCGCAGGCAGTACCACCGGGCTCTGGTGGCCGTGCTCCTGAGCCGCACCTGGCACGTGCGCAGGCAGGCCCAGCAGACAGTTCGGAAGCTGCTGTCCTCTCCCGGGGGCTTCAAGCTGGCGTATGGGCTCCTGGAGGAGCTGAAGGCCGTCCTCAGTTCTCACAAGGTGAGGCGCTCAGACCTGCCTCACCAACCTGCTCCTGCCATGGATTTTGGATGGGCTGCTCCTGGACTTCCCTCCCTCCCTCCCGGCCTCCCTCCCGGCCTCCTTCCCTCCCTCCTCCTCCCTCTCCCTCCCTTCCTCCTTCCTTCTCTCTCCCTTCCTTCTTCAGACTCTGTGATGCCAGAATCTTCTCTCCTGCCCTTAAGCTCCAGTAACACCTGGTTCACACACAGTTGATTCTTCAACAGGGTGGGGATTAGGTAGGGGCACTGACCTCCCTCACAGCTGAAAATTGGAGTGTAACTGCAGTCAGTCTTCTGCGTACGTGGGGTTGGCCCTTGAACAGCGGAACAGCATGGTTTGAACTGTGTGGGTAGTCAAACTGCCTGAGTCCAATTGCATGTGAGTGGACCTGTGCAGTTCAAACCCATGTCCCTCAAGGGGCCACTGCAATTCCTTTTCCTTTTCAGACTCTTTCTTCTCATGCTTTTTCATATGTAACTCAACCTTTTTATTCTTTTTTTAAAAAAAATATTTTATTGATTTTTTATAGAGAGGAAGGGAGAGAAGTAGAGAGTTAAAAACATCGATGAGAGAGAAATATCAATCAGCTGCCTCCCGCACACCCCCTACTGGGGATGTGCCTGCAACCAAGGTACATGCCCTTGACCGGAACTGAACCTGGGACCCTTCAGTCTGCAGGCCGCCGCTCTATCTACTGAGCTAAACCAGTTTCGGCAACCTTTTTATTTTTGAGTAATTAAATAACACTGTATTTTTAAGGTACTTTGTAATTTTTAAAGCATTTTCTATCCATTCTCCCCTTTGACTTTTCACAAGGGTTTTACAAGGCAGACAGGCTTCCTGCCTTTTTATGTGAGTTGTGCAGGGTTCCAGGAGCTGAAATGACTGGCACAGGGTCACAGTGGTGGCTGGCAGACCTGACTCCCACTTCAGTGCATGCTGTGCCCTGCTTCCCTCCCTCTTAGTCTGCTGGAGGATGCAGTGCCATGACAGACTTGTGGCCACGGGCTGGGTCTCCTAGACCAGTTTCTGTTGCCTTCTTCCTCAGCCGCTGAGCTTTTCATGTGCAAAGTCCCAGGTGCTTCCTCCTTCCAGGCACATCTCATCGCCTGCAGGTCCCCATGCAGGAGCTGGGCATGTCTGCTTTAGCACAGACCCCTGAGGACAACATGAGCGAGAGGCAGCTGTGTCCTTGGGTGCAAGGCCTGCACAGGGCTCCGAGCAGTGGATGCTCATGTGTTGTCTTCACGCAGGTGCTGCCCTTAGAGGCTCTGGTGACTGATGCTGGGGAGGTGACTGAGGCCGGCAAGGCCTACGTGCCTCCTCGAGTCCTGCAGGAGGCTCTGGGCATCATCTCCAGGGTGCCAGGGCTGGAGGGCGACACCAGCAACACCGAACAGCTGGCCCAGGAGATGCTGATAATCTCCCATCACCCCTCTTTAGGTCTGTGGCTGTCCCAGGTATGGGAGGGGCGGGGTATATGGGGCAGGGTACCAGCGGGCTGAGCAGAAGGCTTTAAATTGCTCCCCTCTCCGTTCAGTGGCAGTGCAGTCTGGACTCTGGCCAGCACTTCTAGCCAGAATGAAGATTGATCCCGAAGCCTTTATCACCAGGCACCTGGATCAGATCATTCCCAGGATCACCACCCAGAGTCCCCTGAATCAGGTGATGGGTGCGGGAGTTGGTGCTGGCCTCAGGTCACAATTCAGAAAGGGGAATGCAGAGAAACGGGTGGCGGTGTGATGAAATGTGGGTTTTGGCCCCTTGGGTTGCCAGCGATAGAAAATGCCAACTAGTTTGAGCACAGAAGGGAATTTATTGCCTCATTTAACTGCAAACTCCCAGGATCTGACTGGACAGGAGCTCAGCTGTCATCCTCAGGACATCGTAGGTAGTGCCTCTTTCCTGTCTGTGTCTTCATTTGTGTCTTGTACCTGCTTCCCATGATGTGGGCTCCATTCTCCAGCAGTCTCTCTCTGTTTGGTGGTAGGACAGCTGCTAGAGTTCCAGGCTTACAACTTGTCCTCCGTGAGTTCCAGTGGAAGGAGCTTTTCCAGTCATTTCAGTTGGCATGGGGTCTCCCTGCCCTGGGCGACCTGACTTGGGTGCTGTGTTCATCCCTGGGCGGGTCCTTTTGGATGGGCTACATGCTCACCCCGGGAAAGCAGTAAGCTTGCTGAGAAGGCAGGCACTTGCTGTAGCTCTCCTCCTGTGGAAATCGCTCAGAAAGATCCAGCAGGGACGAGAAGAAGCAGTCGGTTGCCAGGGGCTCTTAGGCCAGGTGGCGCACATTCCAGTGGCACATACCAACTGTCTGTGTTTGTCTGGCAGTCTTCCATGAATGCCATGGGCTCCCTTTCCCTCCTGTCCCCGGACCGGGTCCTTCCACAGCTCATCAGCACCATCGCCGCCTCAGTGCAGAACCCTGCCCTGCACCAGGTGACACGGGAGGAGTTTGCCATCATGCAGACCCCTGCCGGGGAGCTGTACGACAAATCCATCATCCAGAGGTGAGATACCGCCAGGCACCAGCCTTCCTTTTTCTTGCCCAGAAGATGGAGACAACACCTCTCTGCAGGGTTGTTGTGAAGAATGAATGAAACCATCCCTCCGCTTCTTGGACAAGTGCCTGCTCTGTCCCAGGCACGTGCTTAAGCGAGAGCATGTTGGCATTCGGCACTCCTCTGGTGCATGCTACGTAAATGCTAGCGGAGCTGCCTTAGGGGAGGCTAAGGGGACTGGGGCCGTTTTGAAGCTGGCTGATCACTCGCTCTGCTGTTTCAGTGCCCAGCAGGACAGCATTAAAAAGGCCAACATGAAGCGAGAGAACAAAGCTTATTCCTTTAAGGAGCAGATCATCGAGCTGGAGCTGAAGGAGGTGAGTATACAGCCGCAGTGCGTGCGGGGTCTGACCGAGCATGGTGCCCTCAGGCTGGTGGCATTTCCTGTAGCGCATATACCCCTCCCTTCAGTCACCTGTGGCGCCTCTGATGCCGCCTATCTATGCTTTATTTACTCTTTCTCAGTAGCTTTTTCCAGCCCAAACTCAAGGAAAATAAATATATCTCTCCATGGGATACTGGCGGCAGTTCATACATTTCCTTCCCTAAGTGGTGCTGCTTGAATTCGTGTCTGTCCACCCAGCGCCTTGATGGCTGGGACCCGTCTTTACTCTGAGCAACGGCCCAGGGCTGCCTCTGGGAATCGTGGTTTGAGGCTGCATTCAGCTTGTTACACTGTGTGGTGCCTTTGCCTGTCTCGGAGCCTTTGCCCTTCCGCCGTCTTTATGAATCTGGCTTCTTGTCTTTCTCAGACATGTCCATGTCTGCCTCTCAGAGGGACCGCCCTGCCCACCTAGCCAAAGCTGACCCGCCCTTCTTGGTTACTGTGCATCCTATTATTCCCTTTATGGCATTTGCCACAAAGTCATGTTGTATACGTATTTGGTTACATGTTCATTATCTTTCTTCACCCACCACATTGTGTGCCCGTGAGGCAGGGACTTGGTCTCATTCCCCACAGTGTCCCCAGCATCTAGAACAGCGCCTGGTGCAGTGTAGGTGCCCAGTCCGTACTTGTTGAATGAATGAGGGCTTGCTTAGCCTTTTTCAGCTGTAAGCTTATACCGGGGAAAAGAGGATTTGCAGGGAGGGGTGGGTTAGGAGGGAGGGTGAAGTTTTGATTTTGAAGCTGTGTGGATCAGAATGCCCTTTTCAGCACATTGAGGGGCACTTCAATTCTCTAACATATAAAAGGCCTGCCTTGGTTTGTCAGAGAATCCAGTAAGAAATCTCTTCTCTACCTGCCATCTCGGTTCTGTAGGAGCCAGGTGGCTGCGGACTTGGTGGGAGGTGGGGAGACCACATGCTGGGGTTTGGGCCCCAGTCACAGACTGAGAGCTGACACGGTACTGACTGTGGAGCCAAGCTCGCCCTCTGTGGGGAGGGAGGTCTGTTCCCTGGAGATGGAATTGCTTTGCGCATTGCCTTCAGGAGATAAAGAAGAAGAAGGGCATCAAAGAGGAGGTGCAGCTCACCAGCAAGCAGAAGGAGATGCTGCAGGCCCAGCTGGACAAGGAGGCGCAGATCCGGAGGCGGCTGCAGGAGGTGAGTGGTCTGTTCGTCAGTGTGTTGGACAGCTCAGGCCTGCTCCTGGCTGCCCCAGAGCAGGGCCCCACTGACCTGCCTCCTGGGACAACTCTGCTTGCAGCTGGACGGTGAGCTGGAGGCGGCGCTAGGACTGCTGGACACCATCCTGGCTAAGAACCCATCTGGCCTGACCCAGTACATCCCTGTTTTGGTCGAGTCTTTCCTGCCCTTGCTGAAATCTCCTCTGGCCGCTCCCCGGATCAAGAACCCTTTCCTGTCCTTGGCTGCCTGTGTCATGCCCCCTCGACTCAAGGCTTTGGGTCAGTCCTTGTTTGCTGACTGTTGGGAAGGGGGCGGGGATGCCCCTGAACACTGGTGGGAGCCAGGGGTGACTTAGGTACTGACTTCTGTTTCCATACTGAAGTGCCTGAGGGACCTCCAGCTGCATGTCAGGAGCAACATTTTCTTTCTGTTCTGCCTGTTTGCTGTGCCTTCACTCTGAGGCCCAGGGTTTAGATGTTAGTGTGATCTTATTTTTCTTAATATTTTGTTAATGAGAATTACTTTTTAATATATATTTCTATTGATTTCAGAGAGGAAGGGAAAGAGATAGAAACATCAATAATGAGAGAGAATCATTGGCCAGCTGCCTTCTGCATGCCCCCCTGGTGATTAAGCCCGCAACCCAGGCATGCGTCCTGACTGGGAATTAAACTGTTACTTCCTGGTTCATAGGTCAGTGCTCAACCACTGAGCCATGCCGGCTGGGCAGTCAGTGTGATCTTTCTATAGCAGTTTTAAAACTAAGAAGTCAAGGACAGAGGCTGTGGGGGTGGTTTGGTGCCATGTGGCTGGTTAGTGGAGCCTAGAGCTCCTGATGAGCCATGTGTCAGTGAGGAGAGGTCTCTAAGTTTTAGCTTTCTGTTTGCTGGGGTGAAACAGGTTAGGTAGGGTGGCTGGGAATTGAGAGAGAATCATCGACCAGCTGCCTCTTGCACACCCCCCACTGGGGATGTGCCCGCAACCAAGGGACATGCCCTTGACCAGAATCGAACCTGCAGACTTCCTTCCTAGCCTAAAGGGAACGTTGCCCTGTCTGAGGCTAGATTAAGAACTTTCTGAGTGAAAATGAATTCTGGAAAAATAAATCTATAATAGAAGGTAATAGGCTGATGTTTGCCAGAGGGGAGGGGGATTGGGGAACTGGGGGAAAAGGTGAGATTAAGAAGTACAAATTGGAAGAAAAAAAGAAAAAAAAAAGTACAAATTGGGCTGAAACCAAACCAATAAAAAATATACATATATTAAGAAGTACAAATTGGTAATTACAACACAGTGACGGGGATGTAAAGAACAGCCCAGGGAATGTTGTCAGTAATAGTGTAATAACTATGGATGGTGCCAGGTGGGGACTGGGAATATCAGGGGGAACACTTTGTAAGTATATGAGTTTCTAATGACTATGCCGTACACCTGAAATTAAGACAAAATAATATTGAATGTAAACTATAATTGAAATGTATATATATAAAAGGCTAAGCGACTGGACTTGCTAAGCGACAGGTATGATACACACTGACCACCATACGCTCAACACAGTAGCTTTGCAGAGTGCCATCTCACACACTCCAGGCCCCTTGGACTGCTGGTTTCGGCCCGATCCCCTCAGGCCAGGCCAAGGGACCCTACCTGTTGGAGGGATCCCGCTCACTCCCCAGACACCCTTTGAGCCCTCGCACCACCCCAGGTGCGGTCAGCCAGGGAGGGACCACTGTCTCGCCAGTCCTGCCCCACCGTCCACCAAATTAATTTCCTTTTAATGTGCATGAATCTGTGCACCAGGCCTCTAGTATAAAATAAAAAAAGAGCCGTCACCAGTTTGGCTCAGTGGATAGAGCGTCGGCCTGCGGACTGAAAGGTCCCGGGTTCGATTCTGGTCAAGGGCATGTCCCTTGGTTGCGGGCACATCCCCAGTGGGGGGTGTGCAAGAGGCAGCTGGTCGATGATTCTCTCTCAACGATGTTTCTAACTCTCTATCCCCCTCTCTTCCTCTCTGTGAAAAATCAATAAAATATATTTAAAAAAAAACCCAAACAAACGTGGAAAAGGATTTCCAGTCAGTGCACATGGCGCCTGTCAGAGCTGTCACCTGGCTGCTGGGCCTGCTGCTTGGAAGGTGGGAACACCATGTGAATAGAGCTTTGCTCTTGGCTGAATACCGCTTGGGTAGCTTATGCCTTCTTCCAGCGTGCTTTTCATTTCTTAGTGTCAGGACACCTCCCTGCCTGCCGACCCTTCGAGCTGTCATGGAGAGGAGATGCAAATTTAAGTTAAGGACAGGGCACAGCAGATGTGATTGCTATTAGTCAGAGGGACATGGCACCTCTGTGCTGGGCCAGATTCTTTGAGTCTTTGTGGGTCATCCCCCTGGGTCTCTTTTTGTTGGTACAGGCACCTTGGTGAGCCATGTGACTCTGCGCCTGCTGAAGCCAGAGTGCGCCCTGGATAAGTCATGGTGCCAGGAAGAGCTGTCGGTGGCTGTGAAGAGGGCGGTGACCCTGCTGCACAGTCACACCATCACCAGCACGGTGCGCAAGGGTGAGCCCGGTAAGGAGGCACAAAGGACACTCGGTGGCACGAGCTGGTGCAGGAAGTGGATGAGCTGCCTCGTCCCCTGGGCTTCCTGAGGCTGCGGCCATTGGCGACTCTCCGCCCTCCTTGGCCTTGGCTTCCGCATTTGGAAAACGGCGGTGGGGGGAGGGAGAGTTGGACCAGTGGAAGATTTCTGTGATTTGCTGCAACCCCACTGAGGGTTTACTTCTTGTCACTGGAATATACTTGTCTATTTTAGCTCACATTCTGGAACTGGGCAGTGTTTGGGGTGGGAGCAGGCTTGGCCGTCCTCCCTGCTGTCATACTGTGTGCTTCTGGGTGTCAGAAAGGGCCTCCAGCTCTCCCCTCTGCCCACTTGCCCTGAGGATGGAAACTGAGGCAGCAGCGCCCAGTGCCCCGCCCGGCCTGCAGGATTGTGTCTGCTTGTTGCTCACAGATGCTGCACCCCTGTCCGCGCCGGCCTTTTCCTTAGTCTTCCCGTTTCTGAAGATGGTGCTGACCGAGATGCCCCACCACAGTGAGGAGGAGGAGGAGCGCATGGCTCAGATTCTTCAGATCCTCGCTGTCCACGCCCGGCTGAGGGCCTCACCCAGCACCCCGCCTGGGCGCGTGGACGAGGTTGGCAGGGCCCCTGAGCTCTTTGGCTGGGGGAGGGTGGGGGGTAGGGGCTTTTGACACTTCCTGGCCCATCAGTAGTTCTGTGGGGCTCGGGGTGTGGGTTTAGATGGTAGCAGCTTTTGGTGGAGAACCCAAATGTTCTCTACAGGTCTCCAAACTCTTGTTGGGAATTTCTAACCCAAAGAAGTGGAAGGATTTTGAATTAATTTATTGTGTTTATTTTATTTCTAACTCAGAAGATAACACTGGCCACTTTCCCTTTGATTTACGACTATGAGATTGAATCTTTTTAATAGGTTGTGTTATAAAAGTTTGCCAAAATCATGCATATGTTTTTTTAAAATATATTTTTATTGATTTCTGAGAGGCAGGGATAGGGAGAGACAGAGAGAAGGAAACAATGATGAGAGAGAATCATTCTTTGATTGGCTGCCTCCTGCATGGCCCCCCACTAGGGACTGAGCCAGTAACCCAGGCACATGCCCTTGACTGGAATTGAATCTGGGACCCTTCAGTCCATGGGCTGGTGCTCTATCCACTAAACCAAACCGGCCAGGGCAATCATGCATATTTAAAAAAATTCCAACAATACAGAAGCAAATAATAATAATAATAATAATAATAATAGTAATAAATAAATAAATTTCACTTTCCAGAGGTAATGGTTACTAACAGCTGGGTGTATACCCTTGTGGGCCTTTTCTTTCTTTCTTTTTTTTTTTTTTTTAAATCTTTATTGTTCATATTATTACAAATGTCCCTAATTTTTTTTTTTTTTTTTTCCCATCGCTCCCCTCCACCAAGTTCCCAACCACCCTCTGTTGTGGGCCTTTCTTTATGCACACGCAGAACTTGTGCCCCCACACGCGATGAAGCAGAGACTCGGTCTCCTTCCATGGCAGTGCCTGTGGGTTTGCTTTATTGGCTTTGCAGGCTGCATGGGATTTAGTGATACCTGTGATGGATATATATATTTTTTTAAATATATTTTATTGATTTTGTACACAGAGGAAGGGAGAGAGATAGAAAGCTAGAAACATCGATGAGAGAGAGTCATCGATCAGCTGCCTCTTGCACACCCCCCACTGGGGATATGCCCGCAACCAAGGTACATGCCCTTGACCGGAATCGAACCCGGGTCCCTTCAGTCCCCAAGCCGACGCTCTGTCCATTGAGCCAAACCAGTCTTGGCTGTGATGGATATTTTAAGGTTGTTTCCAACTTTGCCTTATTTTGAACCGCACAGCGGTGTGACCCCTTTACGTACATGCTTCTTGCACACCTAGGTGAGCATTTCCAAAGGGCCAGATTGTGGGGCGTGGGATTGCTCAGTGATATGGTATGTTCTGAGCTCCATCCTCACTAGCAGTTAGTCCCTTTCCTCCAAAGCGAATGCCGCCTCAGTTACTGTTTACTTGCCAAAAATGAGTGAAAGAACAGGACCTCCTTTGTTTTGTTTTTTGTTTCTTGACTTACTGGAAAAATTAAGTCTCCATGTATTTCATATCCTGTGAGTTTCAAGCAGGTTTCAGAATGAATTTGTTTTGGGTCCCTGAGGCTCATGCTTCATTGGGTTGGCTAGTGTGAGTTCAGTTGTAAGCCTGATGGGGTTCCTGCAGGGGAGCTGGCCAGAAGGCCTAGAATGCTCTGCTGTGGCTGCATGTGCCACCGGGCCTGATGACAGCCTTCCCCGCGGCCTCGCCTGCCTCACCGTCCTTCTCTCCTAGAACGGCCCGGAGCTGCTGCCTCGCGTGGCCATGCTGCGCCTCCTGACGTGGGTGATCGGGACGGGCTCGCCTCGCCTGCAGGTGATCTGGGGTTCAGTTGGCTGTTGCTGGGACTCTGTGACCCTGACCACAGGTCCCGGTGTTTGGGGTTGAGTCCTACTTCCTTTCTCAACCCTCACCTTTGGAATTGGGCAGAAAGAAGGGCTGCTTTTGAGAGCTAGCCTGACTGTGCTCAGTTTGTGAAGGGTTTTGCGTGGGTCCTACCCCCAGTTTTTCAACAGCACTGGGTGGGCATTCCCAATTCAAACCTCTCTCTGGGTCCCTAGCCTCTGCCTGACTCTAGGAGTGAACAGTTAGCTGAACTGAGTCCCGGGTGTCCCCGTTTCCCGTAGGTTCTGGCTTCTGACGCCCTGACCAGCCTGTGTGCCAGCAGCAGCGGCAAGGACGGCTGTGCCTTCGCAGAGCAGGAGGCGGTGGACGTGCTGCTCTGCGCCCTGCAGTCCCCGTGTGACAGCGTGCGGGACACTGCGCTCCGGGTGCGGGCTCACTTCCCTCGGGCCACATGGCATCCCTAGAGCGAGGGTTTAAGCTCACATTTGTTTGGAGGCGCAGAGGAGAGGTCACAGGGTGTGGTCGGCTCGTTCTAGGAGCTGGAACGACTGGACAGTTCTGTTGTGTGGCTCTTACTTTTTCTTCGCCTGATGAGTGAGCTGGAATGTGGGTCTTGGTCCTTTTACAGGGCAGCTGTAGCTCCTAGGATCAGTTCATTCTTCATCCCACCAGCTTGTTCATGGCTTTTTGATATTTTGGATTAAAAACTGAAAGATCCCCCAGGAGTATGAGACAGCAGTTCCCAAATGCCAGTCTGAAGCTCCCTGCTATTGACCGGAGACAGAGTTCTCACTAGTCCTTGGTGGAATCTGGCAAATATGGTAAATAGTCCTTAAAGACAAAACAGAGAGAATGTCCTTTTTTCTGAGGTTTAATCTGTCTTGCATATTTAGAGTTAAATTTTTAAATTTTACATTAAGAAAGAGTCTGTTACCACATACCATCATTTCACAGAAGAAAAGCCATTTAAAGAGACAGAGAAGCTAGTGAGCTGAGCTGACGCACAGCCCTCCCTAGACTAGTGCTGTCCAGGGGGACATCCTGCGGGGATGGAGAGGGGTCTGTGCTGGCCAGTGCTGTGGCCGCTAGCCAATGTGTAGCTATCAAGCACTAGAAATGTGACTGGCACAATAAGGAATTGTAATTAATTTTAATTGATTTGACTTTGAAGACCCACGTGTGGCTACAGCCCTAGAGGGAGTTGAAGAGGCAAGCTAGGGCTCCTCTGAAAGGCTACACCTCACAGGGTTCGATCTCACACCCTCACAGGGGCTCATGGAACTCCACATGGTATTGCCAGCGCCTGATACCGATGAGAAGAATGGCCTGAATCTTCTGCGGAGGCTCTGGGTGGTCAAGTTTGACAAGGACGAGGAGATCCGGAAGCTGGCTGAGAGGTGAGAGCCTCTCAGGGAGTGACTGAACCCGGTGTGCTCAGCCTGCAGCGAGAGAAGGGCTGGGTGTTGGGGTGGCAGGGCAGGCAACACAGATCCATGCCTGACCAGCCCCTCCCTCCGGCCTGCATAGGCTCTGGTCAACGATGGGCCTAGATTTGCAGCCGGACCTCTGCTCCCTGCTGATTGACGACGTCATCTATCATGAGGCGGCCGTGAGGCAGGCCGGGGCGGAAGCCCTCTCCCAGGCCGTGGCGCGGTACCAGCGGCAGGCGGCCGAGGTGATGGGCAGGCTCATGGAGATTTACCAGGAGAAGCTCTATGTGAGTCGCCTATGTGTCCTGGAGGGCTGGGTGGTGTGAGGATGGGTCGGACTCTGCTCAGCCTCTGTGGCTCAGGGTGGCAGCGGCCGATCACAGCCTCACTCGGGTCACTGGCTGGCCCGGCTTGTTGGGGAGAGCACCGCAGCTCATCTGTCCCCTGTCTGTTGCAGCGGCCGCCCCCCGTGCTGGATGCTTTGGGACGAGTTATCTCAGAATCTCCTCCGGATCAGTGGGAAGCCAGGTACAACAGCTGTTCAGTCTTGTTCCGCTCAGTGCTGCCTGAGAGGAAGCGAGTTGGCTGGGCTGGGTGGTGTGGGGAGGCAGCACAGATAACGGAACAGTGGAGGAAAGGATAGGCCCTCCCTCTGAGTCAGACCGAAATTCAAGTGCTGGCTTCCGTGCTGGCCATTGCCCGGGGGCCTGGCTCTCCTTCCCTCCAGGCCTCTGCGTCCTCGGGGCCCTCGGGGCCTTCTTATTGCTCTGTAAGAAAGGACAGGAGCACTTTGCCTTTGTAGACTATGTCTATTTTCCAGTGACTTCATAGCTGATTCCTTGACCTCTCTCTCTCCTAACCTGCCCCGGAGGTAATGGGGTAGGCATTGCACTCTTGGGGGGAAACAGAGGCAGAGTTGGTCACCCTGTGGGAGGAAACTCTGAGCCGATGGCAGGTTTCTATTTGACAAATGGGTTGCTCCAGATCACTGTGTAGATCAGTGGGCAAGCACTGGGCAGTGAGATTGAGCTGTGCTCTGCCTTGCAAAGTGGTACTTGCTGTTGGCATTTTTCTCCTTGTGACTCCCAGGACAGATCCCAGCTGCAGAGGTGGCCTTTCTACCCCTACCCCCCATCCCCACCCCCTGGCCAGCCCCCGTCTCCCTGACACGCTCCCATTGCTTTCCCAGGTGTGGCCTGGCTTTGGCCCTGAACAAGCTCTCCCAGTGTTTGGACAGCTCTCAGGTGAAGCCGCTCTTTCAGTTTTTTGTCCCTGATGCCCTCAACGACCGAAACCCTGATGTCCGGAAGTGCATGTTGGATGCAGCCCTTGCCACACTCAATGCCCACGGGAAGGTAAGGATTTCTGCCCCTGAGGCGCTGGGGAGAAGGCGGAGCTAAGCGATGGCGACACAGGGAGGCTGAGTGCCGCAAACACGGCACGGCACTTGGCCCATGGAAAATTCCGTTTGTATTTATTTTGAACCACAAACGACCCCAAAGGGGAATTAAGTTCTCGTAAGTCTGCTGCAGTCTTGCCAGAAAACTGGGAGGCTGCTGGCAGGCTTGGTGGGCTGTCGGGGCAGCCAGCAGAGTCAGGCTTGGTCCTCGGGCAGACTGTCACCCCAGACATAGCCTGTGGGGTTGATGTGAATCCTGGGTGCTCTCCAGGAAAACGTCAACTCGCTGCTGCCAGTGTTCGAGGAGTTCCTGAAGGACGCGCCCAACGATGCCAGCTATGACGCCGTGCGGCAGAGTGTGGTGGTCCTCATGGGCTCCCTCGCCAAGCACCTGGACAAGAGTGACCCCAAAGTGAAGCCCATCGTTGCCAAGCTCATTGCTGCCCTTTCCACCCCCTCCCAGCAGGTAACTGCCACCTGAGACATGACGGGGGAGGCAGTGGGATCCCAGCGAGCTGGGTATCAGGGTGCCAAAGGCCCAGTTCTCTGCAAGAATTTGTCCCCTCAATTGGGGGGCCGCCTGGTTTATAGTTAAGAGCACCTCCAAACGGAATTACTGTGTGACTTTGTTCTGGTAGACCTAGATATTTTCATCTTTTCCTACTCATTTTCTAACAGTCTTTTGGTGATTTTATTTTTTCATTTAGTATAAACTTGGCACTGGGGATACTGAGATTTATTTTTTTATTTTTATTTTATTTATTTATTTATTTTTTAAAAAATATATTTTATTGATTTTTTACAGAGAGGAACAGAGAGAGATAGAGAGCTAGAAACGTCGACGAGAGAGAAACATCGACCAGCTGCCTCTTGCACACCCCCTACCGGGGATGTGCCCGCAACCAATGTACATGCCCTTGACCGGAATCGAACCTGGGACCTTTCAGTCCGCAGACCGACGCTCTACCACTGAGCCAAACCGGCTTCGGCTGGGGATACTGAGATTTAAACAAAACACGAAGTGGCTCTTGGGTCAAGCTTTTTTCTGACCTTCTTTACATGTTTGTTACATGTTTCAGGGGCCCTGAATGCAGCCTCCAACCCCCAGTGCAAGAACTTTTTTTTATTTTTAAAAACACATTTATAAGTTTTGCAGCTTACACTTGGGGCTGCCCAGCATGTCCTCACCCAGTGCAGCTCACACGTGCGAAGGTCCCGCCCTGGCGCTGGTGACGCGACACCTTGCTAAGTGACAGCTGGCAGACACGGGCCGTTTATTGGAGGCACAGTAGTGTGCTTTTTTCTGGGTTTTGTTCTATGAGTGGGTTTAGTCTTCCTGGAGTTGCCCGCCCACCCTGACGTAGGTTCTCCCTTTAGACCAGAAAAAGCGCTGTAATGGCTGATGCTGTCGTCACTAACAGATTCAGTGTGCACCCTGATGGGGTCCACGTAACACCGTTTGCTTTTCTGACACCCTGTGCTGTCGGACAGACCGTGGCTGAGATGGGCTTGGGGACATCTAGTGGGGAGGTGCTGTGTAGGACTGTGCCAGCCACCAGGAAAGGCTGTGGTTACTGACGTGGCAGGCCCCTCCCTTAGGTCCAGGAGTCCGTGGCCAGCTGCTTGCCGCCCCTCGTGCCTGCCGTCAGAGAGGACGCGGGAGCAATGGTCCAGAGGCTTATGCAGCAGCTGCTGGAGTCGGACAAGTACGCCGAGCGCAGGGGGGCTGCGTACGGGCTGGCGGGCCTGGTGAAGGGCCTGGGCATCCTGTCACTAAAGCAGCAGGAAATGATGGCAGCACTGACCGATGCCATCCAGGATAAGAAGAATTTCCGCCGGCGAGAGGGTGAGTGTCTCGGCTGCCGGAGGGAGGACTCTGGTCTTTCCTTCCCCTCCTAGGGGCTGTGTTTGTGCACTGCAGAGG
The DNA here is from genome assembly GCA_963693515.1 of Pipistrellus nathusii. Taxonomy (NCBI): domain Eukaryota; kingdom Metazoa; phylum Chordata; class Mammalia; order Chiroptera; family Vespertilionidae; genus Pipistrellus; species Pipistrellus nathusii. Next base: position 22,071,447 of record OY882876.1, on the reverse strand, counting down.
GACAGCTGTACGTGACTCATTTTATCGGGCCTTGCTGCTGTGGCCTGGCCTCTTACGTCAGCAGTATCCTTAGCTGAGGGATATTCTGCCTTTCTGGCTGTTAGTGCCAAGAAGTGGTGGATGGATCTCCTTCCCTTTCTGCTCAGCCAGGTCTGTGCTGGGTGGGGGAGAGGCAGAGGGTGCTGTCGCTTCATGCGGTGGCCACGTCAGTCCCTCAGCTGCCCTGAGTGTTTCCAGAAGGTGGGGAGGTTGCAGGGCCGTTGTCCCAGGGTCCGCCTTCTTTCCCAGGAGCCCTGTTTGCCTTCGAGATGCTGTGCACCATGCTGGGGAAGCTCTTTGAGCCGTACGTGGTCCATGTGCTGCCCCACCTGCTGCTGTGCTTCGGGGATGGGAACCAGTATGTGCGTGAGGTAAGGCCTGAGGCTGCACGTGAGACCCGCGGGCCGCTGCTGGGAGGCTCAGCAGGGAGGCTGAGGGGGTAAAGGCCCCATCGCCAGACCTTGGGCCCCAGTTACTGGTCTGGACTCTCCTGATTCCCTGTAAATTACTGAAACTTGGTCTAGAGTCAGGCCTTGATCCTTGCTTGGGTGAGGAGGCCCCTGAACGGTTTTTCTCCTCCTTGAGGCTGCAGATGATTGTGCCAAAGCTGTGATGAGCAACCTGAGTGCTCACGGGGTGAAGCTAGTGCTCCCCTCCTTACTGGCTGCCCTGGAGGAGGAATCCTGGAGGACCAAAGCCGGTGAGCCACTCTCTTCCGTGCCTTTGTCCTAACTTCTTGTCTCAGACGTGGTCCTCAAGGGGTCCTAGGTAGCCACAGCTCTTGTCTTGTGTGTCCTTCCCAGCCCAGAGAGGATAAGGCCAAGACTGCTATTAGGCATTCCAGCCCTTCTGTAGCTGGTGTGCCTTGCTTATCCACAAAGAGCAGGCCTCTGACAGAAGATGCAGCCCTAAATCAGAAAAGCCTAGAGCTTTAAAGCTTGTCTGTGGCTAGTTTTGTGATTTTTAAAGCCCCCCCCCCCCCAACCCTTTTTAAAAATGCAGTCTTATCTGGAATCCTAATATGCAATAGATTTAAGCGGAGCTACTCTGGTTTTCGGAAGGTCAGGGTCTGGGGCCCTTGTACTTGGCATATTTCCCCTGGGTCCTTCAGGCTTTGCCTTGTAGTTTGAAAAATCACAAATCACAAGTAGTTCCCTCATTGGTGCATGAGGAGACTGAGGCCAGAGAAATCAGAAAATTGGCCTTGGATCACAGCCCAGGACTGAGCCAGGTCTCTCCGGGTCCCGTCCTCTGCCCTCTGCCCGGGACTGCTTGAGCATGGCCTGCAGAGGACCAGGCTGGTTGTCCCTTGCCTGGGCAGCCAGTCAGGTGACTGTTGGCCCGTGCTGAGTGATTCTACACGGCACGTGTGTCTGCATCCGCAGGGTCGGTGGAGCTGCTTGGGGCAATGGCATACTGTGCTCCCAAGCAGCTGTCCTCCTGTCTGCCCAACATCGTGCCCAAGCTCACGGAGGTGCTGACCGACTCCCACGTCAAAGTGCAGAAGGCTGGACAGCAGGCGCTCAGGCAGATCGGCTCCGTCATCCGGAACCCAGAGATCCTGGGTAGGCCTCTCCCGTGGGCAGTGGCCCTGGCTCCTCCTCCCGTCCCTGGACACTGAGTGAACATGCCGAGGATAAGTTCACAGTGAAGCAATCTCTGAATCCTGGGAAGCTCTTTTCCTAGACCAAATGGTAGTTAGGAAGTGGTAGGTTTTCCTGATTGTCTGGAGCAGTTGTCATTGACTGCACAGGTAGAGAAACTGAATCAGCAGCTCAGAAGCACCTTGACAGAGAGCTCTGTGGCCTGAGCTGGGTCCGAGGTCAGCAGAATTGAATGACCAGCTCTGGACCATCTCGGACCATCTCGGTATCATCCGCTATGTTAGGATCTTTGGGAACTTTTTAATCTCATTCCAGGAGACGTGAGATAGAGGGGAAGGTGGGGACATGTTATTCCCCTTAACTGTGCTCCTAGTGTGGTTCATTCTTGAGTGATGGGAAGAGGTTGGTTTCTAGAAAGAAGACCTAGCCAGCTACCTTGTTAAATTTTAAGCTTCAGCCGAAACCGGTTTGGCTCAGTGGTAGAGCGTCGGTCTGCGGACTGAAAGGTCCCGGGTTCGATTCCGGTCAAGGGCATGTACCTGGGTTGCGGGCACATCCCCAATAGGGGGTGTGCAAGAGGCAGCTGGTCCATGTTTCTCTCTCATCGACGTTTCTAGCTCTCTATCTCTCTCCCTTCCTCTCTGTGAAAAATCAATAAAATATATTTAAAAAAAAAAATTTAAGCTTCAGCATTGGAGTCTCAGTGCCCATTCAGTGTAGTTCAGCACAGGTATTACTAGATTTTTCTTTTTCTCAGAAAATTATGGGAATTTTTGTTTTTTAGGATGAATAGGTGTACTTGGATTTTGTTGGTTTTTACAATGTTTAACAGCCTTTGGGACAGATAAGGCCCGGAATAGTCTCATCTCTATTGAATGGGTAGAAGGTCTTTTTTTTAATTTTTTTTTATTTTTTATAATATGTTTTTTTTTTATTTCAGAAAGGAAGGGAGAAAGAGAGAGAAACATCAGTGATGGGTGAGAATCATAGATTGGCTGCTTCATGTATGCCTCTTACTGGGGATCGAGCCCATAATCTGGGCATGTGCCCTTGACTAGAATCGAACCCGGGACTCTTCAGTCCTCAGGTCGACGCTCTATCCATTGAGCCAAACCAGCTAGGGCTAGAAGTTCCTTTATTCTGAGAATCCAGCCTGGATTTCTTTTTTTTAATTGAGATATAATATTCGCTATGTCTGGGGTGACAGTCTGCCCGAGCACCTTTTAAGAATGTACAATTCAGTGTTTTTTTCATGTAAGCATCACACTTTTTAGTTCCGGGGCATTTTTCATCACCTCCAAAGAAACCGCATGCACATTAGCATTAATTCTTCATTTTCTCCCCTACCCCTGGCCAGATTGATTTTTTGTCTCTGGGTTTGCCTATTCTGGACATTTCATGTAAATTGTACAATATGTGGCCTTTTGTGTCCTTAGCATAATGTTTGCAAGGTTCACCCGAGTTGCAGCCTGTATCAGTACTTCATTCCTCTTTGTGGCCCAGTGATATTCTGTTGTATATGTGACCACATTTTATCTCTTTCTTTGTTGGTGGATATTTGGGTTGTTTCCTCTTTTTGGCTATTATGAACAGTGCTGCTGTGAGCCTTTGGGTGCGTGTTTTTTTTTAATTGATTTTTTACAGAGAGGAAGGGAGAGGGATAGAGAGTTTGAAACATCAATCAGCTGCCTCCTGCACTCCCCCCACTGGGGATGTGCCCACAACCAAGGTACATGCCTTTGACCAGAATCGAACCTGGGACCTTTCAGTCCACAGGCTGACACTCTATCCACTGAGCCAAACCGGTTTCGGCCGGCACTCTTATTGTCTGCAAAACCAGCCCTGGTTACAGCCATCCTAGTGGGTGTGAAATGGCATCTCATTGGCTTTGATTTGCATTTTCCTCATGACTAGTGATGTTGAACATCTTGTTTTTATTGGCCATTTGCATATCTTCTTTGGAGAACTTTCTCTGTTTTTAAATTGGTTTATTAGTTTTGTTAAATAGTTGACCACCAGCCTGGGCTTTATAGTGGTTGAGTTCCCTGGGCTTATGGAGAATTGTATCTGGGCTTGGCTCCTCTGAGCATGGGTTCTTCACTCCCCATCACTAGTTTAGGGGCCTTTGTTTTCTCAGTTTTCCACAAAACCACTTTGGGTTGCTGCTTCCAGAATAGGGATTATGGTGCCTGAGCAGCTCTCTCTGGAGGCTGAGCAGCTCAGTGCACATCGAAGCCTGCCCACAGGGACTCCGCCAGAGCACAGCTCTGCAGGCAAAGAGGTGGCAGCTACTGCCTCCATATCAGTCCCTCCTGTTGGAGCGAGGATTGCTCTCTGCAGACAGACTGGCTTTCCGAGCTGGGGACTGGGGCTCCAGGGAACAGCTGCCCTGACTCCCCTCTCTCCGACCCCTCCCTGTTTGGGTATGCAGCCATTGCCCCCGTCCTGCTGGATGCCCTGACGGACCCTTCCAGGAAGACCCAGAAGTGCTTGCAGACCCTGCTGGACACCAAGTTTGTCCACTTCATTGATGCCCCGTCCCTGGCCCTCATCATGCCCATCGTCCAGAGAGCCTTCCAGGACCGGTCCACGGACACGCGCAAGATGGCAGCCCAGATTATTGGCAACATGTACTCCCTGACCGACCAGAAGGTGCAGCCTCACTGGAGCTGGCACCGAGGCCAGCAGATGCGCTCGAGGGCACATGGTCCTTACACGGGAGACACGGGAGGGAGCACGTCACTGGGCCCCTGGTGATGTTTGGGGGCACCTGTAGGCCATTGTGGCGTGGAGGGTGGGAATGGCAGTTCTCTGGGCATCCTGCAGGGTAGCGTTTGAGTCTTGGTTAGCCCAGTTCTCAGTGAGGCCCCTCCCAGTGTGCCCCTTTTACAGATTGAGGTTCAGGAAAGGCCCAGCCTCACCTTTGACCCTTCAAGAGTGTGGGGGAAGTGGCTGAGGCTTTGACTGCTTGATTGTTTTCTTGTATCACACTTGCTTCTGCAAGTCTCTCAGGAAGGTAGGGGAGACGGATCTTGTTTGTTTTTTTCCTCGTTCCCGAAGCCTTGCATGTGGGATCTCACACCTGCCTCACCTCTGCCCAGTTCACTGAGCTGTGGGCACAATCGGGAAAGTGGAAAGGTTATATCAATCCTAGGAAATCCGGGAGATTGAAAAACCGAAAAAATTAAAAATGTTACCCATAGTCCTCTTGCACTAAAACGATTACTCTTAATATCCTTTATCACATTTTTAACATTATATTCCTGAACATCAACTTATGTCTGAGTTATAATGAGTTGTTCATAAGACTGATGTTAATAATTGTGTAATAGGCCAATAAGTTTACATACTATAACTTGTGTAATCCTATCATTGGTCATACAGTAACCAGAGTTTCTTGCCATTTTGAATGTTGCTGCTGTGAACATAAGGCTTTTTCTATATTTAAAACTGTTCCCTGAGGCTGAATGCTATATTAAGAGACATAAACCTTTTAAGGTGAGGACAGGGAAGATGATGATGCAGTTCTGAAAGGAAAATGCAGAAATAACTTCCTAAAGATCCCCGAGGCTGGGCCAGGCGGGGTCCCGGGAGAAGGGGGGGCGGTCAGAGCACTGCACCCGCTGGGGGCTCTCTCTTCCTGAAGGTGCCTCAGTCCCTTTTGGTTTCCTTTTCCCCTCTTGTTCTGGGAGCATCCCTCCCACGTGCTCCTTATCAGCAGAATGGCGAGGTCAGGTCCACGGGAGAACGGATCCCAGAGAAGCGGGCATCGCCCGAGTCACTGCTTGTGTTGTTGCAGGACTTGGCTCCATACCTGCCGAGCGTGACACCAGGCCTGAAAGCCTCTCTCTTGGACCCTGTACCTGAGGTGAGTCTGGAGGGGAGGAGGCAAGAGCTGCTTGTTTTAGCCCAGTCCCCAGAAAATTTATCCCTGAGAATTTTGTGTGTGTCTGCTGAGAAAAGGAGAATAAGGGACCCCTCATTGCTCCTGCCCGCACCTAGTTTTGAGCCCTCAGCTCCTCCCTGTCCCTGCTGTTGGTTGCTTGACAGGTGCGGACCGTGTCTGCAAAGGCTCTTGGGGCCATGGTGAAGGGCATGGGGGAGTCGTGCTTTGAGGACTTGCTGCCGTGGCTGATGGAGACGCTGACCTATGAGCAGAGCTCCGTGGATCGCTCAGGCGCTGCACAAGGTGAGGCGGGCGCAGGCCCAGGGGCCCGCTCTGAAATGCCCGTAGGGGCCTCCGATCTAGTGGGTTCCTTTCGTCTTTTGTTGCAGGGTTGGCCGAGGTCATGGCTGGCTTGGGGGTGGAGAAGTTGGAGAAGCTGATGCCAGAAATTGTGGCTACCGCCAGCAAAGTGGACATTGCACCCCACGTCCGAGATGGCTACATCATGATGTTCAACTACCTGCCCATCACCTTTGGGGACAAGTTCACTCCTTACGTGGGGCCCATCATCCCCTGTATCCTCAAAGTAGGCACCGCTGAGCAGGCCGAGGAGAGCGCTGCTGAGGAGGGGGGCGCACGTGCCTGGTGGGGAGCGAGGGCGGCTGGCTGACGGGGCCGGGTGGGGAGTCCTCTTGCTGCTGTCCGGGGAGTCCTATCTCCTTTTGGGTCTGGGAACCTTGGGAAGGGTGGGGAGGCAGCCCTGGCTGACCCCCCCTGCGTGCACAGGCTCTTGCTGATGAGAACGAGTTTGTGCGCGATACCGCGCTGCGGGCGGGCCAGCGGGTCATCTCCATGTACGCCGAGACGGCCATCGCCCTGCTGCTGCCCCAGCTGGAGCAAGGCCTCTTTGACGACCTCTGGAGAATAAGGTGAGAACTGGGGCGGGAAGATCCAGCGTTGCATTTTGGGAACTCTAAGGAATATAGAGCAAAATGTCGCCAAGATCTCTCAACTTTCTCCAGATCATCACTTCCAAACATTTTGTAGTCCTCCAGTTTCCTGCAGCAATGTCTTCATTCTGATTCTCTTTTTAAAAGGTTCTCTTTAGTCAGTCCTTCAGTTGTATTACAATTTAAGCTTGAATACTTCTTAATCTGGAAATGTTACTTCTAGGGTCTTTTCCCAGCACAGATTTGGTTGGGTGCTTAAAGATGTAGGTAGAGGCTCTCTGTTGCTGTATTGTTTTTACCATTTGAAAAATTGGATGTTGGTTTAAAAAAGTCACAACACATCCATACAGTGAACTTATCAGTCATTGCAAAGAATGGCAAAGAACCTTTATCAACCGACCCAGGAAGCTCCTAGTCCTAGCTGACATCACAGGTGCCCGTGGCCAGCGCACGTGGTGTGGACTCGGCTCCTACACTGCGGGGAGTGCGTGTCTTTGTAGCTGGTGCCCTATACAAGGCTGTCACCAGGTGTCAGGTCGGTTGCCTGAGAAGTGGGGGTTTCAATGATTGTTTATACTTACATTCTTCATTTTCTGTATTTTCGGAATTTTGCGGTTGGAAGTGACTATTTTTTATGATCATTAAGAACAACAAACTCACTTAATTTGAAGAGAAGTTTATCCTTCTAAACCTCTTCTGATGATCCGCATTCCTGATGTCCTGTTAATACTTCCATTTGGGCTCTTTTTAAAACATTTTTTATTATACAAATTTTTTCTTCAATACTATCTTTTAGTTTCAATGATTAAAAAAAAAAATATATATATATATATATATTTTATTGATTTTTTTTACAAAGAGGAAGAGAGAGGGATAGAGTTAGAAACATTGATGAGAGAATCATCGATCAGCTGCCTCTTGCACACCCCTACTGGGGATGTGCCCGCAACCAAGGTACATGCCCTTGACCGGAATCGAACCTGGGACCCTTCCACTGAGCCAAACCGTTTTTGGCTATTACAGAATTTTTCACGCAGACTTTTCAAAAATATTTATTCTTTTTCATTATCAAAGTTCATTGGCAAGAGAATACAGTGGGGAAGTGTAAAGATGTGAAAATCGCCCGTAACTCCTCCCATTCCAGAATAACCACCTTCAATATTTCTGATGCGTTTCCTCAGTCTCCTTCCCGCCCGGTGCAGCTGTGTGACTCTGTGCTTGGTGTCCCCTTAGGTTCAGCTCCGTTCAGCTCCTGGGGGACCTCCTGTTCCACATCTCAGGTGTCACTGGAAAGATGACCACGGAAACTGCCTCTGAAGACGACAACTTTGGGACTGCCCAGTCCAACAAGGTGCGTGCCTTGTGTCAGTTTCCTTGCTCTGCGGAGGGCACTCATGCTGTGGGGGCCTCACCTTCCGTGTTCTTGTTCCTCCGCGCCGGCTGCAGGCCATCATCACTGCCCTGGGGGTGGACCGCCGGAACCGCGTGCTGGCAGGGCTGTACATGGGCCGCTCGGACACCCAGCTGGTTGTGCGGCAAGCATCCCTGCACGTCTGGAAGATCGTGGTCTCCAACACCCCCCGCACCCTGCGTGAGATCCTGCCTACCCTCTTCGGGCTGCTGCTGGGCTTCCTGGCCAGCACCTGTGCAGATAAGAGGACGGTAAGCTTCTCGGCCTCGCTTCTGACCCAGCTGCCCTGATGCCTACTAGTAGAGGCCAGAAAGGCAGGTCTGCGGAGCCTGGCAGAGCAGTCATTCAGCCAGTGCTTATGAAGCATCCGCTGGTGTAGGACCTGGGATGTAATGGAGAAGAAAGGCAGCCTCATTCCTGTCCTCATGGAGCTACAGTCTGACCGAGGAGATGCATGTGAATCAAATAGTCACACAGGCATGTAGATGCAGCTCCCGCACAGGTAGTGCTCATACCGGGGCCATTTCACCAGCCGGGGGCCAGGAAAGGCTTCTCAGAAAAAATGGTGCCTGAAGATGAAAGATGAGTGAGCACTGACCAGGTGAGGAAGTGACAAAGGACTATTTCAAACTGAGGAATCGTGCTTTAGATACAAGGACAGGATGGGCAAAGGCCCCGTGATGGGCAAGAACATGGCCCACAGTAGGGGATGAGCAAAGGGCAGTGGGTCTGGTGCGGCAGGGCTGATGAGCTGGGCTGGGGAGCCGTGTTCCTGGTGGGAGGGGGGCCCGGCTGGGCTGTTGGTCACTTTGGCCCACTGCCGACACCCCTTATCCCTGGCAAACAAACAAGGCCTCAGAGCAGATGGGGTTTTCCCTAAAGCTTTGGTTCCTAATTCACTTTGTCCCCTCGGCAGAAGCACAAGTGTAAGTGGCTTTTAGGTTGCAGTTTCAATCCAGGGAAATTGGCCTGTGACCAGTCAGCATTTGCTGCATTTCCTGTTCACATATGAGGTGCCAGCTCTTGTGTAGGTTGTGTGGGTGCTTGTCACACAGCGATAATTTTGTTACGCAGTGTTGCAAGCACCCGGGGGGCTCTGCGGGGGCAAGAACATTTGGGGAAGTTAAGCCAGTGACTCAGATAAAGTCTAGGAGGTTCCAGGGCCTCATTCCGGAGTTTGCAGGGAGTTGATATCCTGGCCTGATCTCTACTGACAGATCGCAGCGCGGACATTAGGAGATCTGGTTCGGAAGTTAGGGGAGAAGATCCTACCCGAGATCATTCCCATCCTTGAGGAAGGCCTGAGGTCTCAGAAGAGCGACGAGAGGCAGGGCGTGTGCATCGGGCTGAGCGAGATCATGAAGTCCACCAGCCGGGACGCCGTGAGTATCTTCTGAGCACCCTGTAGGCCTTGCACCCGCAGGGGCCGACTCAGCTGCTGGGAAGTTGCAGGAGAAGCGGCGCTCCCAAGTGAGGACCCGCGACCCTCACTCCAGAGAGTGCTGCCGGGGGGCCCGTGGAGACTGGAGTTGCCTCTTCAGCTTTCCTGTCAGAGTTTCTGGCTAAAAACTAAGCAATTTTGAGGCCTTGAGTGGCCTTTGGAAATTGGAGATGATCCTTTTCTCACCATTCTTGAGGTTGCTCTATTAATCCCTTTTGGGTCTCTGTATCAGTTCAGTTAAGATGTGTGGTGCCCTGAGCAGGGGTGGGGAGGAGCGGGGGAGAAGGAGGGCGTGCAGTCCTTAGATGCTCTCAATGCCATCACCAAGGTCAGGCCTGCTGACCCCCAGCCAGCTTCTGACTGTAGACAGCTGAGGTGCTTATAAGACTTGCTCTTTTGAGAGAGCAGAGCAGATGGGAGTAAGTGCTGGGTGGGCGGGAACATACTGTCTTGAGCAGTGGTACTGTTTCCATAGCAGCGAGATCAATCAAGAGGTTTGAAGTCCTTTCCATTGACCTTACTTTCTAAGGTCATTGGCCCCAAAACGTTCCTGAGGATAGGTCGGATGTGTACACAGGCTGTCGGCTAGGAGGAAAGCGACACAGCAGTGAGGTGGGTGGCCAGTCAGACATGTAAGCATGTGGCCAGTTACTTGTCCCTTTGCCAGGGCACCCTCACAGATTGGCTCTTTCTCCCGTGTGTATCAGTGTAAGTATTACATTTGGGGTTTGTATTTGCATTTGGCAAAGAATACAAACCAACTCTGTCGCCAGATAGAGCTGTGATTCATTGAGTAGCTCCCGCGTCCCCTGAAAGGCAGAGGCTTTGCAGGTGACAAGGCCAACGTGTAACCAGGCTTAGGTTCACAGAGAGCTTAGCTGTGGTGGAATCAGCTAAAGGGGGCAGAGTGTCCTTGGCCCATTGTAGCCCTGGGACTTCACAGAGGAGCAAGCTTTTGAGTTGAACTTGAAGAAGAGCTTGCGGTGTTTCGAGAGGGTAGGCAAAGGGACAAGTCAGTAGGCCTCATTGTGGGAAGGAATTTGGATTTTATAAGAGATGGAGAGTATCAGTAAGATCAGGTGCCAGTGGGTCCGTGGGTTTAGACTCCTCGCAAGTGAAGTACCCCCTCTGCTTTTGTAGACTGGCGCTTTCTCCCAGAAAGCAGCCAAGTTCAAAGCCCCGGGAGAGGGGGTGGCCTGGCTGGGCTGAGGTCCTCACCGCCCGTCCTCGCCTGCCTCCGCTCCCTGCCTGCCTCTGCTGTACCAGGCACACGCCTGTGCTGTTGCAGGTGCTGTATTTCTCCGAGTCCCTGGTGCCCACGGCCAGGAAGGCTCTGTGTGACCCGCTGGAGGAGGTCAGAGAGGCGGCGGCCAAGACCTTTGAGCAGCTGCACTCCACCATCGGCCACCAGGCGCTGGAGGACATCCTCCCGTTCCTGCTGAAGCAGCTGGTGAGTGGCTCTCCGCACACCTACAGGCCGGCTTTACTGTCTCTTAGAAAGCGAAACTCGGGGCCTCTTGGTGCCAAGGCAGCCGCAGTATGGGCACAGGAAGCTGCGTGCAGTGGTAGCAGATTGAGTTCTCTCTTCTCCTTGGACAGCCAGTGAATGGGGGTGCGGTGGGAGGAGGGAGCAGAGTGGAGAAGGAAGTCGGCGGTGGCTGGTCCAGACAGCAGAGGTGGGGACAGGAGCCAGCGCCTCAGTGTGGCCCCCATGGCCCTCTGCAGGATGATGAAGAGGTGTCCGAGTTCGCCTTGGACGGTCTGAAGCAAGTCATGGCCATCAAGAGTCGTGTGGTGCTGCCCTATCTCGTGCCCAAGGTAAAGCCCACCAGTGCCAACCCCCTCTGACCCAGAACCCACAGACAGCCGCATTCCTGGGCCTCCGTGAAGACCCGTTCTGCACTCGGATGCTGGGGGAGGCGGGCGGTGGGTGCAGAGCGCCCTGGAGCGGACACAGCCCTGAGGAGCGGCCTGGGCTCTGCGGAGCATGGAGCAGGCAGCATTCCTTGCGCTGACGGAGTTCATCATCCCACAGCTGACAGCTCCGCCCGTCAATACCCGCGTGCTGGCCTTCCTCTCCTCGGTGGCAGGCGACGCCCTGACCCGTCACCTTGGCGTGATCCTCCCGGCGGTCATGGTGGCCCTGAAGGAGAAGCTTGGGACTCCCGGTGAGCAGCTGGTGAGTGTCACCATCACTCCCGCCGGCTTTCTAGCCCCCAGCCGGCCGGCCTCGGAGAAGCCGTGCTCAGCCAGGTGTGCCCTGTGGTTCCAGGAGATGGCCAACTGTCAGGCCGTAATCCTGTCGGTAGAGGACGACGTCGGGCACCGGATCATCATCGAGGACCTGCTGGAAGCCACCCGCAGCCCGGAGGTGGGCATGCGGCAGGCCGCCGCCATCATCCTCAGCATCTACTGCTCCCGCTCGAAGGCGGACTACACCAGCCACCTGCGGAGCCTGGTCTCGGGCCTGATCCGCCTCTTCAACGACTCCAACCCTGTGGTTCTTGAGGAGAGCTGGGATGCTCTGAATGCCATCACCAAGGTCAGGCCCGTGACTCCTCCGCCAGCTTCTGACTGTAGACAGTTCCAGATGCTTATAAGACTAGACCCTTAACATAACCCCTACGTACCTGTCACCTAGCTTCAACATCTCCGCTCATGGCCAGCCTCCTCTGTGCTCCCCAGACCTCCCCCTTGCTGTCATGTTTCCGAGCAGTCTTGGGAGGGCTCTGCTTTACCTCTGACGGCCTCTCTGCTTTTTCCTGGCTTCCCACAGAAGCTGGATGCTGGCAACCAGCTGGCACTAATTGAAGAACTCCACAAAGAAATCCGGTTCATAGGGAACGAGAGCAAAGGCGAGCACGTGCCAGGGTTCTGCCTCCCCAAGAAGGTAATCAGGGCTCAAGCGCAGAGTGCTGTGGGCAGCGGCTCTCCTGGGCCTCTCGGCTCAGGCCCAGGTCTGCGTGGGGCACCGGAGCAGCGGTGTGTCCATCTGACCATGCCCAGGTGCTGTTCTGCACCTTCAGACAATGCGTTTCTTCCCACATAGGGACAGGGTTTAAGCTGGGGGTGAGTCACAAAGGTGACAGCAGTGCGTGTGCCTGTGTGATAGGCCAGTCGGAACTCTTATCTTCTGGCCACAGCACGTTAAGACTATTCCCCAGCCAGCACCCTCTTGGCTGTGATTCTGGCAGCCAATCAGTCTCTCCCATGGAATTATGGAGAGGGCGGCTGACAGCACCCTGCTTCCGGTGGGCGGACACCTGGTCCCAGTGCCTTGGAGATTTGACTCTCGCATGTGATTCTCTTGCCAGGGAGTAACATCCATCCTTCCCGTGTTGCGGGAGGGAGTGCTGACTGGCAGCCCAGAGCAGAAAGAGGAAGCAGCTAAAGCTTTAGGCTTGGTGATCCGCCTGACCTCAGCTGATGCCCTGAGGCCCTCCGTGGTCAGCATCACTGGCCCTCTGATTCGCATCCTGGGCGACCGGTTCAGCTGGAACGTGAAGGCGGCTCTGCTCGAGACACTCAGCCTCTTGCTGGCCAAGGTAAGCGACTGATGGGTTCATCCTCTTCGTCCGGGGGATGTGAGAGAACAGATCTGTCTGCAGAAGGCTGGTCCAGGGTGTCATCGGCAGAGAGTGACTGCTTATGAGGAAACAGCAGCAGAGTAGAGGTGCTGAGACCTGGGACTGTTGACTCACACTACACACTGCTCAGTTATACAGAGTGGCCAGATTATTATGATTTCTGAGTGCATAATAATCTGGCCATTAAGTATATATATTGAAGAACTTTACTTCAGAGAGGAAGGGAGAGGAAGAGAGAAACAGAAACATCAATGATGAAAGAGAATCATTGATTGGCTGCCTCCTCAATGTCCCTCACCAGGGATCGAGGCCGCAACCCAGGCAGGGCACATGGAATCGAATCGTGACCTCCTGGTTCATAGGTTGATGCTCAACCACCAAGCCACACCATCTGGGCTACACAGGGTTTTTAATGACAGGGTTGACCGTGTGTACAGGGGTGACTTTCGGGGATCACTTGCTTCATAGGGTTGTTCTGGGAGGTAAATGCCACGTGCTCGGCAGGTGGTACTGCCCTTATGCACCTAGCTCGTCTCCCTGTCTTGGCACTGGAATGGTTCTTCAGTGGTGCTGACGGCTGCCTCCCTGCTCCTCAGTGTATTCAGAGTCCGAGGTTCCCAGACATTGCTCACGTGGACAGGCCTCCACTAAGCCAGGCTGACGGTTCCCTCAGTGGGGGTGCTCCCCCCCAAGCCTCCTCTCTTTCCTGTGCAGCGAAGGAGGCTAAAGATAGAGGAGGAGGCTGCGCATGCCTGTTCCTGGCCTGTGTGAGAGCTGGGCCAGTTCTCTGCTTCCTGCCTGTGGCACGTGTGGCCTCCACTCACTGCTTTGGTGTGGGTTTTCTTACAGGTTGGCATAGCCCTGAAGCCCTTCCTGCCCCAGCTGCAGACCACTTTCACCAAAGCCCTGCAGGACTCCAACCGGGGGGTGCGCCTGAAGGCTGCCGACGCGCTGGGGAAGCTCATTTCCATCCACATCAAGGTGGACCCCCTCTTTACCGAGCTGCTGAACGGGATCCGTGCCATGGAGGACCCGGGTGTCAGGTGAGGTGCCGGCAGGGGCGTGCTGTGGCCGCTGCTGAAGCAGCCCTGGGCCGGGCCACGCCGTGGAGGGAGCGGCGGTGAAGGAGAGCCTTGGTTCTGCAGGGACACCATGCTGCAGGCCCTGAGGTTTGTGATCCAGGGAGCCGGGGCCAAAGTGGACGCAGCCATCCGGAAAAACATCGTCTCGCTGCTGCTGAGCATGCTGGGACATGACGAGGTATGGCTGCAGGGGGGCGGGCTGGTGGGCTCTTCTGTGGTTGGCATCTCTGCTTTGCAGAAGAACTTGGTTCACTTGCTGACTGGTCAGCAGTCATTTCTGACATTGGCATCATTCTGTATGGTTTACTGTTTGGTTGTGTGCGTGACAAGGCAGGTGGTATTGATATTCAGACTCCATTCGTTTTTTAAAGTATATATAAATATATATCTTTTTAATTTTTTATAATATATTTTTTATTAATTACAAAGAGGAAGAGAGGGGGAGAGAGAGAGAGAGAGAGAGATAGAAACATCAGTGATGAGAGAATCATTGATCGGCTGCCTCCTGCACGTTCCCTACTGGGGATCGAGCTGGCAACCTGGACATGTGCCCTGACCTGGAATTGGACAAGGGACCTCCTGGTTCATATGTTGAGGCTCAACCACTGAGCCACACTGGCCCGGCAAGACTCTGTTATAGATTTTAAAAAGTAAGGTTTTTAAAGTCCCAGATAACTCATGAATTTGCTCTCTTAATTTTAAACAAGTCACTCTCCTCTCTGCCCCTCATTTCCCCATTTGTAAAATTAAGCTTCATCTATTGGTTCTGGAAACACTTGCTGAGTGAAGGGTGAGCCTGAGGTAACTGAAGTGTGGCACAGCCCTCAGGGAACTGCCTGTGTCTGTCCCGTGGGAGGGCTCAGCTCGGTTGGAGAGAGTGAGACTTGCCTGGCCACACCGAGCCAGCGGTGGGGTCAGAGCAGAGTCAGAGCCTGGGATTCCTGGTTCTGCCACAATCCTGTGAATGTGGTCCTCCCTTGCCCATCTGGAGGCGTCTGTTGACCGTGACAGGCCCAGTAGGGGCTGAGTCTGTGGATTAGAACTTCCCTTCCCCATCGAAAAGCAGCCTCCATTGTGCTCTTTGACTGCCATCTGTGGGGCTAATCTCTGGAGAGGCCTTCGGGTTCACGTGTCCACTGTGAGCTCCC
This sequence comes from Pipistrellus nathusii, assembly GCA_963693515.1. Taxonomy (NCBI): domain Eukaryota; kingdom Metazoa; phylum Chordata; class Mammalia; order Chiroptera; family Vespertilionidae; genus Pipistrellus; species Pipistrellus nathusii. Next base: position 22,056,299 of record OY882876.1, on the reverse strand, counting down.
ACATGGACAGCCATTGTACCTGTCACGTCCCCTCCCACCTGGCCCAGTCCCCAGCTACCTGCTGTCTGAGCAGGCCCGCCCCTGGGGTTCGGATGGGAGGGAGACTGCTTTCCTCTGGTCATAGTCTGTCCAGGTTTTCACAGGACCCGAAACAGTGCAAGCAAAAGTGAGCACTGAAGTCAATTTGCATCTCACCGCAGTGGAGCCTCAAATAGACCCTGTTGGAGAGCGTGGGCGTCAGAGAGCCGTTAGCCTCGCCGGGCACCTGGCTTCTGGGAGCTCAGAGGCCCCAGCGCCTGCAGATCACCTCCTCCCCTCAGAGCTTCCTCGGGATCGAAGGTGGCAATCCACGCTGCCGGCCTGGCATTAGCCTCCCTGTGGGCACTGAGTCCCTGGCTGGTTGGTTGGTGTCTGGGGAGGCACAGCAGGTTGGCACTTACTGATAGCACAGAACCTCAGCTACACTCGCTCCGCGTCCCGTCCTAGCTGGCAGGGAGGAGCCCTTGTGTGTCTGGCTTGGATTTCAGCAGCAAATGCTTGGCCTTTACTTACCTTCCTCGGACTGACTAGTGACTCCAGCGTGACTTCCTGTGAAAACCCTAATGTAATGTAGGTGGCAGTGGCACCCTGACACAGTAGAGAGAGAGCAGGAGTTCACGATGGACACACACGATTCGGGGGGAAGGAGCTGAGGGGTTCTCCAGCTGCGTGGGCAGGAGCCTCCTCTCTGCGCCTCCCCGCCTCGCAGGGCTGTTGATAGTAATTGAGATAATAGTGTAAAGCATTCAGACTTCCTGAGAAGAAAGGTGCTGTGGAAATACAGTCATTATTGTCATTATGATGGAGATTTCCCTTTGCCCACACGGGAGTTTCTGTAATTAAGTGGAGTGCTGGGGTGTACTTTTTCACTCCGCATCAAGTGGCATTAGTGAATGGCAGCCCCAGCCGAGGGCCTGAGTTGCTTTGTCCTCCCCCTTCCCTGCCCTTTGTCCTGGCACTGTTGCCGTGGTGACGATGGAGCTGGAGGGATGGCTCGCACCAACTTTCAGTCCCTTCTCTGCTCTATCAGGACAACACTCGCATCTCCTCGGCCGGATGCCTCGGGGAGCTGTGTGCCTTCCTGACGGAGGAGGAGCTCGGCACAGTCCTCCAGCAGTACTTGCTGGGTAGGTCTCGTTGCATGTGGGGACTTCTCCTGGGGGCTCTCAGCCCAGGAGCTGTGGGTGTGCCTCCTTTCCCTCAGAGGGTCTGGCAGCTGCACTAGCCTCTCCTTGGGATTCCAGCTGCTGAAGCAAAATGGGGTTTCCAGTGCTCCTGTGGCCCCGAGTGTCTGTTCAAAGGACACAGCTGCCAGGCTGAAGCGGTTGGGGCGACCCTCTCCTTAACATGCCACTGGGGCAGGATGGCCCATGTGCAGTGTGCCTTTAGTCTCAGAGGTGGGGCGGGCCTGAGGTTTGGGGAAGGCATGCTGTAAAGTGCAGGGCGACCCCCTGTGTCCTTCCCCCAGCGGACGTGTCTGGCATTGACTGGATGGTTCGGCACGGGCGGAGCCTGGCACTTGCCGTGGCTGTGAATGTGGCTCCCAGCAGACTCTGCGCAGGCAAATACAGCGGCGAAGTTCAGGACATGATCCTCAGCAATGCCGTGGCAGACAGGGTAAGGCTTTGGGGCAGCAGACGGCCTCCCCTCCCCTAGCAAAGTTCCTCTGCCAGAGCCTCGCTGACACAGCATGGGCTGGGGAGGGACCCAAACTGGGTAGCAAGTATCAGAGGCCTGGTTCAAGTTTTATCGTTTCTGGTAACTTGCTGTGTCCTTGGACCAGCACTTGCTCTCTGGGCCCCAGTTTCATTGTCTAAACAGTGAGGAGTTTGGTTGAAGCATCCAGAGGTCCCTCCTAAGGAGAGTCTTTGATCCCTGTACGTGGAACCAGTGATGCGCATTTTGTTCCTCTGCCTCGCAGCCAGGGTAGCCTTGGGTAGAGGGCTGAGGAGCTGCAAGGCCAGGATCCCGGCAGTTCCTGGGAATGGGGCTGGGCCTGGCCCCGTTGCCCCAAGGAGGGAGCCGGGTGCTGTCCTGCTAGCTCTCTCCTCCCTCCACAGATCCCCATCGCGGTGAGCGGCGTCCGGGGCATGGGCTTCCTGATGAAGCATCACATCGAGACAGGAGGACAGTTGCCTGCAAAGCTCTCCAGCCTGTTCATTAAGGTGAGGGGCTGGCCTGGCCGTGAGGAGGCCCAGTACCCGAGAGCACTGGGCCCGGGCCCAGGCCAGCTGCGCTCCAGTCAGTGGAGAGCTCTGGGCTTGGTTCTGGTGCATTTTTCTCTGGGTGAGTGCCCGGCTTCCTGTCAGATTCTCAGATAGACCTGCGGCCCCAAAGCAAGAACTAGTATTTTAGGCATTTTATTTATTTATTTATTTATTTTTAGGCATCCTGAATTTATAAAATTAGGGACAGATCTGGGATCAAATTTTAATAAATCTCTTTCTTCCTTGTCTCACATTAGCTGGCATGGCACTTAGGAGGGTGGCTATTGTGGCCCTGGCCAGGCAGTGCAGTTGGTTAGAGGATCATCCTGATAGACTGATAGACTAAGGATGTAGGTTTGATCCTCAGTCAGGGCACATATAAGAATCAACCAGTAAATGGAACAACAAATCTGTTTCTCTCAAATCAGTCAATTAAAAAAAAAAAAGAAAGAAAGAACCAGAACTGCCTTTAAGAGATGTGGCCAAGCCTGAGACTCTGCCTTTGAAACCAGCTCCCAGGCGTTGACAGTGCTGTGGGTACACGGACCTCGCTTTGATAGTGAGGTTCGAAAGGGCGATGGCCCCCACCCTGCAGACCCCAGAACCCTGCTGAGTTTGCCGCCCAGTGAGAGGGAGCGGAGTGCGGACATTGCCCTGTTTGCAGCGTTCCTCAGCATTTGTTTACTCAGGACCTGCTGTGCAGCCTGCTGGGTGGACCGGGAGGGGTAGAGAGAAATGGGCAGACAGGATCCCTGGAGTTGGAGATTCACAGAGAGCCTGGGGGATGGGGTTGTCAGGAAAGCCCTCTGAAAGCTGACATTTCAGCTGAGACCCGAAGGATGGGAAGGATGGGTGCAAAGGAGCCCACCCGTGAGGCTCTGGGGCAGGCACGTCCCAGGCAGTGGGACCAGCCAGTGAAAAGGGCTGAGGCAGGAAGGCAAGTGGTATGTGTGAGGAAATGAAAGTTTGGTATGAGCCAAGAGCAGTGAGCAGAGGGGAGAGTGGCAGGAGATGAAGAGGGAGTCACTCCTTGTCCCTTCCCATGAAAGGGAAGGTGTCAAAAGGGAGCAGAGGGTCAGCTTCCATGATGAAGAGAGTGTCTGGGCGGACGTTGGGCTTCTTGGAGAAACAGATGGGATGCGCCTGCCTAACAGCCTGTGTTCCTCTTCAGTGTCTGCAGAACCCGTCCAGCGACATCCGGCTGGTGGCTGAGAAGATGATCTGGTGGGCAAACAAGGACCCGCTGCCTCCCCTGGACCCCCAAGCCATCAAACCCATCCTGAAGGCCCTTCTTGACAACACCAAGGATAAGAACACTGTCGTCAGGGCCTACAGCGACCAGGCGATTGTCAACCTCCTCAAGATGAGACAGGGCGAGGAGGTGTTTCAGGTGGGAGCCCGGTCTGCGTGCCTCCCGGGGGGGGGGGGGTGTGGGCATTCGTCCTGCAGGTCTTCTGCGCGACCCTCTCAACATCACACCCTGCCCTGCCCGCCTGTACGCATGAGTGTGGAGGGACACGGTGGGATCAGGACTGGTCTGATGCCGGAAACCATTCTCTCCCTGTAATGTTCACACTTCTCTTAGCAACAGAGCCCACCTTTCCAATAAAGTCTCACGTGGCACCCAAACCTATGGAACATGCCAGCCGGGCACCCAGATCCCTGTTCACTCTGTCCCTTCCGCGGGGCAACCTTCATAGCACTGAACACTGCCCTTCCTCGCCACGGGGGGAGCGGGGGTGGTTTCCTTGGTTTTCCTCGACGCCTCTCATTCTGAGGTTACCACTCATTTTTGTCTTTGGTGGGAGAAACCGGAAGCCCCGTTTCTGACTGTCTCCTCGCTACATCTTCCCACAGTCCCTCTCTAAGATCCTGGACGCGGCCAGCTTAGAGGTGCTGAACGAGTGTAACCGCAGGTCGCTGAAGAAGCTGGCCAGCCAGGCCGACTCTACGGAGCAGGTGGACGACACCATTCTGACATGATGGGCTCTGCACCAGCATTTCGGCTCCACTTCTCCGCTCAATGTTTTCATTTTTGAAAATACTCTGGTTCCGATGGGGAGCTTAGGAGACGGCATTCCCGGGAAGTATTTTCCTGTATCAACAGACCACAGCCAAAGCCTTAATCAAACCCACACACCTGGAGGTGGCCTCCCCCTGGCCTTCGGAGAAGAGAGAAGCAGCACATGAGTGAGCCTCACCAGATGGGAGCAGTAGCGGGGCCCAGCTTAGCACGCTGGTCAGGCTTTCGGCTCTTCTGTGCCTGAGCTCTGCCTCCAGAGCCAGCGCTGCCAGCCTTTTGCCTAGATCCTGAGTGGGGTGCCGGAATGTAGAGGTTTGCTGCGTGTGGCGTGTCTTGGTGTAGCTTTTCGGTCTTGTGTGGCCGGATTAGATCTGACCCCTGTCCAGTGGAAGTGATACTCATGAAGCCTTGCAGTCACAGGTTGGGGGTGAGGGAGGGAGGAGGTTTAGAGGCAGGTTGTTTGAAGGAGGAATAAAGTGTAATAAAGGCTTTGATCTAATCTTTACGTAATCCAGTTTTTAAAAATCTCCAAACATCCAATAAATACGCAGCTTCCTCCAGCAGACATAAGGCAAGACCGTCTGCTGTTTGCGTTACGCATGGCCACACTGATTGTGGGCGTCCCCTGCTCTTGGAAGGCTCAGATACCGCAGACTTCCCTGTCCGGAGGTCCGGTCTGGAAAGGGGTGCAGCCAGGCCTGTGACTGCACCCAAGGAGGAGGATGCTGGGGCTGGCTGGGCCCCTTCCCTGCTCTGTCCTGTCTCAGGAAGGCAGGGAGCTCTGTAGTCAAGTTTTAACGAGCTCTCCATCCCCTCTGTGGAGCAAGAACCATGCCTGCAGGCAGAGGACTCCCAGAGGAAGGCAGAGTGGCGGTTTAGCGTCTGCCTCCTTTATGAGTGACTTCCTTCCTCCTGTTCTTAGAAGGCTCGTGATCCATGCGTCCTGTCTGAGGGAGCACGCCCCTCTGCGCCCAGTGACGCAAGTTTTTCTGGGCTGTTTCTCTGGCCACAATGCGGAATAAACATCTGTCCAAGTGACTGGTCAGAGCTGTAAGAGGAAGAAGAAGTAGACGTGCTGGTAGCAAGTGCCCTTTGTAAAAAGTCTCAAGTGCTCTACAAAAAAAGCAAAGCTTTGCTTAATAATGTGTCCGAGGCAGCCTGTGACTCAGCACTTTGGATGAACGCTAAGGTGACTTCTAAGATACTTCTGACAGATTCCTTGCTGTCGGTGCCAGAGGCTTATATGTCATAGGACTTCCTATTTTCTTGTAGCAAACATGGTCTCAGCGGGCTCCGTGTAATTGTAGAACCCCAGGGCTGAAAGGGACCTTGAGAGGTCAGCTGTCTCCATAGCCAAAGCAGCCAATTGTCTCAGCTTTTGGTAGCCATGGTAACTGTAGCTGTCCCTGCTTTTGGGATCCAGATGGTCATCGCCGATGCCCAGCACGCTGTGTGCATACATGGTCACCTCTGCCAGTTGGCCGTGGGGAGCTGACGAAGTTCCTGGGGGAGGGGCATAGGCTGGAAACCTTGGGTAAGCACCTGAGATGGTTCTCAGTGTTTCCTGCAGGACCTTGGAGTTGATGCTTATGTCCATCTCGTGTTCAGTCCACAGTCTGAACTTGAGGTGGGAGATACTCGGCAGAATCTGGAAAAGGCCAGCTTCCAGAAGTGAGGAGGATGAGGTCTCTGTTCAGCATAGATGGGCGGCACAAGGCTTCAGAGCGTGCTGAGTCACCTTTCCTGCGTCCGGAGGGAGGGCGAGCTCCCAGGAAGTGAGCCGTGAAGGGCTGTCCCGGACCCAACGATGGAGCGGACCTAAAGGGCCTGGTCAGCCCCGCTCAGAGCTCTCCCGAGAACAGCCCACACGGAGGGATGGTGCCCGGCAGCGGGAAGCTCAGCTGTTGGCCCTGGTGGTTGGAGCTGTGCAGCCTTGGGCAAGTCATCCAACCTCTCTGGGCCAGTTTGCTCATCTGTAAAACGGCATTTGGGAATGGAAAGCTCTAAAGAGCTCTTGTTTTCAAAGTTATCCTTTAGGGATTAACAGATGACATTTCTTTCTTATCCTTTCAACCTGTGAGGTGGGTTCTAATTGCTTTCCAGAGGAAATGGAAGCACAGAGAAGCTACTTGCCCAAGGTCACATGACTAGTAAATGGCATTCCGTCCCCCAGAGTGGACTCTTGCCTTTCTCTGACTTCTGTGCCGGCTAGTCAGGCATAAGCATTTCATTCTTCCAACAGAGCTTCCAGACGGTCAGGCAATGCAGGTCCAGGCCCGATCAACACCTCGCCCCCTTCACGGGGCACTTGCTCTTGGGAAAGTCTTTTGGAAAGACATTCTCTCAGGCTCAGCATTCCTCTAGAGAGGGGACTGCCCCATGCCTGAAAGGCAATGACAGATTGTGTCCTTAGCTAATCCAGGGGAAACGAAACAGCATTCTCAATCCTTCAGCTGACTCAAACCTCTGAATTCTGAGCATCAAGATTATTTTAAAATGTGGGAGAGTGTGACATCACGTTTCTTCTAGAACCAAACCTCCAGGTAAATCCCTGCGCGCGCACGCCCCCCCCCCCCCCCCCCCCCCCCCCCCCCCCCCGCCACTGCTGTGGTGCAGAGGGTCCAGGAGTCACAGGGACTTGGGAACATTTTCTTGAGGCAGACGTTGAAACAAGACTGGCAGGAATGTTTTTCTTCTAAGTATGGTTGTGTGTGGACGTGCCCGAAATTGCCTTCAAGCCTTTCTGAATTAGAACAATAGAAACAGGAAGCAGCCTAATTTAAAGATCTAGATTCCGAGTGTTTTTAAGGAAATGCAGATAGCACTTTCAGTTCTAGTGCAGCGTAGTATGGACTCTGAAGTCAGGCTTGAACCTGAACACATCGCTTACAAGTGAGCTAGGTGACCGGGCGTGTTCCCTGGCCTCTCTGAGCCCACATGTCCACATCTGTGCCCTCTCGCGCTTGTCTGGAGTGAGGCTGCTCTGCACGGGCCGAGCACAGGAGGTGCCCAGATGTGGTGTCACTGAAGAGAAACGGGACACTAGCTAGGTGCCAGTTACCACCCACGATGTCACAAGGACAGGCCTTGCACATTCAGGAGGTAGTTGCCGGGCCCGCGATTTGTATCTGTAGTGGTAACTTCCCGAACCTGGAGTTTGAAAAGCTAACAAAAACATTTCTTTGAGGAATGACAGTCACTGTGGTTGGCCACGTGAAACACTGAATAACAGCACACGGCTGGGTGCTCGCTGGGCCTGGGCACACGTGAGGGAGAGACCAGGAGGGCCGCTCCTTTTTTCCTGAGGAATCAAGTTGAGGTACAGCCTGGCTGGTGTGGTTCAGTATTGAGCATCGGCCTATGAACTAGGAAGTCATGTTTTGATTCCTGGTCAGGGAACATGCCTGGGTTGCAGGCTCGATCCCCAGTGGGGGACATGCAGGAGGCAGCCGATCAATCACTCAGCCTCATCATTGATGTTTCTGTCCCTCTCCCTTCTCTCTGAAATCAATAAAAATACATTTTAAAGAAAAGGTGAGGTTAAAGATGGAAAGGAGAATCTCTAAAGTCACACAGCCAGTTAGTTGGCTGCAGAACTGGGGAAAAAAAAACCCTCTTTTAAAAAAAAAAAAAAAAAATTTATTCTTGATACATACTCATCTTTTTAAAAAATATATATTTTATTGATTTTTTTTTACAGAGAGGAAGAGGGATAGAGAATTAGGAACATCGATGAGAAACATCCATCAGCTGCCTCTTGCACACCCCCCACTGGGGATGTTGCCCGCAACCAAGGAACATGCCCTTGACTGGAATCGAACCTGGGACCTTTCAGTCCGAAGGCTGACGCTCTATCCACTGAGCCAAACCGGTTTTGGCAAAAAACCCTATTTACTGATGTTCTGGTCATCAAGCCCATTGCCTTCCTACAGAAATGGTTTTGGATGGTGGATCTAATAAAGAAACTAACCCAGCTCTGGCCTGTGCTCTGTGGAGTGGCTGGGCCTCCCTTTTCAGAAGAGGTAGAGAGCCCAGTTACTTCCTGGGTGGTTCCGAGCTGCCCCTGGGCTCTCAGGTCCCCTGCAGCCTGCTGGGGTGGGAGGGCAGTGGCGATGGAGACGACGCTTAGGAAACTAGAAAAACTGGTCCCGGGATTATTGTCTCAGTGGGATTTCTGGGTGAGGTTCCGAGTGCCACATGGCACACACCAGTCACTTTCTGGTGCTTCCTCCCGTGTAGATTCCCATGAAAAAGTGAGGTGGGAAACTGGGTGCAACAGTATCTAATTTAGCCTGGCCTCAGGCTCCCCTCACCCCCCTTTTTTTTAAAAAGCATTTAAAAAATATATTTTCATTTTTTTACAGAGGGGAAGAGAGAGCGATAGAAATATCAATGAGAGAGTAACATTGATCAGCTGCCTCTTGCACACTCCCCACTGGGTACACACCCTTGACCGGGATCGAACCTGGGACCTATCCACTGAGCCAATCCACTGAGCCAATGCTCTATCCACTGAGCCAATCCAATTAGGGCTCAGGACCCCTTTACACTTTGAAAAATTATTGAGGACCCCAAAGAGCTGTTGCTTATACTTACCCATGGATATTTACCATCTTAGATAACAAAACTGGTCAACTTTAAAGTTTTATTAATTCATTTAAAAAGAATAAGCCCAGCCCAGCTGGTGTGGCTTAGTAGTTGAGCACTGACCTATGAACCAGGAGGTCATGGTTTGATTCCTGGTCAGGGCACATGCCCAGGTTGTGGGCTCGATCCCCAGTGTGGAGCATACAGGAGGCAGTTGATCACTGATTCTCATCATTGATGTTTCTCTTCTCCCTTCCTCTCTGAAATCAATAAAAATTTATTTCAAAAAGTAAACCCATTAATTACAAATAACCCATCTATGATAAACATAACTAAGTTTTTCAAGACAAGTTATTTAGTGAGGAGAGCAGTATAGTTTGCATTTTTGCGTGTTTAATGTCTGGATTCTCAGTCTGCTCCTGCAGTCAATCTGTTGTGAGATCACACGTGGTGTAGGTCTGGAAAACCACTGTATGAATGAGTGGAAAACACAAGTGCCTTCTTCGTATTATGAAACGTTTTGACTTCACTGATAAGGGTCCCCCAGGGTCCCCAGACTGCACTTTGAGAACCACTGATCTAAAAGATGAGGAAACTAGGACCCTACTGACGGTTTGGTGGGAATGGGGGGAGGATACTGACTCTGAGTTATAGTGAGAGACCTCAAATTTGGCCCATACCTGTCATAAAGCAAATCTGAGTGTTAAATTATATTATTTTTTATTTTTATTTTAAAAAATATATATATTTCATTGATTTTTTACAGAGAGGAAGAGAGAGGGATAGAGAGCTAGAAACATCGATGAGAGAGAAACATCGATCAGCTGCCTCCTGCACCACCCCTACTGAGGATGTGCCCGCAACCAAGAATCGAACCTGGGACCTTTCAGTCCGCAGGCCGACGCTCTATCCACTGAGCCAAACCGATCTCGGCTATTATTTCTGATATTCCTTCTCTTTAAATTCTGTGTGTGGCTTTTAATTCAACAGACCACCCAAGAACTTACCACCTGTTAGGCCCCAGAGAATATCAGGATGGTTCCTGCAATCGAGGTACTTAACGTCCACTTGATTTTGAGCTACCTAAGGGCAGGGCAAGGCCATTGCCAGGTCTCTTGATGTGGCATCAGGCATGCAGGTATGTGATAAAGGGCCAATTTCCAGTTCCACCAACGAGAGACCAGACACAATCTCACAGGACTGCAACATGTGCTCACACCCTTGCTACTTAGAATCTCAGCAACTTTAGAACCCACTGCTGACCGGTCTCGGAGCTGGATTTCACAGGCCCTCCAGGCCTTACTGTGCTAACCCGCCTCTCTCCTGCTCCCAGGCACTGCTGGCTCCGTCTCCAAGGCCGAGGGCACTTCCCCACTTTCCTCTTAGTCAGCAAAGCTCTTTAAAGTGCCCTTCACCCATCTTCAGTCCTCACTACTCAATCCTTCCCACTCGCCAGCGGCTAATACACCACCTCTGCTATCCTGAAAAACACTTCATTCAACACCACTGTTCTCACCATCCATCCTTGTGCTTTCATTCACTGCAAACTTCTTGAACGAACAATATCTACTTATACCGCCATAGTGTCACTGTCCCTTAAACCTCTGCAAGCTCCTGTTCCCCTTAGTTTTGTCTTGAGACACATATTTATTTGCATTCTCCACCACGAAAGCAGGGGTTCTAGTTTTGTTTATGCTGAACCTCCTGCTGAGAGCCTGGCACACCCTGAGCCCTCAGATGCTTGTGAAAGGCACGGTAAGCTCCCTGAGGATGGGTTTTGCCCATGTTCTATCCTCAGTGCCCAGCACAGTGCCTGGCTCCTAGCAGGCACACAGTACTTGATGACTTAGTGAATGAATTGTCAGATATGCGACTTTTAAAAAAATGTTGCTTTGGTTGATGTTTTTATATTGCCTGCTGCATCTGTCCCTTCCTGCTGTTGCCTCACACTTGGGCTTCAGCAATAACCTCCTTTACGGGCTGCAGTTGATATCCATGTTGTATGCTGCAGCAGATTACTTTCCTAAAATAGCATTTTGCTGTTGCTACTCTGCTCAAACTTTCACTGCCTCCCCGGTGCAGTTTCTAATGTGCAAACAGGTGGTGCTGCAAAAGTTCAGCTATAAGCTGTCTGTTCAGTGTTACACACCGAATCTTACCTCAGGCCGTGATAGTTTCTATCTGTATCCACATATAAAGTTTCTATCTACAGCTATCCACCTACCACCACATAGCTCCAATCATTGCAGTGTAACTAAATGTAAAACAGTATTTCCACAGGAAATGTACTCAGAGCTTCATTTCTGGGATGTCAGGCACATCTCCTGACCTACAGGGAATTCCCCTCAAAGACAAAATTGAGGCTTCTCACAGACTGCGACAGTGGCTGTTTGAATACACCCGTCATTCAAAGCGTTCGATTCCAGTCCCATCAGGAAACCTTTTATGATGAAATCTCTTTCCCCTCGTTCTAGCTGTAAGTGACAGCATCCATCCTCTGAAGTCTAGACTGCCTGTTTGACAGCTATTGTATTGTCGTGTATTTTTAATTCCTCATGAGCGTATCTTATTCTGATGAGCCTGTAAGCTCCTGGAGGGAAAGGCTCTCTTCTACCATCCGTGGCACATAATAAACAGCACTCATTAAACAATGAGTTACTACATACATGAAGGAATTAATGTTATGGACAGGCGCCTGTTCTTCACCACGGCCAGTTCTGCTCTCCTCACAGTACCCTGCAGCCCTGATGTCGGCGGGGGGGCTGCCTTGGACATGGTGCTGGAGTCCACAGCGAGAGACGGCTAATAGTATGACAGGCCCGTGTACAGGGTCTTGGCTGTTATCATGTGCACACAGGCACGCCTGGTGGCATGCGGGCTCAGCCCCAGACACTGCACTACAGCGAGTACCGCAATAGAGCCAGCTGCACAAATTTCTTGGTTTGTCAGTTTCATATAAAAGTCACATTTGCCCTATTACTGTAGTTTAAGAGTATAATAGCATTGTGTCTAGAAAATGGAATACATTATTACTAAAAAATGCTAGTTGAGCCTTCATGAGTTGTAATCTCTGTGCTGGTGGAGGATCTTGCCTTTTTTTTTTGTAAACAAGAACCTGAGAAGCACAGTAAAATGAAGTATGCCTCTATGAGTGGGTGATCTACAAACACAGCTCTAATCCTGTCTGGATCCTGGGGTTCTGAGACACTGTGATATGACTTATCCAAAAGCTCAAAGCTTTTCAGGGACGGAGCCAGGATTTCAGAGCTGGCCTTTACACAGTCTCTTCACCTCCAGAGCAGGCTGAGCAGAGAGCCTGGAGTGATAGCCTCAACGGCTGGTCAGAATTGAGTGTGCTTGCCTGGTGGCTACATGGATGCTTCCTTCTTTCCTGATATTTCCTAACTAAAATGGCGGCTCAAAGGGGACCCCATTAACCTTTCCCGGACCAAAAAGGGCCATTTCTCAAAGGAGCAGCTCTTCTCTCCGTACCTCCCGATTTCAAGTCCAGATTCTTCTGACATCACCACACTGATTCTCAGCTCCTGGAAAAACTCAGAGCTTTATTCAGACACTCCGTGTGTTATTCAAGGATCTTTCCTGTAACATTGTATAACAAAAAAAATTGTAACCAACTAAATGCCTAGCGTTTAAATTATATAGTTCAACCATGTGGAGTACCATAATGCAGCAAAAGGCAGCGCACATACATGTATGTGTTTGCACAGGCACAGAATACTCACTGAAAGAATACTCACTTTTCGCATTCACTCAATATATATTTATTAAGCATTTCAAGGTATCCAAGAAACATCATCAAGAGATTACCTATGAGGAGTGGGTCTGAAGGAAAAGTAGCAACGTGTACTTTTTGGTAAAATGTACATATTTTAAAAAAAAACACCTATGAGCACCACTTTAAAATTAAAAAAAAAATGATTTGAGAGAGAAAAACATCAATTTGTTGCTCCACCCCTCCATAAGCATTACTTTTTATAGTCAAGATTTTTTTGTTTTATCTTACTTTTTGGTTTAAGGATATGTTTGTCTTTTGTAATCCTACCTAATATTTTATTTATATCTTTTCAATATTTACACTCTTTCCATATTGGCATAGATGGTGATTTTAGATACTTTATTTTGGGTTTTTATTGCTGCTTTTATGGGAAGTACCCATTGTAAATTTAAGCAGCACAGGAATAAATGAAACATAAAGCAAAGCTCCTCCCCATCCCCATCCCTTTTCTCTCTCCCCTCAGAAAACACAACGCGCCATTAATCTAACGGGCTCTGGATCCAACTATTCTCCCCATTTTACCAAGAAGGCAACTCGCGCTCCCGGAGTGTATACGGACTTGGATGTGATTTCGACCCAGAGCTTAGCTAAGAGGCCACCCTCCCCCGCTCAGCTCCGGCAGGTGCCTTCTCTCCGGTAAAACTCAAGCAGCTACCAACCGCTCGGGCGTCCATTCCACGGGATCGGGACTCGGGCCGGAGCCAGCACCCCGGGGGCGGCGTCCGTGCAGAAGGGGGCGGAGTGTCCGAGTGCGGGTGAGCCCCGCTCGCGCGGTCCCTGCGAGCCTGTCTTTTCCTCTCCGCGGGTCGCAGGGCTGGAAGTTGAAGGAGCCGGTCGGTCCCGGGCCACGGCCGGGCTCCTCCGGCATTCTCGGCTTGACAGCAGCTCATCTTTTCGAGCCCAAAGGGCCGCGAGCCGCCGCGGCGACGCTCGCCTAGAAGCGGGCGAGCCGGTCCGCGCCGGCGGGACGGCCAGTGCGCATGCGCGGTGCGCGAGCGCGGCGAGGGCGCGGCCGGCCGGCGCTGCGGCTGCGCACAGGCGGCGCCGGGCGCTGCGCTTGCGCAGTGGCGGGGTGGGGCGGGAAGGAGAGAGGCGGCGGCTGCGGCGGCGGCGGCTGCTGAAGAGGAGGAGGAGGGGGAGCGGAGGGAGGTGTTTCTGTCAGTTCCGGCTGTTTGTTCGGGAAGTGGATCCGCCGCTGCCGGAGCAGCCCGGAGGGAGCTGCGGTTCGCGAGGCCAGCACCGACCCCGCCTGCCTGCCCGCGCCTCCCCCGCCCGCCATGGCCCGGGACTACGACCACCTCTTCAAGCTGCTCATCATCGGCGACAGCGGTGAGGGCCGAGGCGGCCGGAGGCGGCGTGGGCCCTGCCGGGTGCGGCCCGCGGGGGCCTTGGGGCGGCAGACGGGCGGAGAGCTGCCGGCCGCGCGGGGCGGGGCTGCCGGCGGTCGCGGGCCCCAGGGGTGCGCCGAGGGGCTGGGGCCGCGCCGAGGAGCGGTTGGGGGCCCGGCCGCGGGGTGGAGGAGCCGGGCGAGCAGGGGTCGGGGCCGGGGCGCCCGGTCCACTCCCCGCGCCCGCCTCTGCCTCACGTGTGACCTTGGTCAAGTCGCGCGATCTCTGGAGTTGGAGAGACCTGGGTTCGAGTGCCGGGACGACCAGCTTCCTCGGTCTGTGACCTTGGGCAAGTTGTTTCGCGTTTCTGAGCCTCAGTGTCCTCCGCTGAGAAGTGGGGACTTGCCGGGTGGCGTGAGCCTGCGATGAGACAAAGCTGGGAGAGTGCTTGGTCCCCTCCTGGCGCCGAGGTTTTCTGTGGGCATGGCTGTCAGTTTCTTCCCTGCGAAGTGGGCATGTTCCTGCCTCCGGGGCTCCCGCCTCCCGGGCTCCCGCCTCCCGGGGCTCCCGCCTCCCGGGCTCCTGCCTCCCGGGGCTCCTGCCTCCCGGGGCTCCTGCCTCCCGGGGCTCCTGGCTCCTGGCTCCCGGGGCTCCTGGCTCCCGGGGCTCCTGCCTCCCGGGGCTCCTGGCTCCCGGGGCTCCGGGCTCCTGGCTCCCGGGCTCCTGCGAGGTGTAGAAGGTGAGGCCGGTGAAGCTCTTCGCACAGGGCCCGGCCCATTCCTGCCCAGGTGCTGTTGCCCTGTCTCCCTGTGGTTCCGGTTCCTCATCTGTGAAAGGGAATAATAGGGTTGGTGTCACCGGGCTGTTGAGTGTTGGGTGAGGTGAGTGTTCAGCATGTGTTTGCTTTCGGTGCTGTATGTGTATGGACGGCACCGGAGGTGCAGCCGGAATTACAGAGCTCTAGCTCAGCGCACTGCAGCCTCTCCGGGCCGGTGCGCGCCTGGCGCCCAGTAGGTGCCTAACGCATGGTTGATGAATGAATATTCAGTGTCCTGATAAGCATTAGGCTGGTTTCTGGGAAAGGGTGGAGGGTTTAGAGGTGTTTGGAGTGTGGCAGGTGCGCAGGTTTCTGGGGTGACCGAGAGGTCAGGGAGGCAGGCCTCAGGAGGTTTTTAACTGAGGCGCCGGGGTTATATGATGGGGAAGGAGACTGGGGAGCACCCGATTTTATAGACCAGACCAGACCTGAGTTGAATGTGGGCAGGGGGGGGGGGGGTCATGTGACTAGTGGTGGTGGAGCCCATGGATTGTAAAGGAAAGGGAACCAATCAGAGGGGTGCCGGACCTGATGATGTAGGCGTGATGGGTCAGAGCTGGGCCAGGGAAGTGGGTGGGTTTGGTCTCCTGTGGAGCTGGATTGGGATGTGGTTGGTGGTTGGGATCAGGTGAAAGATGGCTGAGGTTTCCGTGGTTACTGGCAGAAGGGAGAGGTAAGAGGAAAAATTAGGGGTTAACTACAGAGATGAAGAGTAGCTGTGGTTGGGGAAGGAGTTAGAAAGGAGGAGGTTGTGGCTTGAATAAAAGAAAACCGGACAAGCTGTGTGGACTTGCTTGGGAGATGGCCGCTGGCATCTTCCGGGTCCGGGGGCTTGTGCCGTTAACAGGATTTCAGTTCAGTCCGGGTCCTGGTTCGGAGGGGCTGGCCCCAGCGTGAGTGCTCTCTTCTGGAGTTAAAGTCAGCTCACCTTGGTCAGGGTCCCTCTCCCTCTACAAGACAGCTAGAGCCTGTGTTGATACCCGAAAATGAAAAGCATACGCTCAGCAAGAAGATGTGGCTTGTTCTCTTCTTTGTCAAACCCAGGGGATGGTCGGGCCCCCCTTTCACAGTATATTTGCAGGGCGTATTGACTTTTCACTCAGAAGTCAGGTGTTGGGGAAGCTCACTGGCTCCTAGTTCAGTGTGTAGAGGACTGTGTTGTGTAGAGAAGACAGATGCTTTGCAGCTTAATTTCTCCTGACAGTGAGCTGATACTCAAAGCCAAATGCTTAGGAGACTGGGAGATGGTCGCCATGGAAGTTCAAACTAATCTTTGGCAGCTGAGCAAGGAGACGAGCATCATGTGCTGGCCTGACCTAGGCTCCTGTGTGGGTGCTTCCTTAAGGCTTACCAATAATCAGACACTCGCCCCTCGGCTTCTCCCCTGGGCCTGTGTAGTTTGTCAGAAAAGCAAACTATGGCTCAGAGGAGTTGACTGACTTGCCCAGAGCCACACAGCTCATCAGAGGCAAAGCCGAGAGTTAACACACATGGATTCACGTGTGAGCAGCTGGTCCCTGGCCTGGCAAACAGTAGGTCCTCGGTGAATGTTAGTTTCTTTATAAATCTAGATTTCTTCTTCCCACTCTGCCAGATTATACAAGCTCCTAGAACTCATTCTGTCAGCTCTGCAGCTCTTCTTTATGCCTAAGGTTCTTCCTCTCTCTTATGCTCCAACATTGGCCCTAATGTGTAAGCGTTTCGTCTGAGCCGTGAGACCAGCTGGAGACGGGCGGTGGTCAGAGAGCTGGGTAGAGCCTTTCACTTTACACATGTGTGAGCTGAGGCTTGCAGAGGGGAAGTGGCTTGTCGGAGGTAGTCCAGTGAATTAGTTACTGAGCCTGGTTTGCAATTGAGAACATTTTACTTGGAGGTTTAAAGGTCTTCAACAGTCTAGAACCGAAGCCAAGAAGAGTGAGGGAACCATAGCCCTAGAGAGGAGCAGGGCTGAGGGCGGGGACTTCTGTGGAGGCTTTTTGAGGGTCGGAGCATCTGTGTAGCCCAGAAGGCAGAAAGCAAGGGAGAGAGGGGGTGTGCTGCAGGGAGCACGGTGATGACAGAGTGGTGTGTGACGCTTTTGCAGAATAACTCTGCCTCCTGGCTACCAAGAGGCATCGAGTGCGGCCTCTGCTCTTCCTGGGTAAAGGATGATGGGGTTTCATACTATGTTCGGCTTGGAACCTGTTGACTTCAGCTGTGGTGAAGGTGGATTGGGACTTGTCACTTCCTCCCATAGGCCAGTGCTCTGGGTGAATGGTAGCAGCGAGTTTTCCCAAAGAAGCCTCTTCCAGGGTTATTTGGGAGGTGGCATTTCTGCGAGTGGGTGTCTGTTCCATGTGAAGGGAAGAGCAATGCTGGAAGTTGGTGTCAGGCCCAGCCTTGAGGCTCGGGAGCTGTTGGTGTGGTGACTGTGGCGGTCTTCCTGCAGACGGTGCCTTTCAGAGGCTCTGCAGAGGGGCTGGGGGAGTGAAGGGACCCAGGAGGCCATGCAGGAGGGAGCGCTGCTGCTTCGCAGAGAGCACCTCCCTTATCTGTTGTGGATCTAAGGATCCTGCCACCCCTCAAAGTTTGAAAAGCACTGCTTTGGCTCCTCGTGATGCTGCAGTCAGCATTCGATAGCACAGCTGTCAGTGTGATTGGCATCCATTTCGTCATAAATCATTGCACAGTGTTTTGTGGGCACCTACTAAGTGCTGGGCCTGGCTTCCAGCATGTTAACTGTCCGGGCAGGTGAGGTGAGACTGCCTTCCTGGAGGAGCTCCCAGCCTGGTTGCCCAGACACAGCTTTTAGCCGAGTAAGTGGACCCGGACTTCCAGGGGGAAGCAGAGGGGCAGGCAGGACGGGTGGGGCGTTGGCATTGGACAGCACTGGGAGGGACCCAGCCCAGGACGTGGGCTCTCCTTGGCTCAGCAGGAAGCCTGGTAGAGGCAGCAATGAGGAAGTGGCTCTGAGCAAGAGCGCTGCAGGCATGGGCTGAGCAGCAGGTGCCATGGGGCACAGCACCCCCAGCCTGCCTTTGGGAAGGTCAGACCCAGGTTTACCGTGAGACGTTCTCCTGGGTCTCCCTGGACAGAGTACTCGCCTGGAGAAACTCCAGACATGCCATCCAAGAGGCCTGCTCCGAGGGGATTTCTGGATTAGTTAGGCACAGTGGGGCTGGGGTAGCTGAGGAGCCGATGAATGCTGAGTCCTCCCTCCAAATATGCACAGACTCCAAATTTGCACTTAGTTGTGGGGGTTTCTGAGCCCCTGAGCTAAGTTCTCTTCCGATCTAGTTTTGATAGCGCTGCTGCTAAAAGTCAACCAGAAGTGAGATGCAGGAGCGTCTCTGGGATCTTTGTTTTGAACTTCCTGAAACAGACGCAGCAAGACGCCCCAAGCAGAATGTATCGGAAAGAGCTTTAGAGCTCCCGAGTAGACAGCTCTGGATTAGGACCTCAGCTCACACTTCCCGCCGAGGCCCTAGGCCAGCTGCCTAGCTTGTTGGAGTCTCAGTTGCCACATCCTGATCTTAATAGATGCAGCTGGGGTTATAGGAGCATCAAAGTGCCCCCACAGCTCTCTGTGCAGCTGATTCTTTACTTCCGTGGCCAGTTGGCCCAGCTGGCCTTGGGGGGGGGGGCGAGGGGAGGGGAGGGACACAGGACAGGTTGTACCTGGGAGGCCGAATAAAGGGAGGCCAAGCTTACGAGGGTTCCACCTGTCTGGGAACAAGTGTGCCCGCAGATGCTGCAGCAGGTGAAATGCTTTGTGCCATGGGAGCTGCTGGTTGATAGGTGTATGGCAGACACCCCTCCCCCCTGCCCAGCTGACTGACATAACTGGGTAAGATGGCTGCAGTTGGTTAGAGTTGTCTGGGCCTCAGTTTCCACACCTGCAGAATAGACCCAGTGATCTCAAGGGTTCTTTGCAGCCCTGCAGGTCCTGTCTCGCTGCACACAGACAAGCGCCACACATGGTGTGCAGTTTTTAGGGACCACCCTTCAGACGCACTTTGGGGCCAGTTTCATTTGGTGACTTTCCCTGCTTTATTTCTTCATCTGGCACCTTCCTCTGAGTTGCTGGGGCTAGCCCTCCGCACAGGACCTGGGCACGAGGCCCTTTCTCATTTCTCCCCTGGGCCTCGGGAACAGCTGTCTTCACTAGGACTGAGAAGATCAGAAATTGAGTGGGGAGGTGCTCGTGGTGTGTGGCTGCTTCAGATCAAAAGCAGCATTGAGGGGGGAGCTCAGTCCACTGCGTGTAAAACGTAGGCCTTGGTGTCCTTTCCCCGCAGCAGGAAGGCCTGGGTGAGGGGAGGGACCATGCTGCCTCTCATCTCCTGCTCTCTCTCTTGCAGGTGTGGGAAAGAGCAGTTTACTCTTACGTTTTGCCGACAACACTTTCTCAGGTGAGTGTGCCCCCGAGGTGCTGCTGAGGTGTTTCAGTTTTGAAATCCCTTTGCCTGGCGCCAG
Organism: Pipistrellus nathusii; assembly: GCA_963693515.1. Classification (NCBI taxonomy): domain Eukaryota; kingdom Metazoa; phylum Chordata; class Mammalia; order Chiroptera; family Vespertilionidae; genus Pipistrellus; species Pipistrellus nathusii. Next base: position 22,037,047 of record OY882876.1, on the reverse strand, counting down.
GACACCTGCCTCTGCCTCATGTCACAAACCTTGTCAGTGCAATTGCAGGCTGAGGACGGAGAAGCAGAGGGAGGCACAGGTTAGAAGCCTCTGCGTCAGGCTTCATTTGTCTGGTTCAAAAAGAAAAAAAAAATCCTTTTCAGGCCCATATTTTGGCCACCCTGGGTCTATTTGTGCCCAATATTAAAAACAAAACAAAACAAAAAAACACAGTTAAAAAATATTGCAAGTTAGTACATGCCTGTGTAAAATTTCAAACAGAGACTCACTAGTGGAAAATGAAAGCTGTCCTTTTACCTACCCGCTCTGCTGCCCTGGAGCCTCCGTTCAGCATTGTCTGTCTGTCCGACTTTTCTTCTCCCCTCCGCACGCGGGGTCAGCGACTCGCCTCCCCTCGTGTGTCAGGGGTCACCCTCCCACGGCACAGGAGACCTCTGGTTCTTAGGAACGGCTCAGAGCGGCTCAGAATGCCCCCTGCCGCGGTGGATGCACACGGTTCACCTTGTGTGCTGCTGCCTGGCAGCTTCTGGTTTCAGAGACGTGCACTTCCTGGCTGCACTGTGTCTTCTCGCGCAGAAGAGCCATGCGGTCGGGCTTGTGCATCTGACTTTTTCACAGTGCCCTGAGCTGAGCTTTCAGAGCTGTGCTAAGTGAACTGACACTGCCATTGAAGGGGTTTATTTATATTATTTTATATATATGTATCAAGAGAGGAAGGGAGAGGGAGAGATAGAAACATCGGTGATGACTGAGAATCATGGCTCGGCTGCCTCCTGCACGCCCCACTCTGGGGATCGAGCCTCAACCTGGGCCTGTGCCCTGACTGGGAATCGAACTCTGGTCTGGTTCACAGGTCAACACTCAACCACGGAGCAGCACCAGGTGGGCATGAAGAGTATAAAGGCCCATCAATGCTAGGTCTTGGATAGTCTTCATTTTTGCTGGAAGTGCTGTCTGGTTTAAGTTTGTATTTCCCAGATACTGGTGAAGTGGGTGTGCTTGTTGAATACATCAGGTTCATTGTAGACTTCGGGCTGGCTTGGCTCTGGTCAGGGATGAAGTGTGACTGTCTTGTAGGGAATTCCCTAGGATGTGGTTAAGGGATGAGCTAAAACTAGGAAGTGATGACATGGCTCCCGCCTCTCTTGGTGAAGTGGTTTCTCCCGGCAGGCGTCCTGCAGCAGCGCTGGTGGTGTGATGTGGAAAGAGCTGTCTGGGTGACCATGAGCCTGACTAAGTCTCAGCTCATCGTCAAGTGGGGCTGCTCACCGTCCTTCCCCGAGGGTTACTGTGAGGGTCACTGTGACCCTGCAGGTCAGAGTGCCTTCCAGTGGTTTGTTATTGCTTCTGTTCAAGAATGGTCACTTAAGGAGCAGCTTATCATTAGGCTGAAAAAGACTCACTTTCCTCATGACCTGGACCTTCTGACTCCCCATCCTCATGGCTTCCACTCCTGGAGGGCTCTCTTTTACTCTCTCACTCCTCTTCCCATTTCTACTACCAGCATCTAGTTGGTTCTAGCCGGAAGCATTTCAGCAGCTCCTCCCCCTCCCCTGTCACACTGCTGAATTTATCTAGCTGGCACATGGCTCTGCCAGGGGCGTGCCTCAGTGGGCCTCTCTTAAGTGAGCAGAGTTTATGGCAAGTTTCTCCACCTCAGAACTGTTCCCACTCTGGGCCTGTGATTCTGTGTGGTGGGGGCTGTTCCGTAAAGGATGTGAGCAGAATCCCTGGGCTCCACTCACCGGTGACATTGGCCCTTCCCCCACTGTGACAACCAGAAATGTCTCCAGACCTTGCTCATGTCCTCTGCGGACACGGTCTTCCCGCTGAAAACCACCGGTCTTCGTAATCTGTGTTCAGCTCACCTTCCCAGCTTTCTGGCTCCTCTGATTGTTCATTCTTTTGCTGTTTCCCAAGCTCCCTCGCTTACTCATTCATTCAGCCACCAGCTGCTGGTTGATTGCCTGCAGCAGTAGGTGCTGGGTCACACTCCTTGGCTCATCAGAGCCCGCGGAGTGCCCAGTGCCCGGAATGCCGGGCTGGCTGGTTTCTGAATGTTTTCTCTCAGGGTTTTGCCTCTGGGTGGTGTGTGTGTGTGTGTGTGTGTGTGTGTCGACCTAATCTCAACCTTTGTCATTTTACTTATTCTTTCAAGCTCGAATGTGACTTTTTCCCCAAAGCCTTTCTAGATCTCCACCCCACATTGAACTTTGACCTTTCCTCTAGAGTTTTGATACTTTATAGAGTCAGTTGTGTGTTTGTCCCGTCTGCAGCACTGTGTTATACTGTAAGCTCCAATTGTAGTGAAAACATGTCTTAGCATTCGGGCCTTTGTAAGCCTGGACAGAACTGTTACATTGGCCAGAAACTCTCTTCCACTCCATCTCTCACACAGATGCACAGGAGAGCTGTTTCTAACGCAGCTCATACTCTGGTTAAAACCTTCCGCGCCTTCCCGACACAGAAAGCCCGAGCTCTCCTAATGGTGCATTTGCCCCGAGACCAGGGCTTGGCACCCCCTACCCCTGACTCCGCTCTGTGCTTGGCCTTACGTGACCCCTCTCCCTCCACTGCTATTTTTGCTACTGTCTCCTCTGCCTCAAACATTGTTTTTCAAATTGCAGGTCATGACTTGTGCGTTAGGAAGTTAATTTGTGGGTTTTTAAAAACGTTTGGAACAGAATAGAAAAAAATAAAGGGCATGATAGGCCTTCCACTATTCTCAGGCGATAGCTAACAGCCGGCCACTCTGATTAGAGGAGCCTGTCCCTCCCAGTCAGCTCTGGTTTTATTCCTGTGGCACTGGTTTCATCACTTTGACATTGTCTTTGTGTTCTCTCTGTCATTGTGTCATGTGTGTTGCCCTCACCTTGACTGTGGGTTCCATGGAGCTCCATCCCGCCAGGGACCAAGTCTTTTCTTATTCAGAACTATGTCCCTGGGACCTCGATGGTGCTGGGCCCAGAGTGCGGGCACTGTAGTCTGACTGGGGCACCTGTGGACCTTGCTAATGTATGTGCTTGCAGGCAGCTACATCACCACGATCGGAGTGGATTTCAAGATTCGGACCGTGGAGATCAATGGGGAGAAAGTGAAGCTGCAGATCTGGGACACCGCTGGGCAGGAGCGCTTCCGCACCATCACCTCCACGTGAGTCAGGGCCCCTGCCCCCATTCTGACCCCTCGCCGCCAACAGTGGGCACAGCTGAGTAGCTAGCCCAGGTCATGGTGGAAATGTCACGGGTGGGTCCCGGAGGGTCAGGAAGGAAGCTCCTTGCTGGCCACAGTCAGAGGTGTGAAGCTGAGGTGAGAGGAGGAGGGGATGAGATACGGCTGCTGCTGTGGGTGGGCAGTGGCTGAGTGCATGGCTCTGGGTTTGGCCGGGCAGTACACGTCAGTCAGCAAACCCTCTGCCTTTGGTCCTTTGTCTGTAAATGGAGGACTGCTCCTGGCTTCACCTGGTGGTCAAACACTTGCTGGGTTGTCAGCTGTGCAGCTGCCCACCACACCCTGCTCTGGGAGCTGGCTGCTCTGTGGGGAGGGGTGGCGGGGGCACTGGTGCAGAGGAGGCTGGTGAGAGGCCATTACTTGGCTTCCCCAAAGCTGGTTCCTGGGAACCCGGCTCACCGAGTGGGTGCCGCAGCACCTTTGTGACTCTTGGCTGCCAATAGGCGAGAACCCCGCTGGAGCGCGACCTGGAAGCCTGTGGAGGGGCTGTTGGTTCTTAGGCTGTAAATGGAACAGGTTCCAGGAAAGAGCAGGGCTTTGAAGGCAGATGATACTTTAAAAAAAAAAAAAATTATGAACCAAGTTTGTTTGTTTTTAATATTTTTTTTTATTTTAGAGAGGGAGAGGGAGAGAGAGAGAGAGAAACATTAATGATGAGAGGGACTCATTGATTGGCTTTCTCCTGCACGCCCCCTACTGGGGATCAAGCCCACAACCTGGGCATGTGCTTGGAATCGAACCTGGGACCCTTCAGCCCCCAGGCCTACGCTCTATCCACTGAGCCAAACCAGCTGGGGCAATGGTTCAGAATTTACATTCTTGTTCACTGTGACCGGGGGTAAGCTGCCTGAATGGTCTGTGCTGCGGTTTCTCACAGGGTCTGTTTACCTTGAGGCTTTGCTTTGATGCCGAGTCCTGTGTGCCCGGGAGTCTGGGCTTGGGCTTCATGAGCGTGTCAGTGAGCCTTCTGCAGGCAGTGCTGCTGTCCCCCCGGAGAGACGCTGGAGCTCCCGAGAGGGTCCCGCTCCCCGGGCGGCAGAGCGGGCTGCGCCCGGTGATGTAAGAGCCGGAGCGGGAGCCGGTGTCTGGCCCGCGGTGGTTGCTCTTTGGTGGCCTCTCCGTTGTCTGCCCCAGGGAGCCCTGTGAGGGGGCTTTTGGGAAGAGATGCCTTTCCTCCCTTCAGCCTGCTGGCTGCAGGATCTTCTGAGGGGGGACGTGTAGGGGTAAAGAGCCTCTACAGAGGTGGCTGGGAGCAGAGGATGCTGGCTGGGTAGCCTGGACAAGGGGCTGGGTCCTGAGCAGTGGAGGTGGGGGGGTGTCTGTCTCGGTCTGGCTGTGTAGGGAGCACTTGTGTACTGTGGTCCGAGAAGCCCCAGCCCCACGGGTCCTGGCCTGGCTCTGCCCAGTGCCGCTTTCTTGCTCCTTGCCGATGAGTTAGGGTCTCTGGGGTCAGGCTCCTTGGGGGGAGAGGGTGGGTTCCTTCAGGTGGCCAGTGTGTCCAGGCTCAAACAAGACCAAGACGTCATGGTCAGACCAAGGCACTGACCTCAGCTGACCTGCCCTGTCATAAAGGGCATTACTTCATTTCACTTAATCCTGATATAAAAAGAGTCCTGTGTTACCTCCATTTTATTAACAAAAAAGTGAGGCCCCGCTTGGTTGGTTAGTCAGGAGTTGAGTTGAGATCTGATACCAAAGCTCTTGCCTTTAACCAGTCCATAGTCCTGCTCTCTGCTGACCCCTCACCCCCAAGGGCCTGGGACGTGGCAGATGCTCCAGTGCTTCCTGTGGGTCAAAGCCAGTCAGGGAATTCAGGGCAGCCGAGGCTAGCGGGCCTGTGGCCGGGAGAAATGCTTCGGGCAGGGCGGTGGCCCTGTGGTGCCCTGGCCCTTTTTAGCAGAGGAGCCACTGCCCCTCCCCTGACCACCAGATTCTCTCGGGGCAGGTGGGAGGGGCGCCCAGCTCCTCATTCTGTTGGGGAGACAGTTCCTTAGCTGCCTGAGCGCAATGTGTTTCAGGTGCTCGAGAAGGGGCAGCACTGCACCCTGTACTGTGACACCGGCCTGGCCCCTGCTGGCGTCCTGTGTGCCTGGGGAGGCTGAGGAGAGCTCCATCTTGGGGTCCCCGACTGTGCCTCTCACGAGGCAGCGGCTCTGCAGGCCATGCCGAGGGGCCCGGTGTGGCCGCTGCTGAGGAGGAAGGGCACTGGCAGAGGTTGGGAGCTTGTTCTCTCAGGGATCAGGCCGAGCACAGTAGTGTGGCCTTTTTGATTCAGGGCATTAAAAGAGAAACTAAGATCACACCCTGTTAGCCTGCCAAGAAGGAGTCCTATTGTCACCCTCTCTTGGTAGCTGGGTTTTGCTGACCAAGAGGTGTGGCTGTGGGGGGTGGGGTGTGGGTTTGGGGAGGAGTGAGGTGTGGGGTATGAGATGAGAGGGGGAGGGAGGTGACGATTCCTGGCCCTGGAGGGAGATCCAGGTGCCTGACTTTGGGGTGTGACTCCAGGCAGGTCACTCGGCCTCATGTCCTCACTGGTCAGACGGCCCCCGCCCTGCCCACACAGGCTGCTGCAGGTTAAGTAGGCAGTGGGATAAAGCGCCGGGCGGCGGGCCTGGCAGAGCTGAATTGTGGTGAGTGAAGTGATTACTGATGGCGGCGGTAACAGGTACCCAAGGCATGGCACCCTCCTGGCCAGAGCTCTGAGTCTGTTTCTGATAAAGGCCCTCACTGGGCCCCCAGGGGCTTTGTGGTGGGACTGGGCTGGGGCCGTGGCTAGTTCTTGGCACCTTCCATAGTCTCAGCAAAGGAGAGTTTGAAATACATTCCACTCTGCACACTTCCCTGGCCGGGGACAGTGTTCTCTTCCGGCACTCGTCGCTGCTCAGAGGGGTGTCCACGAAGCCGAATTGGTAATAACCTGGCACTCTCGGCAGCAAGGGCAGAGGACAGGGCTGGTTCTGAGGGCACAGAACCTAAATGGCTCCCCAAGGCAGTGGGCGGCAGAGCTGTGGGCGCTGGTACCTCGTTCTCAGGATGCTCTGGTAGTGAGTCTGCCGCTCTGAGTGGTACAGCATTGGACGGGCGAGTTCCCGGCTGCTGGGTCCGGGAAGGCTCTCCAGGGAAGTGGATGTGTGAGGCTTTGTCCTCCTCTTCCTCCGTCTGGCTACTGAACCACGGGAGTGAAGGAGACATGGTATCTGGAGGCGGATGCTTATCCCTCCTGCCACCCAGACCTTCCAGCTCAGCGGTCGCCAACCTTTGGACCTCACGGACCACCAGTGGGTGACAGCTGTTCTGCGGGGTCTGTACGTTTGGTGGTGGCATATGTGAGAAACCTTCTCCCCAACACTACCTTCATGCCATACTGTGTTCCGTGCTCACCCTGCCCCGGCATGGATGAGGGGCAGGATGCGAGGTGCCCCCAGTCTCCTGGGGGGTGCAGACCTTGGCAGATTTCACAAATGGCACATCTTCTTGGAATGGCATTTTACTAAAATTTAAGAAGAAAGTGTTTGAATGTTAAAACAAGGGTAGTGAGCCCTGGCTGGTGGATAGAGCATTGGCCTGCACACCAAAGGGTTGTGGCATTGATGCCCAGGCAAGGGCATTTATCTGGGTTGCAGGTTTGATCTCCCGGCTCTGGTCAGGGTGCGTGTGGGAGGCAACCAATCGACGTGTGTCTCTCCCCCTCTCCCTTCCACTCTCTTTAAAAATCAATGGGAAAAATGTCCTGTGGTAAGGATTAACCAAAAACACACCAAGGATAGTGATATATGATGTCAAGTGCAAAACTTGCCTGAATTTTAAAAATAAAACGAGAACCTCAGACGTTTCAAGCTAGTGGCCGAAGCCGAGCAATCTGGTTGGCCGCCTTGGGGACAGCGTGAGTCAGTGCTGTAGGCCGGACACAGTGCGGGCCTGGCCGGCAAGGCCAGGCGGAGGGGCCTCTGGTGTCTTGCTGGAAGGGGTTTGCCTCCTCCCAGGTCCTGGCCAATCTCCAAGTGGGCAGACAGGTCCTGTGTGGGCTGAAGCTTTGACATAGACCCTGGCCCTACAGGTATTATCGGGGGACCCACGGGGTCATCGTGGTTTATGACGTCACCAGCGCCGAGTCCTTCGTCAACGTCAAACGGTGGCTTCACGAAATTAACCAGAACTGTGACGATGTGTGCCGAATACTAGGTGAGATGGGGCTCCCTGGAGTGGGGACCGTGGGGATGGAGGGCGCCAGGGCTGCTCCTGCAGGACCAGCTGACTTTGCTTTGCCTTAAAGTGGGGAATAAGAATGATGACCCTGAGCGGAAGGTGGTGGAAACAGAAGATGCCTACAAATTCGCCGGGCAGATGGGGATCCAGTTGTTTGAGACCAGTGCCAAGGAGAATGTCAATGTGGAAGAGGTGAGCCCTCGGAGCAGGGACAGGGAGGGAGTGGGCCCAGCTCTGCCCCACCACACCCTGCTCCTCCCCCCGCTAGCCTGCTGCAGGCACCAGGTGGCTGACAGAACATGTCATAGTAGCTGCCAGGCCCTTAAAGTCCGAGCTCAGTCTGAACAGTCCTCTCAGGTAGACTATTCCGTTTCAAATGGGAAACAGAGGCTCCAACTAAAGGAAGTGCCAGCTCGTTAGAGGCTAAGTCAAGCTTAGACCGGTCTGCACCGCAGCCATGCAGTGTCCACTCAGTCCTCTGCCCCTGGCCCTGCCCCGGTCCACAGCTGTGCTCCTCCTGCTTTCGGGCTTTTCTGCAGCCTTGGCCTCCAGAGCTCCGGTGGCACCTGCTGTGGACACATCCCTCCCAGAGCCTCCCACCCAGCAGCCCCCGGCACTTCTGTGGGGCCTGCCAGGAAGCGGCAGGAGTCTGTGGGAGAAAGCGGGCTTTTGCCCCAAGCCCAGGCTGCCCACACTCAAGGCTTTGGGCGAGTTCTGTCCATGGTGTGTGGAGTCCAGAGGCCCAGGAAGCTGGATCCCCACTGCCTCCTGGACACCTGGGCCTCAGTCAGGCCGGGATCCCAGGCCGGGCCTTTCCACGTGGAGCCTGTGGTGTGGGGCCTGTGTGATCTTGGGGCGGAGCTTATTGCTCTAGGCTCCATGTGTTCCTCTGTGGATCTGGGGAGAGTCCCTGGGATTGTGAGGAAAAAGTGAAGCAAATTGTCAAGTGTTTGATGATACCGTTCCTGGTGGAGTGGAGGACAGGACTGTGGGCTGGTAGGTGGATCCTAGGCTGGATGTGCTGAGAGGTGGCACGGAGTGGGCAGGCTCTGGGGCCCTCGAACCAGTCCCTAGTAGGGGCACCTTTATCTGTCTTGTCCAGAGAGTCCAGAAAGGGGTTCTTTCTCTTTAAAAGAAAGACTGGAAAATCCTGAGAGTGACTTCTCCAGGACACAGCTCATTGGGTTTTGATGTTCCTCTTTGACCTCTGCACGTTACCACCTCCTACAAGGGTCGGAGACACACAGACCAAAAAGTTCGAGCAGAAATAGAAAGCTGGGCCCTGGGCGATGGGAGGGGCCTTGCTGGCCGGCAGCGGCAGCCGCGACGGCCTCCACACGAGGTCTGAGGCCGCCCTGCCTCCTTCTCCTCACAGATGTTCAACTGCATCACAGAGCTGGTCCTCCGAGCAAAGAAAGACAACTTAGCGAAACAGCAGCAGCAGCAACAGAACGACGTGGTGAAGCTCACGAGGAACAGTAAACGGAAGAAACGCTGCTGCTGATGCCTCGCAGCCCCTGCAGACTGCACTGCGGCCGCCTGGCCCGAGGCCCGCCGGGACCCTCGGGGACAGTCTCAGCTTCGTGCCGTTATTTAAGAATTCTCCACGTTTTTGTATCTGGAGGCGCCATCGGCACTTCCTCCCCTCCCCCTCGAGTACCAAGGAGGTGTTGGACAACCTGCCCTTCCCTTCTGGTGCCCTGCCCCTGGCCGAGGCGCCGGGCCCAGCGAGGACGCTGCCAGCGAGCGGACTGATTAACCCGTTTGTACATAATGTATATGCTTTAACGGCCGTCTCACCCTCGTCCTGCTCTGCCTGCCTCCCTAATGCCAGCCTGCCGCACCAGACCCCCCTCCCCACCCCATCTTGCCGCCAGCAGCTTCCCGAGGAGATGGGATCGAGTTCTCGCCACGTCTTTTGCCAACCTGGGCTGGTGGAGTGGGCTCCACGTTCCTCACTCTCCTGCAGGCCATCGTTGACCTCTGTACCTGGCAGGTAGGGCCTCGCCCACACCCCTGCCTTCTCCCTCCCCTCCCCCTAACTATCCGGTAGTTGGGGGCCCGGCCTTGATGTAGGCCTAGCGTTCCCATTAGAGGCCCTGCCCTCAGCTGGAAGGTTCCACAGGAGTCACTCCTGCCCTTTGGCCAACAGACTTCTTGTCCTGCCTTCTAGACGCCTCTAAGCTACCAACCCAGGGGAGCTGTACTTCTATTTATACCAACCTGTTTCGGTTCCAGCAGAAAGACAGGGCGTGTTCATGCAGGAACGGGCTTAGGAGCATTATTTTAACGGCTGAGGAAATGAAGCCACATCAAATGAATTACGGTCCTCACACTTCTTTCCTCTTCCTGAGGCAGCGAGAGCGGTGGCCTCCCGTTGGGTCCAGTGTTGGTAGGGAAAGCGAATGGCTTCCGGTCTTTGTGGGCCGGGCCCTTGGCAGAGCGTTCCTGACCTTTCTTGGTAGGAGAGGAGAAAGGCCTCTGACCTCGTCTGTGCGAGTCCACGGCCTCCACTGCGCTCCTGGGTCTTCGCCGCGGGCGTGGGTGCTGCCACACAGACAGGGGATGCCGCCTCTTGCCTCGGAGCTGGGTGGCAGGCAGCCTCGGGTCACTGACAGCTGTGTTGGTGCAAAGGCAGCAGAGGATTCCTTAGCAGGTGGGAAGGAATGGCAGCTGCGGCTGGGAGCCAGCCAGCTTAGACTACCCTGGTCCCTCGGAGGAAAAACCAGGGTTATCTACACTTGATTACTGTCCCCTTTCCTCCTCCTTGGGACACTTCATTCACCTTTCCCCTAAAAGGATCACGTAACCTGGGAATAATTTATTTCAACACCGTGGGGTGTTCTACTAGGTTCCCTTTCCTGGCGATTTCCAGGTGAAGCCCTGACTGGACAATCACATCACAGATCACACTGCAGATTTTCCTCGTTAACACTGCTGAGGGGTTTTTAATCAAAACGTGGGGTTTCCTTTGACCTGCCTCCCCACTTCCCCAAACTGCCAAAACACTGGGCTCCGTGTGACAGCCTGCACTTGGAGCCGCAGGATGAGTTGGGGGCGTGCTTTGGCCCAGGAGGCGGTGCTGTGGAGGGTGGCCGATCATGGATCTTGGGTGGGCAGCACACTCCACTCTGAGCATGAAGGTGGTGCCATGTGGCGGTGCTTGCAAACTCAAGCAATAAGAGGAGGGGTCCTGGAGGTGTCCAGCCCCGGCTAGAAACACTCATGGCTCTGGCAGCTGGATGTCCAGGCCTGGGTGGCGGGTGACTTTGGTGACAACTGTGCCTGTCCCACGGAGTGGTGTTCGCATGAATGGGGGGTGGGGGTGGGGCGCTCACAGGGCTGGGCCGACATCTTGGTGGACCTGATGCGAAATCCTGTCAAACAACAAAACTTTTAAATGGTTTGCTAGGATTATTTCTGTATTGAAAGTTTCTAATTATGCTTTTTAAAAAAAGTACTAAAAATAAAGGTTCAAGCTGCCAAATTTCCTTCAGGGCTGTTTCCTCTAGCTTCTCCCACCATTGTGTCCAGCTCTGGTGGGCTCTTGTCCGAGTCCTGATCCGGGGCCTCTCGAGAAGCCAGTCCACTCTCCTCGGAGGCCCGGTCCGCGCTGAGGCTCTGTGACGCGCTGGCTGAGCAGCGGTGATGCCAGGGGAAGCGCCTGTTTACTTCCTCACGTCCGGAAGGATGCAGTGGAGCTTCGCCTGCGTGACTTCACTCGGGCTTGAAGTTTCTGCCAAGCTGGAGGGCCTGCCCGTGGCTGGGCAACGGCAGGCTCCCTGGCAGGGTGCCCAGCCGGGGTGGGCGTGGAGCAGCGCCTTCGGCCACTGCTCCCAAACAGCTGTCACCCACAGGGTGCCTCCGCCCTCCCGGGAGGTGCCCCGTCTGGCTGAACGCCCTGGTTGGGCCCCTGTGTACGAGGTGCCCTCCCAGGTGCGCTGGGGGCTCACTATTTCTGCCTCTTCATGCCAGCGGCGGTCCTGAAAGGCAAGTTGTGTTCTAACACCCCCTCTGGGCACCAATGACCAAGCAGGAAGCTCTGTAGAAATTCAATTTATTCTTAGACTATTTTCAAAAGAAGCAGTGGTGTGCTGTTTTTCTAAAAATATGCCTTTATAGATTTATATATAATATGTATATTATAAAATCCATACATGTATTTACATGATTGCTACATACAAAAGTACAGCACTGTGGTATGTACATATCTATAGATACATTCTTTCCGCTCATCCCTGCTGGGCTGCTCCCACGTGAGGCAGCTCAGGCGGGCGCAGCCGGAGCCTCGGAGAGAGGGCCGCAGGGAAGGGCGTGCTGCTGAGGGGGCAGCAGGTGGCAGGACTCATCCCTCTGCAGGCCCAGTGGGCAGTATCTGGAGGCGTCACCCACGGTGACAGCGCTGCCCTTGAGGTGGAGGTGGCTGCAGAGCCTTCTGGGGCCATTCTGTGTCCTAGACTTGCTTGGCTGAACCAAGAACTTGGATAGGTGAGGGGAGCGGGAGGCTGGGACCCCTCCCAGCCGTGGCCCATGAAGGGGGAGGGCTGGATGGCGAAAGCCTGCAGAGGACCTGTGGGAAGACCGGCTGGGGGGAGGCCTGCACTGGCGCAGCCGGAGAGGGAGCGCGGTGGCGCCAGGGGGCAGGTCATCTTCCTCTGGGCTCGGGATGGCCCGGCCAAGCCTCTGCAGAGCCCGCTGTGGCCGAGAGCACAAGAACAGCCATCGGGCCCCATAGGCTGGGTCTCCTGGCGGAGGTGCTCCTGGCGGAGGTGCATGCACATGGGGGAGGAGCCGCCCCTCTTACTCCCTGGGCCAGGGCTTGGGGAGGAAGGAGGCTCAGGCCTGGGCGTGGTGCCCTGCAGGCTCGGCCCCCACGGTGGGCAGGCAGCGGCAGCCTCCTGAGGATGCAGAGGGCTTGTTTCTCCCGTCCCCAGATCCCACAGGGAGGGCAGCAGCCAGGGTTGGGTGAGGGAGCCACTGAGGGGTGGGCTGCTCTGGGCAGCCTGAGCGGATCCTAGGGAAGCCCAGGCTGGGCTGGGCTGGGCCATGGGGACAGGCAGGAGCCTGTCCCTCCACCAAGGGCAGCCTCAGAGGCCGGCAGGCCCTCCTGGAGGAATGGCCGGTGCGGGCAGGCAGTGCCCCACGGAGCCCGGCAGGGGAGCCCCTGCCCGTGAACGCCGTGCACTGGGCCTCACCCGCACCCTGTCGCCTCCAGGCCCCCCCGTCCTCGCTGGCCTGACTCCTCCCAACTCAAATTTTCCTGAAGAATGAGAATAGCCGTTTGCCTTCAGCGGTGCTGGGCTCGACCCCACGCCCTGCGCCACGGGCCCTGGAGAGGGCGACAGCAGGCCTGCTCCGCTCCTTCAGGTGCGTGTCCATCAGCTGCCGGTCAATGACCCTGTGCATGTCATCCTGCAGAGAGCAGAGCGGAGGGGCTGAGCAGGGCAGAGTCCCGACGTGGGGATGGGCAGGGAGGTGTGGGCAGGGAGGTGACACGTCTGAGGGACCGAAGGACAGGAGATGAGATGAAGATGAGGATGATGAGGGAGGAGATGAGTGAGGGGCTGCCTCAACCAAGAAAGCAGGTGGAGATCCCGGGACACACGAGCCAGGCGCCGCCTCCACAGGCTACCCCTCGGCTGACCCCACAGAGCGCCTGCAGCTGGTACTTCCTGTCTGTCTCCACACTGTCCCGGCTCTCTGCTCTGCCTCCTGTGACCTCTGAGGCTGGGTGGGTGCCTGCCCCTGATGGCAACCTCAGCTTGTGGGCTCTCAGCCCAGTGCTGGCTTCTGCCCCTTTCCCCTTCGGCCTGAGCAACACACCGGCAACTGCACGTGACCAGGACGGACTCCCTGGTGCCTCCCTTGCCTGCCACCGACCACATGCACGGCCCCTTCTTGCGAGGCTCCCATCGCCGCCTCAGGGCTCGTCTTGCTCACCAGGCCTCGTCCTCAGCCTCCTCACTGGGGAGCACCTTCCCCTTCCAATGGGGTCCCGTTGCCTAGAAAACGCCCCTCCCCCGACCCCACCTCACAGAACGGCAGCTTTGACCTCAGAGGAGCCTCTGGACGCAGCTCCACTCTATTCTGTGCGAGACTCCTTTGACAAGGCACTCTGCCGCCCGCACAGCGGGAACACTGTAGGCTTGGAGATCTAGGCACCCTGTCTAGGTCACAGCAGCAGGAAACAGCAAGCATCTTGAACGCTGCAGGCCCTGGGAAAAGCCTGAGCCTTGGGCTCCCCCCTGGCCTGCTCCCCAAGGTCAGGGCAACCACTCACTTGAGCGCAGAGGGGGCTGCGGGCCCTCCCTGTGAGGGAGCAGCTCGTCCATCACCTCCTGCCCCCCCCCCCCCCCCCAGCTCTCCCAGCGGAGTCACCAGTGTCTGCTGGTGTCCGTGCGAAGCAAAGACTTCTTAGCGTCACCAGGCGGCCGCCCGCTGGGCAGCTCTTCTTCCCTCTGACCACATCCTGTTCTCGCTCCTTCCATCCCGACGAGTATGCGTCACACTCGCCCTTCCTGCACCCTCCTCCTCCTCCACTCAGAAACGGGAGACTTGCTCCCTCCTTGCAGCCCTGTCCGTGTCTAACCCACAGCACGGGCCCTGCACCGAGGCCGGATGGCCATTTCCAAGCTGCCAGTTTACGCTGGCACATCGCACACCGCGTTTTTATGCTTATGTCACTTTAGAACATCGTACACACACACACACACACACACACACACACACGCACGCCTAAATAAGCTGCTCATAATCCCACACCTGCCGTTACTTCTGTGGGCAAAGCAACCCGTTTCTGAGGAGGTGCCACCAAGAAACCAGGGCCGGCCTGTCAGCACCGGGCCACATGCTGCCCCGCTCACGGACGTGGTGACGACGGGCGGAGAGGCGGGCTCGATGGCATGGCGCACGGGGGCGGAGATGACGCCGGACTCCGGCACAGACGGTGGGCCACGAGGTGCGACAGGGACGGACGTTCATGGCAGAGGGGCGGGCGGGTGGGATGAGAGCGCAATCTCACCTCAAAGGCAGGAGGGGTGTACAACTAAAGCTGTTGACACGGGAACTGAGAAAGGCCACTAGATCAGAAACCAAAGGAGCCAGATAGTAAAAAGCCCTGAGGAAGCGAACTGCAGCCGGGAGAGAAGAGAAAAGAACAGGACGTGAGCCGGGGCCCCGCTCGGCGTGGAGGGAGGGTCAGGGCTCAGGGCCCTGCACAGCGGGGCGTGGGGCTCCCCTGGGAAGGCCACACCCGTGTTCTGAATGGTCCGAACTGTCCTACCCTGGCCGGGCCGCCGTTAGCCGAGAGCCAGTGCAGCCCTGGCCCCGAGGAGAGCCTGTGGGGCTGAGGGGTGGGCCAGAGAGACGCACTAGCTCACTGTGCCCGGCTCACACGGGCACAGGGCTCTCCCGCAAAAGGAAGCTGGCCTTGGAGAAGGGAAGGACAGCAGCTGCAGCGGCCTCAGGGCTGTGTGCGTGCAGTCACCGGGCTTCCCACCGCGGTTTCTCTCCAGCCAATGGGACAAAGCTGCGGAGGCCCGTGCCCAGCCTGGAGGTCGCCGCAGCACAGCCTGGGCCCGCTGCTCCCGAGGTCATCCTCGGCCAGCACCCAACTCCGTACACGCTGCCCGCACTCACAGCTTCCCGGAGCCCGTCCTCCCCGCCCTTACCTGCCAAGCCTCCAGCTGCTGGGAGAGGTTTAGTTTCTGCTGAATGGCGTCCAGCAGCTGGCTGTTCAGAGACATCATGTCCATCTTGCACTTGGCGAGTTCTAGCTCCACAGCGTTCTTCCTGGAAACAGACAAGCCGTGAGCGTGGCTCTTTACCACCCGGTGAGGAAACCGGCTCTGACCCTAACCTCGTAACGGACAGTAACTATGCTGCGCCTTCGGAAGGCTGTGCAGCTCACAGCCTGCTTCCACATACTGTTCTCAATTCTCCTAACCAACCCGCAGGGGAGGGATTATCTGTCATCCCATCTCACAGGCAAGAAGCAAAAGCCTCAACCAGCACTGAGAGCTGCTAATCCTTCTCCCAAAAGGCCAGTCTCTGTGAGCGGTGGGGGCCTCTGTCCTCCCGGCCCCCCCATTTTCTTAAGGGATCTAAGAGGTACGTGTGCAAAGGTGGCCACAAAGGGGTGATCACAGCTCAGCTAATCACAGGAGCCGACAAGGAGAGCCTGGTGGTAGATTACTCACCATGTATTTGGACCTGGGGGCGGAAAGCACCAGAAAACAAGGGCGGATATACTTGCTTCGGAAAAGAAAGGGTGCCTGTGTGTATACAAGGTCGCAGGCAAAAATGTCTACTTCGTTATCTCTGGACGATGATCGTGGACGGGTAAACGCTCACACACTTTGGCATTTTAATTGTGAAGTGTTTACGCACACTACTTTGTAAACACTGCCCAACACTGCTAAATTCTGGCTCGAGGCAAAATAATATTAATGGGGAGCAGGAGGGGGATGGGAATAAAAATGCTGGAGGCTGAAGGGGCCGCCTCTGCAGAGGCGGCACTGGTTGCCTTGCTGTCAAAACGAGCATCTCTTAGCTCTTGTCTTCATTCCTTTTGCATTCGACACTAGAAGACTGGCAAGTGTCCTCCTTGCACAGGGCCAGCGACCCACGGCCACAACCGGAGGCCCCGCCTGCTGAGGCCGCCCAGCTCCAGCCTCAGGAGCGCACCGGGCTAAGCGCGGCTGGAAGGCGGGGCGGTTGGGGTAAAGCACTCAGGCCACCGCCATGACCGGCACTTCCACACTGGCCTCCAGGCCACCTCCCCTGACACCCCACCGCCTCAGACAGGGCCCCGCCCGCCCTTCCGGGAGAAGCCGCTCGGGACAGCCGGCCGGGGTTGCCGCTGCAATGCGGCTGCAGAGCGGAGCCTGTCCAATGGGCGCCGGCGTCTCAGACAGCGCAGCGCCGTCACGCCCGCCGCGATTGGCCAGCGGCACAGGCGGAAGTCCTCCTGGAGCCGGTTGCCAGGGACGCCCAGCCTGTCAGAGAGGCTCCGCAGCGCCCCGCCCCGCGGCCGCCTCTGGAGTTGCGGGCGGCCCCCGGCAGGTGGCGCCAGAGCAGCCGGGAGACCCGGAATGTGCTGAGTAACGCTGCAGGGGAGGGGAGGCCGAGCTGGAGGAGGGTCTTCTTCCTGGAATGCGCCAGGAGCCAGGGCCCCCCTCCAGGCCGACCTCTGCCCGCGCACCAGGGCATCCGGGTGCTTGCCCTTCGTGAGAAGGAGAAGGCAAAAAAATTTAAAAAATAATAGGATTCATATTAGAAAAATAATAGAAAACTAAGGAATGGAGATGATGAAAATGAATGAAAACAGAAAGGTGGGGAGTGGGTGAGGGTGTGAGAAGGGAAAGGTGTGGGGAATTTTATTTTACTTTTTAATATTATATATTTTATTGGTTTTTTACAGAGAGGAAGGGAGAGAGAGAGAGCTAGAAACGTCCATGAGAAACAACCAACTGCCACTTGTACACCGGTCACTGGGGATGCGCCCGCAACCAAGGTACATGCCCTTGACCGGAATCGAACCCGGGACCTTACAGTCCGCAGGCCGACACTCTACCACTGAGCCAAACCGGTTTCTGCGGTGTGGGGAATTTTAAAGTCAGAAATTTAAGTTTACCCCAACTGCCCCGCCACCTTCCAGCCAAACCAGAAAGCAAAACTGCAGAAACCACTAACCCATATGCCGACCAGAGATTTTAAAAGGAATATTTTAAGGGGCTAGAATTCCTCATTTAAATGAAAACACTAGTAACAGACTCCTTTTTGTTTTTATAAACTAGAATGCTAGCCCTAGAGTTTGGTTTGCTTTTAGTGAGGGCCCTTGGCCAGCGAGGATAAATTAGGGAATCCTTAGGATGCGGGCGGCCCAGGAAAAGGGATGCCTTCAGACAACCTGACCCCAGCCCGGTGATGCCTGGACCAATCCGAGGGCTGAGAATGCGGGCCTTCACTCTCCTCCTCCTCTGGAACACTTCGTGGGTTTCTGCTTAGCTGGGTTCCCAACCCACCCACTTTAACCCCCTTGAATAATAGATCATGTAATTTTAGCCAAAAATCTCCAGACTCTCTTTGAGTTCATTGGACAACATATAGGTTGTGAGCCTCACTGAGAGTAAAATTCCTAAATGAATCGACCAGATAGGAAAAAGAGATGCAAAGGTAAAACTAAGAAATGGAGAAGAAACCAAGATGGCGGCATAGGGTAGACACCTGAATGCAGCCCACCACAACAAATTTAAATTTAGAACTGAAAAACAGGGGAAACATCACCCTAAAGCGCCGGACGGCTGGAGAGAGGAGGCTCTACCATCTGGGAAGGAGAGAGAAGGCACGCTGAACCTCAGGAACTGTGAAGGTTTGGAGAACTGCGCACGCGAAAAGGCGGCCGCCCGACTTTGCTGCCGGCTTGCTTGTGGAGCGCGGAGAGGGTGGGCCGAGTTCGCTGCTGGCTCACTCCCGGCACACGGAGAAGGCGGACAGCACGGCTGGCTTTCTTGTTCGGGAGGAAAACAGAACCACCCTATTGCTCTGATAGACAGCCCCAGACAGGGAAAGGCCAGACTGTCAGGAAGAGGGCAGAGATCTCTCAGAGTGTGTGTGAAGCCAGCGGCCATTACTGCTTGTCTGCACCACCTGAGTCTCTGCCCCATCCAAGCGGAGCACAGAAGCCCTTTTAGTGGCCAGCTTTCTCGTTTGCCGTGAATCGGACCTTCCTAGGGAGGGACAGACAGGAATCCAAAGCTTGTCTGCGCCCATACCAGAGGTGCGTGCGCCTGCAACCAATCTTACTGGATTCACCAAAGCTTGTCTGTGCCACCCCGAGACTCCGCCCCATCCAAGCAGAAAACAGAAACCCTCCGAGCTGAGACACTCCTGATCCTCATAGCCAATTGGCTTGGAGATCAACGCTTCCCAGTGATACCAACAACAAGCAAGGCTTAACAACAAGACTGCACACACAGCCCACAAAGGGCTACACCAAGACTGTCCACCTCAGGTAACTGGGAGGCTGACCCACTGAACCATATAGGACACCTTAGCACACAAAGCCACCCTACCAACTCAGGGAAGCTGTGAAAATGCTGAGACAAGGAAACAGATCACAAACAAAAGAAATGGGAGACAAAAAGTGACTGGATATAGAGTTCAAAACCAAGCTTATAAGGTTTTTCAAGAATTTCCTAGAAAAGGGTTTAGACTGAGGGCATAAGAAATAATTTGGGCCCTAGGTGGTATGGCTCAGTGGATAGAGCGTTGGTCCTCATCGAAGGGTCCCAGATGCTATTCAGGTCAAGGGCACGTATCTTGATTGCAACCTCCATCCCTACCCCTGGTTGGGGCGTGTGCAGGAGGCAACTAATTGATGTGTTTCTATCACATCGATGCTTCTGTCTCTCCCCCTCCCTTTCACTCTCTCTTAAAAAAAAAAAAAAATCAATGGAAAAATATCCTTGGGTGAGGATTAATAAAATTTAACACATTTGGCCAGGACCAGTTTGGCTCAATGGATAGAGCGTCGGCTTGGGGACAAAAGGGTCCCGGGTTCAATTCCGGTCAAGGGTATGTACCTTGGTTGTGGGCATATCCCCAGTAGGGGGTGTGCAAGAGGCAGCTGATTGATGACTCTCTCTCATCGATGTTTCTAGCTCTCTATCTCTCTCCCTTCCTCTCTGTACAAAATCAATAAAATATATTAAAAAAAAAATTTAACACATTTGGGGAATAGGTAAATATGTGTTTTGTTTATGTACTTGCAAGTTTTTTGAATGTAAGGGAATGCATTTATACCTTTTCTTCTCAGCTCAAGAAAACCCACATTAAAAAGCTACAGTTTCCTGGAAATACAGGAGACAGAGAAAGATGTTAAATGACACATGGAGGATGCAATCACACTCAGAATGTAAACTCTGAAACAACACAGTTTCTTCAATGAATAAAGGCAGGATTTAAAAAAAGGAGGGGAAGACTTGGGGATATATCAAGTAAAGAGAGCCTTCGGAGTCTGAGTCTCATCAATTACAAAAAGATTTTTGGGACAACAGGGAAAATCTGAACCCCAGATACTAGATGACATAAGACATTACTGTAAGTTTTAAGTGTGAGAACTGTACTGTGGGTTGTGTTTTACAGAAAGGGCCTTTTCCTGGTAGAGATCCATACTGAAGGGTTTATAGATGAGCCGACAGGATGTGCTGTGATTTTCTTCAACAACCTCCAGAAGGCGGTGGGCGAGGATGGGGATGTCAGACACTAGCCTCGTGCTGATCAGTGTGGAAGCTGAGGGAGGGTAAGAAGGGGTCTATCTTTTCTACTTCTGTGTATGCTTGAAAATGTCCATAATAGAAATTAAAAAAACACACAAACCCACCCCAAAATAAAAATGTTCAGGTAGATATTCATATATATAAAGCCTAAGCGACCATCCAACTGCTCCACCGGAAGCTATGATGCACACTGACCACCAGGGGGCAGACAGTGCACAGGCATGGAAACATGGAACAGACTGATGAATCTCAGAGGGAAGGGGGAGGAGGGAGGAAGGGAAGAGATTAAACAAAAATCTTACATGCATACCAGAGGCTCGGTGCAGGTGGGGTCCCTTGGCCTGGCCTGCAGGGATCGGGCTGAAACCGGCCTGGTGCACAGGTTCATGCACTGGTGGGACTCCTTGGCCTGCAGGGATCAGGCCAAATCTGTGCACCGAGCCTCCAACATTCCCCGAAGGGTCCTGGATTGTGAGAGGGCACAGGCCAGGCTGAGGAACGCCTCGAGTACATTTATAATGAATCGGAAGGCTCTCTCAGATGTAAGTGGGGGGAAAAACAGCACATGTAGAGCATCACCCATTGATGCTATTCAAAAGTCCACGGCAACTACACTGCACCCGAACAGGAGAGAGGCCTGCAGACAAGGCCCACCCAGCTCTCAGCGTAGCGTCTGCCTGGAGGGAGGAATGGGTTTGGGGTGAGGGGGGAGCAGGGAAACTCTCACTTTCCTCTTCCTCTGAGGGGTGTTAACTGTGAACACGGAGCCCCAGGCACGCTCCCTGTGATGCGTGGAGGAAAGGAGCCGCGCTCACTCACTTGGCGATGGCCTCGTCCCGGTCGCGGACAGCCTTCTGAAGCTGCTCCTTCGGCTCCTTGTCCTCAGACGTCACTCTGAGTCGGTCTCTCTCCTCCTTGAGTGCAGTCATCTCCACACTCAGCAGAGTCACCTGCAGGGAAGCCAAACGGGTGGGTGTGGCGGTGCTGCCGCTGCCGGCAGGAGGTCTCCCTCCTAGAGGGGAGAGGAGCGGGAGCCTCCGGGCAGTGCGGGGCCTGGGTGCCAGGCAGGCTGGTCTCTGCCCACTGCCCCGGGGGAGGCCCGTCTCGGAGAAAGGAGGCCACCTCCTAGGCAAGGGCCAGTGGCCGTGGAGCAGCCGTGGGGCCAGATCCCCTCCGCCATGGCCCACCGCACCACCTCCTCTATTCCAGGGCGATCCCAGGAACGAACGGAGGAAGCTACACACGCACCAGGCTTGGAAACACACAGTTTTTGGAAGAAACTCAACAAGGAGCACTGTCAGCGCAGGACCTGGCCGGCGAGAGCCTGGGACCCGGTCCCACTTTGGACAGCACCCTGCCTGGCCTGGCGTCTCCACCTTCACGCTTACCCACCCCCCCCCCCGCCCCCGTCACAGTGCAGGCAATTCCAACGCCAAAGGGATGTTACCGCCTCCCCCTTCAGACCCGCCATCCTTCCCGCGCCCGGGGCCTCAGCGGACACCACAGCCGGCCTCCGCGGGCGAGCGCCTTGGCGGCACGGCGACCCCGGCACACTGAGCTCCGATGGCAGGAAGCACGTCTCAGCTATCTGCACCTCAGAGCCGCACCTGTGATGCCCAACCCCCCGGGGCTGTGCAGTGAGTGGAAGTGGCCAGCTGTGACTTCTCTGGCTAGCCATCACCCCAGCTCCCTCCCTGTTCCGGGTGCTACAGGCTGTGAGTCTCGGTGGGAGACAGGCATGCCCTCCATACTGGGGGGTCCAAAGGGGAGAGACGTGTCTTTTCCGAGGGCCCTGGGGGTGAGCCTCAGCCTTGCCTGTCACGCCTCCACCCCCCGCACTGCCTCAGACCCTGGCAGTGTTGCATGAACAGTAGGCTGTGCACTTCCCACGGCTCCTTCCTGTACCGGAGCTCAGCTCTCTGGCCTCCCTGTGGTTCTGGAAGAGGTCAGGTGTCATGCCCAGGCCTTCTGTTCCTGCCTCAGTGAAGGTCTGCCACAGACAGCCTGCCGGGCGGAGCGCTAGGACGGCTCTGTGGAATGACTGGAGGGCTGGGCCCTTCTCACAGGTGACAGGATCCAATCACGGCCAGAGGCCTCCTCCCTCTGGTTAAACATCACTCGTTCTTTTGACTGTTTCCAAGGGAGGCTCCCTCCACACAGGCCTGCTCCTCCCTCTGGGGTAGAGTCACCTTTGGGTTACTCCCTGGCTCTTCGCGGCCCGGGGCCCACCATCCCCCAGAATGAGGCTGAGCCAAGGCCTGGGACTGAGGCTCAAGATGGAGTTTCCCTGCAGACGTCCAGACTGCCCAGTAAGACGCCCACCAGGAAGAGGGACACAGGACCGTCACTAGGGCAACAGGTTTCATTCTCTTGGCTGCCTGGTAAGGAACGTCAGGCCCTGGTGCTTGTGAGGTGGGAACAGCAGTGAGCAGGGTGAGCAGCCTTAGGGCAGAACAGGCTGGGGCACCTGCAGAGGCAGGACACGCATGTGCGGCTCACCCCGCAGAGGCAGGACACGCATGTGCGGCTCATCCCGCCCGAGGCAGACAGGGCAGCGGGCAAAAAGCCCAGCCTTGCCCTACTTGGTAGCCGGTCCTGCACTTGGCAACCAGGAACCAGGCCCCAGAAAGCAGCCGCAGAAACAGCCAGGCACCCGGAGACCCTGTGAGCCCGACGTGAGCTCAGCCAGCGGGGCAGCCAGGCGCTCCTCGCTGAGTGAGCAACAGATAAAGTACGTGCCGGGCAGGCAGTGCTGCCATTCAATGGGCTCCAGATAGAACCCAGCGAGAACTTCACTGATTTCAGGAAGGAAGAGGGAGAAAGACAGAAACATCAGTGATGAGAATCACTGACCGGCTACCTCCTGTGCGGCCCCTACTGGGGACCGAACCCACAACCCAGGCAAGTGCCCTGACTGGGAATCGCACTGTGACCTCCTGGTTCACAGGTCAAAGCTCAACCCTTGGGCTGTGCTGGCCGAGCTCAACAAGAGCTTTCTGCCTTGGCCTGGAAAACCTGGTCAAGACAGAGCTCACCAGCTCTGCCTCAGAAGTGACAGGGACTCACCCTTTCCGAGTACACCTACTTTTTTTTTTTTTTTTTTTTTTTAAATATATTTTATTGATTTTTCACAGAGAGGAAGGGAAAGGGATAGAGAACCAGAAACATCGATGAGAGAGACACATCGACCAGCTGCCTCCTGCACACCCCCCATCAGGGATGTGCTCCCAACCAATGTACATGCCCTTGACCGGAATCAAACCTGGGACCTTTCAGTCCGCAAGCTGACACTCTATCCACCGCGCCAAACCGGTTTCGGCCCTACTTTCCATAAAAATCAAGAATACAGGTATTTCCCACCATCAAGCTGTTGTGAGGATCCAATGGATGAGTGACATCAACGTCCCGCATGGTGCCTGCCGCCTGGCTGTAAGCTCTGCACCCTTCTCCTCCCCCTCCCCCATCCCATCCTCCATCTCTCCCCCCCCTCCCTCCAACCCCCTCACGGGCGGCTTGCTGATGGTGGTCCTGAGGACTGGTCTGGCTTTTTACACAACGACAGGGTCCAGCACCCCCAGCCCACCTTTCCCAAATAAGGCGGCCTTCCTCGAGACGGAATAGCATCGGAGAAGACACCGGGAAGTTGAATATCCGGGCTTTGTTTGCCTTTCACTGGACAGTCCTGTGACCAGCCACTGTGCTAGGAGCTTTGGGAGAAGACAAAAGGGACATCAGACCTCGAGCTGGTTTTCGTGGGGCCGAGGGACCGTGGAGATGGGAGGTTACCGAGGGCAAGCACGACACAGCAGGGCCAAGGTCATGAAACCCGACCAGGACCTGAGGCTGAGGAAGGCGGAGCCTGGGCGGGTGTCAGGGAGAGTCCTCCGGGCGGAGAGGGGAAGGGGGAACAGAGCCCGCAGGCCTGGCCAGAGCGCAGGGCTGGCGCGTGGGTCCCAGCCGGGCACAGACCGAATCAGCCCGTGAACACAGACACGGGAGGAACAGCACACCGATGTTTCTCTCTGGGTCTCAAATCAGTAAGTTAAAGAGAAAAAAGTTCCTCGTCAGACTCCCAGCAACCTAGCCGTGCTTATGCTTCTGAATGAGACCACGCCCTCCGGGGGTTTCTCAGAATTGGGTGGGACTCCCCAATTCTGAGAAGCAACCAAACAAAACAAAAGACAGCCGAGATCAAAGCACGGACAAGCACTGGCAGAAATATAAATGAGCTTGAAGTGAACACAGCCTGTGTGTATCCCACAACTTTCAGATCACCTTCTCCTGCTCTCCCGGTTTCACAGGCCTGTCCCCCGCCTGAACCCCCGCCTGGCCCCCAGGACTGGGTGTCGTGGCTGCCCAGACCCACTCCCACACTCGGCCTGGAACAAGCTTCGGCTTTCAATAGCCTCTGTCCTGTCCTGTGTCAGCCCCCACCCCGCTCCAGGAGAGCGCTAGGAAGTCTAAGGGGCACAGCCCACAGAAAGACGAGCATTTACTTCCAGTCGGTCTTTAAAGGTAGAAAGATGGACTGAAGCGAAAGCTGAAAGCTAGGCTGCAATTCCCTCTCATCTGCCCGGGGGTGGGGGTGGGGGTGGGGGTGGGGGTGGGGTCCCGGGCAGGGAGGGGTGACTAGCTTTAGACAAGGAGAGACGGGCAGGCTGGTGGGGGGCAGGGTTTAACAGACTGCCTGCTTGGTGTCCCCCCACATGGGACAGAACCTCGACCCCTGGCCCTGGTCACTAGGAAGCCTGTGTTTATCGCCCGGGACACGTCGGAAGCTCCTTCCCGAAGGCTGGCTCCTGAGGCCGTTAAACCCTTCGGGTCACGCCGAAACCGGTTTGGCTCAGTGGATAGAGCGTCGGTCTGTGGACTGAAAGGTCCCGGGATCGATTCCGGTTAAGGGCATGTACACTGGTTGCGGGCACGCCCCCAATAGGGGGTGTGCAGGAGGCAGCTGGTCGATGTTTCTCTCTCATCGATGTTTCTAGCTCTCTATCCCTCTCCCTTCCTCTCTGTAAAAAAAAAATCAATAAAATATATATTAAAAACAAAAAAACAAAAACCCTCTGGGTCAGAACGCAGGTGTCCCTCTCGGGAGACAGGAAAGCCATCACCACCAGGGGGAGGAGCAGTGCGTGCAGCCTAAGTGCTTCCAAAGCCGAGGGGATGCACCCACAGAGGCGGTGTGAAGACCGATCCTTGGTTTCAAACTTCCCTGCTCAAAAGCTGCTGGAGCCGTAACCGGTTTGGCTCAGTGGATAGAGCGTCAGCCTGTGGACTGAAAGGTCCCGGGTTTGATTCCGGTCAAGGGCATGTACCTTGGTTGCGGGCACATCCCCAGTAGGGGGTGTGCAAGAGGCAGCTGATCAATGATTCTCTTTCATCGATGTTTCTAACTCTATCCCTCTCTCTTCTTCTCTGTAAAAAAAAAAAAAAAAAAAAAAAAAAAAAAAAAAAAAAAGCTGCTGGAAACCCCTGGGGCCTGAGCTGTGGCTGCCACTGAAGACAGAACCACATGCCCCGGCTCTGCAGAGGCAGCGTGGACGAAGGGTCGCGGGGTCAGCTGTTCTCCTCCCTGAACGAGACTGAGGGCTGAACCCAGGGCTGGCTTCTTCCCTTGAAGTCGCCACCTCACCTCACCCTCAGTCCCTGCCCTCGGGGAGTGGGCACAGGGAGAGCCCTGTTCGGCGGGGCACGGGGAGGCGCCAGGCCGCGGACGGGTGCTCACCTGACTGTGGAGTTGCTGCAGCTCTTCTAGGCTTTGCCTCAGTTTACCCCTCTCTCCCTCCATGAGTTCCCTCAGGGCTCTCGAATCCTCACTGGTCTGCCTTATCTGTTCTTCTAAGGAGTCATCCTCAATTCTCCGGGAGCTCTGACGGCAAGACAGAGCGAGCCAGCCAGCCAGGGAGGAGGTGAGGGGGAGGAGGGAGACGGAGGAGAGAGGGCAGCGTGGTGAGGGTGGAGGGGAGTGATGGTAGAGAAAGAGAAAGAGCAGGAGGTGGGATGGAGAGCAGGGAGGAGAGAGGAGAGACAAAGGGAGGAGGAAGATTAGAGGAGAGACTCTCTTGCTCAGTTTCATCAGCAGGCCGCAGCTAGACGTGGACCTGTGTGTGTCAGGCTCCAGGGAAGGTGGCGTGGCGTAACAGCCCACGTCCCTCCAGCCATGGCCCAGTCTCTGATTGCAACCCGACCCACAAGTCCCCACGGCGTGTGGCTCAGGGTGGCCAGCCTCCCGTCTTCCTTCACAGCCACTCCATGACCCCCGAGCAGAAACCGCTCCCCAGAGCGCGGGAGGGTAGAGGCGGCAGCAGGCGGTCAGCGCCTGGGACTGCCCCTCCTCCAGAGGACCCGCATCTGGGATTCCGAAGGCCCTGCTGTCCATCTCTCAACCCCGTCTCACTCAGACGCACTCCGCAGAAGTTCCGGACCTTTCCCGTGTGCCTGTGCAGAGCTGACTCCCCGCCCCCCCCCCCCCCCCCCCAATGGGCTGCAGAGAAGTGACCTGAGTGTTTGCCTGGATCCAAAGCCCCGATTTCAAAGCTTCCATGGAAAGCCCTGCCCCTGAGCCCAGGGCTGCGCCCACGACACAGAGACAGGGTCCCTGAGCCTCCGTACCCTGGCTCTCAGCCCCGACTCGCACGCCTGGCGCTCACCCCCACCAGCCAGGTCCTGCAGGGACGGGCACCCCCACTCCGCCTGGCTCTTACCGTGGGCTCCGCGCCGTCCACGATGCTCTGGATCAGCCTCTTGAGCTCGCTGAGGGCCGTGCGCAGGCTGCCGGCCGGCACGTCCTTGGCGGACGAGGTTTCCGAAGACTCGTCCATCGAGGAGTCCGTGGAGACGGCCGAGTCGGCGCTGTCGTTGCCTCGAAGGTGTGAGCAGAGGTAGCGGACCTGGCAGTAGGCCTCCCAGAGCTGCAGTCTCAGCTGCCCCGTGGGAGAATCACCCTGATTACGGGCTCGGGAGGGTTCCGTCCCCCGCCCCCCCTCTTTTCCTATGTGCACCTAGGTGTCTAAGATCCTGTTCCAGCAGAATCTTCTTAAAATCCTCTGTTCCAGAAGTATGGACAGTTATATGGGCCAGGACATCTACACAGGATCCCATTCTTCTGTTCCCGGCCCTCTAGGCCCTCCCATCCGCCACATAAAGCACTTGGTTCTTTAGGCGGCTGCTCTGGGGGGAGGAGTGGTTATGAGAAGCAGCCCGGTGGGCAATCACGGAGGACTGGGACCCTGTGGGTAAGAGGTGAGGCTAACGACTAGTGAACAAGCATTTCTACGAGGCTCTGGCGACTCGCACCGGCTCCCGCTGAGGCAGCCGGCACCGGGCAGAGGGGGACGGCGGGGCTCCCAAAGTCAGGGCCCGCCCAGGGTCCCCCGGGAACCTCCCGTGCCCGAGTGGCAGGGGTGGGGAGCAGCACCTGCTCTCTCTCCTGCTCCAGCTCCTCGGCCTCCATGCTCTGTTCGATCTCGGACAGGAGGGACGTGCTGGTGGCGGCCGAGCTCTGCAGGCTCCTCTCCTCCGTGAGCTCCTCCACCTTCCCCTGCAGCTGCCGGCAGGAGAGCCGCACCTCCTGCAGCTCCAGCTGGCTCTGGTGCAGCTTCGGGGGACAGCAAGGCGAGGCTGGTCAGGCCCGGGCCGCGGGAGCCCAGCCGGAACCCGACCGAGCTTCTACCTCCAGCCCCAATGCACAGACAAACGCAGACGGAGGAGAAGCACGCTGGGCTACCCCAGAGGGACAGCCAACGACACTCAGATTTGGGGGATCCCAGAGGACAAGCAGCGCAGTTTCTCCCACAGATAAATTTCAATAAAAGAGGGGGAAAAAATAAGATAAAGGTAGAGAGATTTAAGAGACACCAACCAGGGTGTCATGGGTCAGCCTACTTTAATTTGTACCCGGATTCAAACGAAAAAGGTACAAAGCAATTAGGATTTTGTAAGACAATTGAAAATTTGAACCCTGATGGGATATTTGTTATTTTTTGTTTTTGTTTTTTTTGGTATAATAGTCCTGTGGTTATATTTTCCAGGTTCATATCATGTAGAGGCATTTGTTATTTACAGATGAAATCATAAAAATTCTGGGATTTACTTTAAAACAATACAGGAGAGGAGCAAGTGGACGTATGGAAGACTGGGTAGGGGTTGCTGATTGGTAGAACATGGGGCATCGTTACACTGTTCTGATTCTGAGTGTACTTGTAACACCCCACAATAAAAAATTAAACACAGTTTGGCTCAGTGGATAGAGCCTCGGCCTGCAGACTGAAGGGTCCTAGGTTCAATTCCAGCCAAGGGCACATGCCCGGGTTGTGGGCTCGATCGCCAATAGGGGGTGTGCAGGAGACAGTCGATCAATGATTCTCTCTCATCATTGATGTTTCTATCTCTCCCTTCCTCTCTGAAACCAATAAAGAAATGTATTTAAAAAAATTAAACACACATACATAAAGGTAAAACACCGAAACATGGCTAAGACAATAAGCAGGAAGATAATATCACATGTTGAAGAAGACGTGGAGCTGCTGGGACTCGTAGCTGGTGGGATGAAAGATGGACTTTGGAAACCCGTTTGGCTGTTTCTAATTAATGATACATACCTGTCCTACGACCAGCAATTCTCTTTTTTTATGAATCCTCACCTGAGGATATTTTTTCCCAGCCATTTTTTTAGAGAGGAGAGAAAGGAGAGGGGAGAGAGAAACGTCAATGTGAGAGAGAGACACATCCATTGGCTGCCTCCTGCACCTGCAACCCAGGTACATGCCCTTGACAGGAATCAAAACCATGACCCTTAGGTGTATGGGCCGAGGCTCTAACCACTTAGCACCACCGGCCAGGAAAGTAGTTCTACTCTTAAACAAGATGTTCACAGCAGCATTATTCTTGAGAGTCACAAATGGGAAACCATCCACATGCAAGGAAAAATAGAATGGCTATAGTCATGTGCTGCAATATTATCCTGCAGCAAACGAAGCATACACCACTACTACATGCCACAACATGGATGAGTTTCATAGACATAAGGCTGGGCAAAAGCCAGGCATAAAACAATGCATAACGATGATTCCACTTATAGAAAGTGCCCACAGGAGAAACCAAGATGGCGACATAGGTAAACACTTGAACTTGCTGCCTCGCACAACCACTTCAAAACTACAACTAAAAGACAAATCGGACAACATCCAGAACCACAGGAAGGCTGCTGAGTGGAAATTCTACAACTAGAAGGAAAGAGAAAAGCACACTGAGCCTCAGAGGAAGGGTGGAAGTGCAGAAGTGAAGTGCAGAGGTACGGAGGCACTCCATTGGGAGGGAGACACAAGCTCCCGACTGCTCTGAACTCCAGTTCCAGGCGGGACTCTGGGGACCCAGACTCATATGGGGAGAAAGTGGACTGTTTGGCACTGGAATATGAGGGCAGCTCTCTCTCAGAGGTGCTTGCAGCAATCATTGTTCCTGCATGATGCATGGAACACTACCTGGGAACCTCTTCCAGGCAGGGCTGATGGTCAACCATTGCTGTGTGCTCCACCCAGGTGATTCCCTGAGACCCGCCCCACCTAATTTGTGCACAGAGGCTTTCACTTATGAATAGCCTGGCCTTTTGAAATTTGGACCCTAACAACTGCAGCTGGGTCAAAGAGCCCCAGAGCCTCCAAAAGAATTGACAGCAGCTTGCATTGCTTTATAGCTGGGGCTCACCTTCCCAAACAAAGAGAAGGAATCTGCAGATCTCTCTGTAACTCCTGCTAAGTGGCCTCTTTTCTTGGAGATCCAAGAGCCAATGTACCCAGTGGTCAGAGAGAGACCATCCAGACTATAACTCTTCAGATCCATAAGAGACTATCACTCAGGTGGAAGACTCAGTGAGCACAAATGATCCTCATAGCCAATTGGCTTGGAGATCAATTCCTCCCAGTGATACCAACAACAATCAAGGCTTAACTACAACAAGGCTGTGCACCCAGCCCACAAAGGGGAGCACCAAGAGTGTCCACCTCAGATAATTAGGGAGGCTGAGCCCCTGGGCCCTATAGGACACTTAGCACACAAAGCCACTCTATCAACACAGGAAAGCAGCAAAAATGCAGAGACAAAGAAAGAGGTCACAAATGAAAGAAATGGAGGAAAGCAAACTATTGGGTTTAGAGTTCAAAACCATGGTTATAAGGTTACTCAAGAATCTTCTAGCCGAAACTGGTTTGGCTCAGTGGTAGAGCGTCGGTCTAAGGACTAAAAGGTCTCGGGTTCGATTCCGGTCAAGGGCATGTACATTGGTTGCAGACACATCCCCAGTAGGGGGTGTGCAAGAGGCAGCTGGTCGATGTTTCTCTCTCATCGACGTTTCTAGCTCTCTATCTTTCTCCCTTCCTCTCTGTAAAAAAATCAATAAAATATATATTTTTTTAAAAAAGAATCTTCTAGAAACCACCAATAAATTTAGTGAGGCCCTCGAGGATATGAAAAAGGACCAACTAGAAATTAAGCGTACACTGACTAAAATAAAGAATAACATACAGAGATCCAACAGCAGACTAGAGCAGTGGTAGGCAAACTAACTGCAGCTCACAAGCCACATGCAGCTCACGAGCTGCGGTTTGCCGTTCTGTTGACTAATGATTTTTAAATCAAGTCAAAGATTTGAAATACAAAGAAGTGAAAAACACCCAACTGGAAAAGCAAAAAGAATCTAAAAAATACGAAGATAGTGTAAGGAGCTTCTGGGACAACTTCAAGTGTACCAACATCCGAATTATGGGGGTGCCAGAAGAAGAGAAAGCAAGATATTGAAAATCTATTAGAAGAAATGACATAAAACTTCCCGCACCTGGTGAAAGAAATAGACTTACAAGTCCAGGAAGCACAGAGAACCCCAAACAAAAGGAATCCAAAGAGGACCACACCAAGACACATCATAATTAAAATGTGAAGGACAAAAGACAGAGAGAATATTTTTAAAACAATATATATTTTATTGATTTTTCACAGAGAGGAAGGGAGAGGGATAGATAGCTAGAAACATCGATGAGAGAGAATCATCGACCAGCTGCCTTCTGCACACCCCCTACTGGGGAAGTGCTCGCAACCAATGTACATGCCCTTGACCGGAATCAAACCTGGGACCTTTCAGTCCACAGACCGATGCTCTATCCACTGAGCCAATCTGGTTTCGGCAAGACAGGGAGAATATTAAAATCAGCAAGAGAAAAACAGTTTGTTACCTACAAAGGAGAACCCATATGAGTGTCAGCTGATTTCTCAACAGAAACTATGCAGGCCAGATGGGAGTGGCAAGAAATATTCAAAGTGATGAATAACCTATAACCAAGATTACTTTACCCAGCAAAGTCATCATCAGAATTGAAGGTTAGATAAAGAGCTTCACAGATAAGAAAAAGCTAAAGGAATTAATCATTGCCAAACCAGTATTATATGAAATGCTGAAAGGTATTCTTTAAGAATAAGAGGAAAAAGAAGAAAAAGGTAAAGACAAAAACTATGAACAACAAAGTGACAACAAATACATATCTATCAACAAGTGAATCTAAAAGTCAAGTGAATAAAAAGTCTGATGAACAGAATAAACTGGTGAATGTAATAGGATCAGGGGCATAGAAAGGGATTGGACTGACAATCCTTGGGGGAAAGGGGTGTGAGGGTGCAGGAAGAGACTGGACAAAAATCATACACCTATGGACGAGGACAGTGGTGGGGAGGGGTAAGGGCAGACGGTGGGGTGGGAACTGAGTAGAGGGGAGCTATGGGGGGAAAAAGAGGAACAACTGTAATAATCTAAACAATAAATATTAGTAAAATAAATAAATAAAACTGGTACTGTCCCATATAAAAACTAAAAAAAGAAAAGAAAAAAAAAAGGAAGTGCCCACAGTTCGCCGAGGTATAAGAAAGCTGGTACAAAGTTATTTTTGACGAAGTGGCAGGGAATTTATTGCCTGGGAGGGAGGCGTGTGGGTGCTGATCAGCAACTGTATAGAGCTGGGTGGTGGTCACACAGGGGTACATACTTGTACACATTCACTAGGCTGTCTGCTTAAGAGCTCTGCTCTTCTGTGTATACACGTACACTGTATTTCAGTGAAGAAGTTACGGCTG
The DNA here is from genome assembly GCA_963693515.1 of Pipistrellus nathusii. Lineage (NCBI taxonomy): Eukaryota > Metazoa > Chordata > Mammalia > Chiroptera > Vespertilionidae > Pipistrellus > Pipistrellus nathusii. The sequence goes on along the minus strand of OY882876.1, from coordinate 22,005,209 downwards.
TCTGCCAAGGCCCCAGGGGGGATGTGGAGGAACACCTGGGTAGTAACACCCAGCGTCTCCAAACCCACGGGAAGCAGCGTCTGCCTGTGTGTCAGATGCGTGTTTACGGACACATCCCTGGTCCCGGGGGAAGGGGAGTCCCCTGCACCGGGGCTCAGAGGAGAGTGATGGGGTAGAGGGGGGACAGCAATGCAGGGGCCACGGCTTATGGACCAGGGCTCCATCCCTCTCTCTTGTTGCTATGACATCCCCCATTTCTCTGTGGCCCCTTCCCTGAGGATCCAAACAGGCCGCTCCCTGGTGCCGTTATTACTGCCGAACGTAAGGGTAGACTCCATGTGACTGTGTACGCCGTACTCATACCAGCTCGCTTGTCACCACACGTGCTTCTAGCAGAGACCTTAACCGCAGCACCGAATCCATCGCTAGGCGCTGTGCAATGTGCACACATTACACCTGCACAGGAACAATGTCTCCCGCTCTTCTCTCTCCCCTGCTCTTGAACTTGTAGTCTGCCCCTCAGCGCCCCTCTCCCCCCCAACATATTGGTGTGAGAAGAACTTCCTGGGATTTAAATGTAACTAACTCATCCTCTTATAAAAGAGCACTTCGGCTCCTGGCTGGGTGGCTCAGTTGGTCCCAATCCTCCCCTGCGCCAACAGGCGGTGGTCCGGACACACACCTTGGTTGCAGGTTTAATCCCTGGTTGGGGTGCACATGGGAGGCAACTGATAGATGTTTCTCTGTCCTCTGCAGCTCTCACGGATGGAGCACGCTGCGGGGGGGGGGGGGGGGGGAGGGGGGGAGGCACACCCTCCCCGCTCCCCTGCAGGGCCTGCAGCCAGCCCTTTAGGTGCCCCGACGGCCCCCCTCTACCGGCCGGGACCGGGAACAGTGAGCTGCTGGCACTGGGGCTCTGGATGCGCCTTGACTAGAAGTTTGGAACCTGGGTGCGCAGAGCATGAGACAGGCATTGGCAAGCTCGCTCTCCCTGGCTCCCGTGGATCAGCAATACCCACCGGTCCAGTGGGCATTCCTCCAGCCCCAGTTTTGAGGAAACTCAGAGACAAGAAATGAGGGTTAAAAAACACAAAGTGAAAAAGACATTCCTAGGAAGCGCTTGGCACGACTGCAGACGGCATCCTAAATTGGCAGAGAGCTTCCCAATTATTTCCCAGACAGCTCCACGCAGACCTCGGCAGGGGGCGTGCAGCACAGACCGGGACGAGTGCTTCTGCACGGGACGGAATTAGTCCAATTACTCATGCACACGCAGAAGCACTTAATTAGTTATAACAGCGAGGCGCAGAACCCTGGGGCGGGGCTGCCGCTCTGGCCGGCAACCGATCCACTGCCGATGCAGAGAAAAACGCACGAACCAATCCGGGGACGAGTCTGTTACATATGAGAACCCTCTACCATGGGAACTGTCATCCTTTACACAACGGAGAGGACACTGAATGCGTTTATATGTATGAACAAGGAAGCCGCCAAACGCCTGTGTTCCTGCAGTGTGACACGTCCGCGCTCTCACAGTCACGCCCCGCACGCCGGCAGCAGCGGGTCCTCCCCTCCCCTCACACCGGGAACGGAGAGGGGGGAACGGAGAGGGGGGAATGGAGACGGGGGAACGGAGAGGGGGGTGAAGAACTTTGCCAAATCGCCTCTTTCTGGGTTGCCCCCAGCGGGGCCGTGCTCTCTGCGGGGGAAGCCCGCCCGCTGCGCACATCTGTCCGGCGCCCAGCTGGCTGTGAGCGAGGCCAGCCACAGGGCCCTTAAAGGGACAACAGCCTTTACTGGACATCACGAGTTTAGCTGCATTTTAAAAAGATTATTGGACCCTCAGTAAGTAGTACTTTTTATCCCTATTCACAGCCCGGAAAAAGAAACCGGAGTTGATTTGACCAGTGTTTTGACAGTAGGACCCCCAGGACACAGTGAGTCAGATCAAAGGCGGGGGCGGGGGGTTGAGGGGGAAGGCCAAGATCGGCTGTGGCTGAACCCTTTCCTCAGGGAAAGAGAGGGAGGCAACACCGTGGATGATACACAGTCCAAGGCCACGAGCTCTACATTCCTCAAACCCAATTTTAGAGCATTCAACTGCCCTCAGAGCGAGCTGGAGTCTTCGTTTATCCGATGGGCTGCTTCGGCAGCAGAAAGGGTTTTCTGGAGGACACCGGGCATTGGCAGCAGTGGAGGGAGCTTCATGCCAACCGAAGAACAGGAATTACAAACAGCTGGGAAAATGAGGTTCCTCCCATAGACTAGAGTGGGAAGTGCCCGACTGGCTGTAGGTCCTGGGCGAATGCCCTCTCGCTCTAAGGAAGCCTGAGTAGCTGACAGCGATGGACCCGTGAGGAGGGCGTGAATGTGGGGGGACGTGGGATTCAGAGAATAGACAGTCCACTGTGCGGCCAGGTAAGGGATGGTCCATGCTAGTCCTCGCTGTTCCCGCAGCCAGGCATACTGGCTCCTGGCCCGCCCTAGGTCCCCATTCTTTTGTTGTTAAATTCACCAGAGGATATTTTTCCATTGATTTTTAGAGAGAACGAAAGGGAGGTGGAGACACAGACAAAGAAACATCAATGTGAGAAAGACATCAACTGGTTGCCTCCCTCACGTGCCTGACCAGGGCTAGGATCGAACCTGCAACTGAAGTACATGTCCTTGCTGGAACTGAATCTCGGACCCTTTAGTCTGATGGCCAATGCTCTATCTACTGAGCCAAACTGGCCAGGGCTGAGAGCCCCAATTCTTGATGGGAAATGAGGACATTTCACTTGTGAATTCATGCCAGACAGAAAGTTTCTTTCAGGCAGAGCAGCTTTTCCGTTCTCCTGCACTTCTTTTCCTTCTTCTCTCCATGCTCTACCTCGCAGCCCTCAGCAGAGTGCCTGATGGGTAACAGAGGCTGGTGCAACCCCGACCTGCAGGGCCAGGGCCAGGCTGGAAGTTAGCACCGAGCACTAGGTAACGCAGGCGGCGAGGGGTCCACAAGACTGACTACGCTGCTGTGGATAAACATTTCCTTTTTTCTAGTCCTCAGCTTCAGAACGCGTGCAGAGGCACTTGGTCCCTTGTAAGGAAGCATACGACATTCACTCTGTTAACACCATCAACCTTAAACCTTGAGCAAACTCCTTAGAGCATCCTTTTCTATTCATCATTATCCGAGGCCCTGCTATGGGCCACGTTCCAAGCTGAATGAATATGCAAAAAGCATGGAGGGAGGAAAATTGCTAATTTGCCCTAAATAGGTTTGTCACTCAGAGGGTAGCTCAACCAGCTGACGGTGCCAGTAACAAGTGATCTTCGTCTAAAGTGCATCCTTATCTCATATCCCAAGGCTTCCCGTAACAGCTGACCCTGAGCCCGCAGGGCGGGGCCGCCTGGAGCTCTCGCACACCTGGCTGACCACCTGCACACACGATGCTGCAGCAGCACCCACCCTACCCCCGGGCTGCAGCAGCACCCAGGCACCCACCCCCGGGCTGCAGCGCCCTCAGCCTTTGGCCCCGGCACCCAGCTGCTCAGCAAGGCTTTATTTACCCGGGGAGGCTGGAAGCCATGATCCTGTTCAAGGGGTTGTTTCTGCTAACTGTGAGCTTGGGGATTCAGCTGAGGCCAGTTGGCAGGTGCCAAAAAAGGACAAATGTGGCCATGAAGCCATTTCCTTCCGTGGGAAATAAGAAGGCTAACCAGGCTCACCAAGGGGTCAGCCGGGCCTTTTCCCACAACTGGCAGAAGCAGGGTGCAGGATGCAGGTCTTGCTGGGTTCGGTGGGCAGCTTCTTGGTTCCTGCCGACCGCATCCACCGGCCCAGGGGAGCAGCAGCAGAGAGCATGAGCCAGCACCCAGGCTCCCTCTGAAAGTCCAGGTCTCCACCCCGAGGCAGAGCGACACTCCCACTTGCTGGGTCCCAGCCCTGAGCGCGGACCAGAGAGAACTCTGTGACACTGCTCTGGGGCTAGCGGCTGGGCACAAAACGGAAGCATGCCCTGAGGGTGGCGATGCATTTCTTCCGAGCAGAGCCAGCCCAGCCCACGCAGTGAGGCCAGAACCACGACCAGGCCCGGGGAGACGGCACACAGGGCCGGCCCGGGGGTGGAGGTGGCGCTGCCTCCCGGCCTCTCCTCCCCGCGGGGCAGCTGAGCGCTGCTTCTGTGCGGCCCCTCAGTACCTGCAGGTCTTTGTCATGGCCCTGCCTCTCCAGGACCAGCACCCGGTCCTGCAGCTCCTCCACGGTTCCCTGCAGCAGGTCGTTCTCCTGCAAGGTGGCGCTGAGCCGGAGCTCCAGCTCCCGCTTCCGATCCGACAGCATCTTGATCTGAGGGGGGGAAAGGAGGGAGTTACATCCGGCTGAAGCGAGGGACCAGCCTCCAGGCACGAACGCCCTCTGCCCAGGGGCCCCCATCTCTGAGACGGCAGCTGTGACCCCCTCCGCTACAGAGAACACCCCTCCCGTCGAGAAACCTGGGAAGGGGTGGAGTTTTGGGAAGGCTGAAATGTGGGGTGCCATGCGGGGAAAGGGACGGGTAGTGCTCTGGAATTTCCAGCGATAAGACAGGAGAGCCCCACCCTGCCAGCCCACAACTTGACTCCAATCTCACAGTTTACTCGGGAGGGGAACCTAACCCTCTGCGCCCTTCTCCTCACATCACACGCGCACACACGCCCAGGCTTGCCCTGGAGCCGCTGTCTCCCTGTCCGAGGCTCTGTCTTTCCCCACTCTGGCAGGTCTCGCTCCGGGGTCCCCGCTCAGACCCGAGTTAGTGGGGAGCTGGCAGTGCCTGCACCAGCCTATGCCCTGGGAGGGAGCAGCAGGGACACGGGGGTGACGGATTCACTCCCGGTGTCTGTTTTGCCTGAGCAAGTTGTTGGTGGACAGAGCCCTTTCTCTCCTTTCCCGAGACAGGCGGGGGTGCTGGTACACAGAACGCCCAGCCCGTCTCCAGAGAGACATTAATCTTTTAGAAGGGCTGTCTGGTTGCTTCAGTTTCAGGAAAACAGAGGGAAGGGATGCCAAGTGTTCTCTGGCCCCACGGTCTGCGGGTGGTAGCCGGGCCAGCGATACTTCATCGCCGAGCACCGCCACGCTCGGGGCTACGGGAAGCTTTCCCAAGTCCCCCCAAATGCCGGTGGCCTTGGGAGAGGGGGCGTCTAGGAGCCCCTGCAGGTACCCCGGCTCCTCCTTCTCCTCAGCTTCCTGCTGGACTGATTCTCAACCAGCATCTCGCTTGTCAAGAGTCTCCCGACGTGACTGCGAGGTTCTCCTGCTCTGTCTCGTGTGGGTAACCGTTCACTGAGGGGGACCCGCCTGGACCTCCCCACCTCTCCCCTGCTTCCCGCCGCCCTCACTCACTCTCTGCACCAGAGTTCTGCTCCTGGGGCACAGATCTCCATGGCCACCAACCTATCAGATAGGAGGCCGTCCCGGGAAACCAAGTATGTGGCCTTGGTCCAGAGATCAGGTATCTGGCCACACAAAGCGGCACTGTCTCTCCAGCCTGCCCCGGGAGGGGACGGAGGGAGCAGGCCCCTTTTGTGAATGGGCCCACTCTTCCCTCCCTGAAGCCACGTGAGCGTGAAGGGAATTCTTACTCTGGTTGGTTTTCATATAAACCCCCTCTGACCTTCCCATTTCCTTCCCCTGTGTCATCCTTGCTTCCCAAGTTCTCTCCATGGAGCCATGAGGCAAGTTCTGAGAGACGGCCCGGCTCCGGGAAGTCACTTGTTTGAAACGAGTAACGCCACAGCCCGGGTTTTCACAGGGAGAGTGCTGCTGGGAGCAAGGAATCGGCGGCCAACTCCCCCACCTTCCTCCCCTCACCCCTCTCACCCCCCGGGAACTTGTGACCACATCTGGCAATGCACATGCCTGGGAATGAGCCCGTGCTGCGAGGGCCTGGATATGTGGATGTGGAGGGGGTGTAGGAGAGAGAGGACAGGCAACTCGAGGGGTCAGGTCTTGGTGGCGGCAGGTGAGCGGCATCATGCACACAGACAGGCAGACAGGCATGCCAAGCCTACGGACACAGACAGACATGCCAAGCCCATGGAGACAGACTACTTACTTCAAGGACCTGCTGCTCAATCCCAGGGGAAGGAGGGAGGACGGGAAGGAGAGGCAGGAGGAGAGAGAAGACGTGGACAGACTTTAGGAAAACACCGTTGGGTCCTTTATGAAGCAGGGAGCAGCCTGCTTCTCCGGCCCGACAGGTTGGCGGGTTTCTTAACCACAGTGGGTGCACGTGTGTCTGGCCCTGTCTGTCCTCAAAGTGTGACTCAGCCAGGGGGGTCCTTGGAGCAGATCAGGGAGCAGCCACCCAGGAAAAAGCCCGTTTGGGTTGCCGGTATGACCCCCCCCACTCCTCCCTACCCACACCTGCGTTCTCACAAGACGGCTCCTTACTGCCACGCTGCCCTGCCCTGCCCTCCCGCCCACTCAGGGCCACAGACCTGACGGCCTCTCGTTAACTGTCAATGATATGACCACCCCCACCTGCCGTGCTTCCTATGTGCAAACTTACCAAGTCCTCACCACCCCCCTCGGAAGTAGCTACTCTACTCTGCTCCCTTTAGAGGTGAGAACAGGCCCCGATCAGGTGAGTACCCTGGGCCCAGATGGAGGGGGGAGAGGAAGACTCCCTTTCCACCTTCTACTGAGGACGGCCAGTGCTTGTGGAGGAATCAGCACATTCGGCACAAGCAGGTCATTTTCAAACACTGAGCAGTCACTCTGAGCCTTCTTTCCAGACCACAGGCTCCCCAGAGGCGAGGGGTCCATGCGCCTCCTAGCCTCTCGCAGCTGTCCCTCTAGGGATCTGAGAGGGCGGGTTTTGTCCCTCTAGGGATCTGAGAGGGCGGGTTTTGTCCCTCTAGGGATCTGAGAGAGCGGGTTTTGTCCCTCTAGGGATCTGAGAGAGCGGGTTGTGCTCCCGGGTCAGAGGGCTCCTTATCGGAGAGCCCCGACGCAGGGCCTGCACGTGAAGCACTTGCAGCCCCGAGCAGCGCGGCCCTGAGCTCACCTCAGCCTGCAGGCTCTCCAGGCGAATGATGTGCTGGCTGGTGGAGGAGTTCTTCTCCCGGAAGTCTTCTCTGAGGGCGTGGACCTGCAGGGAGAGCTGCCTCTCCACCTCCGATGCCTGCAAGCAGAGGAGACCTTCAGAGGCTGTGCCAAGGCGCCTGCTCCTATGGTTTGCCTTTCCTTCCTCAAGCGTTTCTCTGCAGCTCTCCTCTGTGAGTAGAAGAGGAGAAGCTGGCTTCCTCCCCTGGGCCTGACAGCCCTCCAGCGCCCACAGGAGACGAGCCCCTGCCCCCGCCTCCACCGTCACTGGCTCGGTCGGGGTCCAGGCCCACGCTGCTGGCCAGAGGCAAAGGTCTGGAAGAGAGTCAGCCTGGGAAGGTTACCAACGTCGTCGTTACTGGGCACATGGCTCAGCAAAGCCTCAGGGTGTCACCCCAAAGAATCAGAATCTGGAAGAGAGTCAGCCTGGGAAGGTTACCATCGTCGTCGTTTCTGGGCACATGGCTCAGCAAAGCCTCAGGGTGTCACCCCAAAGAATCAGACAGAGACCTACGACCGACCGGAGAAACCCCGGTATTTCTCCCATCACTTCCTCAGCAGGCCTCGGGGCTATCGCAGCCTGCATTTCTCACGTCCACTCTACACGGGCACTATTTAAAACTCTGCCATGCCTTACACTCCTCAAGGACATTATTTTACAACATCTTTTTATGTTGTTAATCCTCACCAGAGAATATTTTCCCTTCTGATTTTTAAGGAGGGTAGAAAGGAGAGGGAGAGAGAGAGAAACATCGATTGGTTGCCTCCCCCACACACCCAACTGGGGCCAGGGATCAAACCTGCAACCTAGGTACGTACCCTTGACCAGGAATCGAACCTGAGACCCTATGGTGCGCAGGCCGGTGCTCTACCCATTTAGCACACCGGCCAGGGCTATTTTGCAACTTTTAATTCTCTGGGGAGCGCTGGGTGAGGTGCTCATGTCCCACCCTAGCCCACTTATTCTCTAATGCTAAAATAGCAACCCCCGGCATCCTGGTGGGTCAGCACCTTCTCGAATATGCAGGCGAGTGTTCTGAAAGAACACTCCCTGGATAGGACACAGCTTGAGTCTTCCTCCGGAGGCCCAGCCCAGCCCCACTCAGGCGCTCCGAGCACTGCCCAGCGCAGGGGAGAGCCACCGGACCGGCAAGCAACGGCCACCGGACCGGCAAGCAACGGCCTCCGTGCTTCCTGAGGCCAAATGGGGTCAGTGAGCTTTATGGGTCCCGGGCGAGATCGCCGTGTGCCCAGATGCTAAGGAGAGGCTTTCTGGAGAAGGCGGGACGTCATGACGCTGAAACGGCAGGCTAGCTGTTCAATGAGGCTCTCGCGGTAATGGTTACACGGTCAGTACTTCTTTTTATCTTCAAGTATTATATAATCAACTGTCCATCTTTTGTGAGGTCCCAGAGATTCAACAAATGTTGCCCCCATTCCCAACAAGAGAGACACATAAGAAGTTCTAATTTTAAAGTTCTAATTTTAAAGTTCTATAGTTCTAATTTTAAAACAGTAATTATCGCCCTGTCCAGGTAGCTCAGTGGGCTGGAGCATCGTCCCAATATACCAACATTGTGATACAAGATTCAACCAATGAATGCATGAATAAATGGAACAACAAATCGATGTTTCTCTCTCAAATCAATAAAAAAATTATAAAACACAACAGAATAAAATGAAACCATTTCCCCTTCATATTCTCAATTTAATTTCTGACACTGCCAGCTTGTCTCAGACTTTTTTTTTTTTTTACTAAATAATTATCTGTGTACATATTTTAACATTGCCCCCCCTCCCATACGTACCCACCCTCCCGAGTTTTGTGTCCATTGGTTGTACTTATGTGCATGTATACAAGTCCTTCGGTTGATCTCTTATCTCCCCCAGATCTCCCTCCCCTCCCCGCTGTAATTTGACAGTCCACTTGTTGCTTTACTGTCTCTATATCTATCTTTTGGTTCTTCAGTTTATAATGTTCTTTATCATGCATAAATAAGTGAGATCATGTGGTGTTTCTCTTTCATTGACTGGCTTATTTCACTCAGCATGATATTCTCCAATTCCATCCAGGTTGCTGCAAATGATCACTTAGAAATATATCAGTCACCCTTGCCTAAAAATAACATAATATTTACTGAGTCTATGTGCCAAGAACCTTGCTAAATGCTTTAAATGCATTATCTCAATTACCTCACCTAAGTAAGGCCTAGTGCCCTCAATTTAATCCTGAGGGAACAGGAAGTGAGGAATCCTGCCCAGCACCTCAGTAAGTGATGACATCAGAACAGCAACCTTTGGGTCATCTTACTCCCAAATTAGGACTTCTTTTATCTTGAGATAGTTTTTCCCATTTCTATGGCTCACTATCAAAACCAAACTTTATGAGTCCAACTTAGCAAGACTTCTTCTTCTTCTTCTTCTTCTTCTTCTTTTTTTTTTTTTTGCAATAAGCAATTTTACTTAAGACTTATAATCTCTTTGAATAGAATTTAGGGCCCACGAGGAAAATCCCATCTCATAAGAGCTGCAGTGTGACTGCCTGCACTGGATTCAGTTGCCACCAGGGTTTCACATATGTGTAGATTTGCTAAGTGCTGGGCAATGCAGGCAGCAGACTTTATTCTGAGCATCATCACCTTGACATGAATCATGAGACAGCCCCACCACGGGGATGCGCTGACAACTATGAATCTAGCCCAGGCAGCCAGAGGCGCTCCTGCAGATGCGTCTCCTCTCCAGGCCCTCCCCCTAGAAACGAAATGCGTCACTTCCCACCAGGAAGCCCAACTCCAGCACCTGGGTGCCCAACCACTGAGCATAAGGTCTCCTTTAATGCCTGACTCCTCAGGTGTGCCAAGGACACGGTGTCAGAGAGGCCTTTAATCCACACCTCTCATCCGAATGCCCAACAGCCCCACCAAGCAGGAACCCAGCAGTCACTGGCCTCATTTTGCAGACAGGAAGGTGGAGGCTGACAGGGAGCGGCACTGCCTGGTCCCTGGCCGACAGGTTCTGTGCCCCCACCTCCCACCTCCCACCTCCCACCAGCTGGCCAGTCATATGCTGTGATGATGATGGAGGGGATGGATCAACCAGATAGACAGATAAAGCTACCATTTGCAGGGAACTAATGCACCTTTCAAAAAAATTTTCTTCTTTTTTCAGAGATGGACTCTGGCTTAGATCTTTAGACCCATCAGAATGAGAATTATCTATTTCTGCACATAAATTAAATAACACAACTCGAACGTTCTAAATGCTTTCTGATCAAAGTACCAGGAAACCTACAAGGCCCTTTTAGCTCCATAAACAATGTCACAGCTTCTTTGAAGTTCAAGTTGGAGAGCCAGTTAGCCAGGGCAACTAAAGGGGCCCACTCCACTGAGAGGAGATGGCCTGATGGGAAGAAAGAGTCAGGTGGCCAGGGTTCCAGTTCTACCATTGAATGTGGATGAGTTGTTATATAATTTGACCTCTTTCCCAAATTATAGACATGTCTCCTTTACACAGTAACGCAAAAAGGGTGGGTCTACAGGAACACCCATTTCCCTATTTCTTACTCAGGACTTTGTGGATTGAGTCAAATCACCGAAGTTTAGGGAAATAAAGGAAGAAATACTGCATAGCTACAAATTTAGGGCAACTGTGTGAAATATTAAACTTTCCAAGGATCAGTTGTTTTTTCTCAAAAACCAAGTACTGAGCCCTGGTCGGTGTGGCTCAGTCGGTAAGGCTTTGTTCTGTGCTCCAAAAGATTGCCAGTTCGATTTGCAGTCAGTGTACGTGCCCAGGGTGTAGGCTAGATCCCTGGTAGGGAAGACAGCCGATAGATGTTTCTCTATTATGTGTTGCTTCCCTCTCTCCCCACCTTCCTCTCCCTAAAACTCAATAAAAATATTTTTAAAATCCACACACAAAAAATAGGTACTGAGAACACCAGGGATATGTCACAGCATGCTGTCATATCCACAGTCCACTTCGGGGTTGGCAGTGCAAACAGCTTGTTAGGTGACTCAACCAACATCACGAAGGTGTGGGTCAAGCTAGAAAACAGGGGGAAATACAGAAACATTTAGCAGCCATACCTTTCGGTCCTGGTCTCCTGGTGACCTTTCAAAGCTAGTCAATAGCCAGCCAGTCATGTTCATTGGAGATGCAAATTTTCCTACTTAGGGTTAGGGCAGCAGTCATGGCCATTGGAAATAAGAGTTTCCCTACTTCAAGGTTTTGGATGAGAAGGTGGTGGTGGTGGCATGATCTTAGAACAAGTCATTCTGAAAATGGAACATGGCAGGAACGGGGCTTACTTCTGATCATGATGTCTGATTAAGTAGCCAGGAACAGCTACGGCAAAACTGTGGCAAAGAATGCCATCTGTAATCAATAATACAACAAAGATGGTATGGTTTTAGCTCTGGTTTTTCTTGTTCTTCAACTCAAATTTTTTTTCTATGAGAGTAACAAGTGTTCAGAATTTTATTTTATTTTATTTAAAAAAACATTTTTTTAAAAGAGGAATTCTTTTTTGTTGTTGTTAAATACATTTTAATGATTTTTTACAAAGAGGAGGAGAGAGGGATAGAGAGCTAGAAACGTCGATGAGAGAGAAATATCGACCAGTTGCCTCTTGCACACCCCCTACTGGGGATGTGCCCGCAACCAATGTACATGCCCTTGACTGGAATTGAACCTGGGACCTTTCAGTCCGTAGACCGATGCTCTACCACTGAGCCAAACCGGTTTCGGCAAGTGTTCAGAATTTTAAAAAGCAGGGGTGAGGGTGGATCAAAGGGTCAAAATGAAAGTTAAATTCCCCATTCTCCAGTGGCAGCTCTGATACCATCCACACTGGAGTTGTTTCTTGTGATTCCTTCTCTGAATTTTCTATTCATATCTATCAAAAACATTACCAAAAAATTTACCTTTAAAAATACATATTTTAACATCTTTCCATTTCAATATGTAGATCTACCTTCTTTTTAAAAATTGTCTGATATTTAGTTATACAAATATACCATGATTTATTTAATTAGTCCCTACCTGTGAGCATTTAGTGTTCCAATACTTTGCTGAAAAAAAAAAAATCCTTGCTTACCTATCTTTGTCCTAAAAATGAATACATTCCTGTGAATGGAATCACTAGGCATATTCATTTTGATAGGTATTGCCAAACTGTACTCCCAAAAAGGTTGCCTTAATTTATATCCCTACAAATAGAGTACAAATATGCCTGCTTCTCAATTCCTTGCCACCAGTGGGTACTATGAAACATGTTAGACTTTAGATATTGATTTCCAATATTCTCAAATTTCCTCTTACTTTCATTGCATACAGCTTGGATGATTATAAAAACAAGATATTTGTGAAATAACTCTAATTCCGTTAAAGAATGCTGAAGAGTTTAACACTTAAGTAGTCCTTGCGCTATCTGAAGCGAACTCCTTTTATAATTCGAGTGCTTGGGTTGTTATTATTAATCTTCAAAATGATAAAACAAAATGGATGTTGTGTAGACAGCAAAATATCAGATGTAAATTATAGCAATATCTTTACTGATACAGCTCCTAGCAATGGAAACTAAGGAGAAAATAAACAAATGAGACCACATCAAAATAAAAAGCTTCTGCACAGCAAAAGAAACCATCAGCAAAACAATAAGAGAGCCCATTGCCTGGGAGAACATATTTGCCAATGCTATTTCAGATAAGGGTTTACTTTCCAAAATTTATAGGGAACTCATACACCTTAACAAAAGGAAGATAAACAATCCAATCAAAAACTGGGCAGACGACCTCAAGTAGACACTTTTCCAAAGAGGACATACAGAAGGCAGAGAGACATATGAAAACATGCTCAAAGTCACTCAACATCCGAGAGATGCAAATCAAAACGACAATGAGGTATCATCTCATACCTGTCAGATGGCTACCATCAACAAATCAACAAACAACAAGTGCTGGCGAGGATGCAGAGAAAAAGGAACCCTCGTGCACTGCTAGTGGGAATGCAGACTGATGCAGCCACTGTGGAGAACAGTATGGAGTTTCCTCAAAAAGTTAAAAATGGAACTCCCATTTGACCCAGTGATCCCACTTCTAGGACTATTTCCCAAGAAACCAGAAACATCCATCAGAAAGGATAATGTACCTTTATGTTCCCAGCAGCACACTTTACAACAGCTAAGATTTGGAAACAGCCTAAGTGCCCATCAGCAAATGAGTGGATTAAAAAACTGTGGTACATTTACAGAATGGAATACTATGTGACTAAAATAGAAGGAACTATTACCATTTGCAGCAGCATGGATGGAACTGGAGAGCATTATGCTAAGTGAAATAAGCCAGTCGGAGAAAGATAAATATCACATGATCTCACTCATATGTAGGATATAATGATCAACATAAACTGGTGGACAGAAATGGATCTAGAAACAAGGTGGCACTGAGCAGACAGTCCAGGGGAGGGAATAGGCAGGGGAGGGAGGGTTAGAGATCAACCAAAAGGCATGCATGCATGCATGTTAGCATGACCAATGGACACAGACACTGGGGCGGTGGGGGCTTGCTCTCAGGGGTAGGAGTGGTGGGGTCAGGGTTAATTGGGGAAATAGGGGGGCATGTAATACTTTAAACAATAAAAAACAAAACAAAAACAGACATTGTGTTTTTTCCCCCCAAATGCTCAATATGGTCAGTGGACCATCTTGGATAGGTTACACTCTCCCCACTGAGCCGAGCTGTTCCATGATTACTCTCCCTCGTGACGTGATTAATAACATAGAACATTTCCCCCAAATGGAACATTTAGATTAAATCTGTTTAAACTGGCCAAAGCAAAACTGTTAACTATACACTTTCTTATTAAAAGGAGGAAAGGAAATTGCATTAGTTACACATGAGCATCCATTTAACTTGCTTGTCAAATGGGGGGGGGGGAAAATGAACCAATTAACTTAGAAATCATAGTAGGAAAGATATACTATTTTAATATTTTGCCTGGTTTACCGAGCTTTAAGAAAAAAACTCAGCCAGGCTGGTGTGGCTCAGTAGTTGAGCATCAACCTATGAGCCAGGTTAATGTTTGATTCCCAGTCAGGGCTCATGCCTGAATTGAGAGCTAGATCCCCAGTAGGGGGTGTGCAGGAGGCAGCCAATAGACGATTCTCTCTCATCACTGCTGTTTTCAATCTCTCCCTCCATCTGAAATCAACAAAAAAAATATTTTAAAAAAGAAAGAAAAACGATCAGTGCTCTCTCTCTAGACCACACCTGCACCTTTCCCCACTCCCATCTTTCCCCAGGACTCTCTTTAGAGCAAGCATGTCAAACTCAAAGTCGGCAGACCTCAAGTTTGACATGCTTTCGAGCCTGCCATTCCCCACTTCCTTCCCCCAGAGACGTTTTCTTTGCTTGTCTTTCTCCTAAGCTCCAAGGGCCCTTCTGCCTTAGTAACTTGTTTCCTGAGCCCATGCAGCCCAGCTGACTTACTTCTACCTCTGGAACCTTCTAAATAAACTTTTGCTTGTGTTTGGGGGGGAAAAAAAGAAAGAAAAAAATTATCAACCTTTTCCCCCCTCTTTTGCCAGGGCATGAGGAATAACGGGCGTCTGCCTGAACTACCCCAGGCGTGGCAGTGAGAGTGACAATCAGGATGAGCAACACCATAGCAATGCCTCACGTATCAAGCATCTATTAGTGCTCTGTCCCGGTGTGAGCATTTTACGCTTGTTAAATTTGTTTAATCTTCACAATGACGGGAAGAGGAGGTGGTCTGACTTTTTCTATTTGCAGAGGAGGACATAAAGGTGAGTCATTTTCCCAAGGTTACACTTGTGCTGGGAAGTACTGAGCTGGGATTCCCACCCAGACCTTTGGTTTCTACACTTGTACTGTCAGCCTCCACACAGAGCACCCCTTTCCCAGGCCCCCCTTTGCTCCCTCTCAAAGATGCTTATTAAAATGAAAGAGACTTTAGAGCCACTGCCTTGAATTTATTCTCATTTCAGAGGGGGAACTATTTAAAATCATTTGTAATGCACTGAAGTTGAAAACTTTGCTAATTTATTAGAACACTATTTTCAAAATAATTAAATCTAGTTTTCAATTTAAATGTAAACAGAACCCCACTGCAGAATGCTTTTAAAATACTGTTAGCATTTTGTTGATCCCCCACCAGTCTTTCTACGTGTGTGTACAATTAGTTATGATCATACTGTTTCTATACAGGGGTGGGCAAAAGTAGGTTTACAGTTGTGAGTATGTGGAACACAATTTATTCTTGTATTATTATTTATTATCGCATTATTTTCCATACAAACAACTGCAGACCTACTTTTGCCCTGCCCTGTATAGAGACAAATAGATAGACTGAGACATAATTACAGTAATGACACCCTAGCAGCAGTAAGCACACCTAGAGCTCAGATCTTGGTTTCTAAATACCAATCTCTAATGAACGAGCCACAGACGGCTCCTTGGAGAAATTGCTGGTGCCAGAGCTTCATGAAGCAAGAAAAATACACAATGAGCAGGAACATCTTGTCATGCCGGAAAGAAAGGAGGTGCTCAGCATCAAAGATGGTCCCCACAGGAGCTACCTTGAGCTCCCACGCTGAAGACTGGGACTTCTGTGCCATTTCATCAATGAAACAAATAATAATAGTCCTAGGTTACAGTGCACAGAGTAAGATTCACGAGTCTACAATTATGATTTTTTTTGACAGAGAGAGAAACATCAATTTGTTGTTCCACTTCTTGAGGCATTCACTAGTTGATTTTTATATGTGCCTGACTAGGAATTTAACCTGCAACCTTTGTGAATCGGGGCAACTCTAACCAACTGAGCTAGCTACCTGGCCAGGGCTCATTAGCATTTTGTTGTTGTTGTTAATCCTCACCTGAGGATATTTTTTTCATTGATTTTTAGAGAGAGTGGGAGAGAGGGAGGGAAGGAAGGAAGAGTGAGGGGGTGGGGAGGAAGAGAGAGAAAGAAGAAAGAAACATCTATGTGAGAGAGACACATTGATTGGGTGCCTCCTGTATGTGCCCCAACTGTGTATCAAACCGGCAACCCAGGTATGTGCCCTTGACTGCGAATCAAACCGGCAACCTTTTTGTGCGCAGGCCGACCCTCTTAACCACTGGGCATACCAGCCAGGGCTCATTGCCATTGAAATCAAAGACAAAAACAGATAGTCACATACTGGACAACTTTCAGGGATGCCAACATCTCACCTCTGGGACAAGGAAAGTCCGATGCCAAGTGAGGGATGCCTGATGAAAGCAGCACATCACTGGGGGCCCTGGCCACGCCTGGTGCTTGTAAAAGCTGCTGACACTTAGAAAATGTACACCCACTAGATGGGGGCCATGGCTCATGCTGTTTGACTGGAACTAACTTTAACATCGAGCACAATAATAGTTTCATCATCTTCCTTTCAATCACTGTCACCAATGTAATCCCCTCAGTGTCAAAGACCAGCAACTTGGGCACCACAGGCCTTAATTGAAAAGGAAAAAGGACAGATGCTAATTGTTAATATGCTTTTGTTTCTAAAATAGGGCCACTATTCAATGTCCAGGGCCTGTTGCTACTTAGTAAAAATAAAAACTTCAGAAGAATTCGGAGAGAATGTATTTTTAAATTTTTATTTTTAAATGTTCTACGAGGGCTCCTATAATAAGATAGGCCCCAGATATTCCCAATATACTGTATTCACAACAGGAGCTTTTGATTCATGAAGCTTCTTTTCTTTTCTCTTTCTTTCTTTCTTCCTTTCTTTCTTTCTTTCTTTCTTTCTTTCTTTCTTTTTTTTTTTTTTTTTTACCAAAATGACACACAATCCTCTGTGTTAACCTGATGGCCTGGCCCTGTGCACTAATTTCAATGTGGACGGAACACTTGCTCTCTATGCTTGAAACTAAGAGCAGAGAAATATTAGTACATAAGATTCAGCTCCTGGGTGGAAACTGTTCCAAACTCAAGTTAAAAAAAAAAGTCTTTCTTCTCCACGGTTACTGCCCTGCGAGGCCTCAGGCAGGTCCTCTCACCTGTAAAATGAGGAGAGAGTGGTCGCTACCTCAAAAGGTCGTGGTGAGGACAGAATAAATTAATTCCTGCAAAGAGCTTCAAACAGTGCGTAGTCCCACTAAGTACTAGACGTGCTAGCTGTTGCTATTTTTGTACTTTTCAGCACTATTACGTGATTTAAGATCTGAGGTTTGCCTTGGCTTGCTCAAGTAGTTTAGACTCTAAACTTTAGAGCGTTGTCCCAATATGCCAAGATTCTGGGTTGGATTCCCGGATCAGAGCAAGAAACAAGAAGCAACCAATCAATTAAAAACAAAAAATCTGACATTCAAGTCACAGGCACAGAAATGTCTAAAAGATCTTATCTAATAAAAGAATAATATGCAAATTGACCACACTTCCACTACACCCACCAACCCCGCCAACCAACCACACTCACCAGCCAATCAGATAGAGCATGCAAATTAACCCCAACCAAGATGGCTGCAACCACAGAGAGCAGGAGGGAGTCTTTCTTGGGTTTCCCAGGCAATGGAAGAAGCCAAGCTTTCTGCCTGCCCTTGCTGGCCTAAGCCTCCACTCAAGGCTACAAAGTTTCAATTATAGAATGTAAACAAATCCAAACAGAAATGGTGGCAGCCACTGAGCATCAGAAGGCTTGGCTCCACTCCGGGCTACAAAGTTTCATTTGTAGAAGATAAATAAATTCCAGATACCAGGGCTTCTGCTTGGGTCACCGGGGGGTGTGGCTGACCTGCAAACCACCACAGGCCCCTCGCCCAGGCTGCCCATGCCTCAAGGGAACCCCCACCCTGATCCGGGACACCCTTCAGGTCAAATCAGCTGGCCCCACCCATGCAACAGGCCTCTATCCTATCTAATAAGAGTAATATGCAGATTGACCGTCACTCCAACACACAAGATGGCTACCCCCATGTGGACACAAGATGACCAGCAGGGGAGGGCAGTTGGGGGTGATCAATCCTGCAGGGGAGGGCAGTTAGGGGTGATCAGGCTGGCAGAGGGAGGAAGTTGGGGGCAAACGGGCTGTCAGGGGAGCAGTCAGACATCAATCAGGCTGGCATGGGAGTGGTTAAGGGGTGATCAGGTTGGCAGGCAGGTGAGCAGTTGGGAGCCAGCAGTCCTGGATGGTGAGAGGGATGTCCGACTACCTGTTTAGGCCCGATTTCACTGGGCAGTCGGACATTCCTCGAGGGGTCCCAGATTGGAGAGGGTGCAGGCCTGGTCCCTCCCCTATGCACAAATTTTGTGCACTGGGCCTTTAGTCAAATATAAGCGAGGACAGATCTTGAAGAGTCTAAGAAAATATGGCAGAGGGACTGATGGGGGCTGCAAAATGCCAGCCCTGAGGCAGAGCTGGAGGGAAATGCAGGCACACCTTCCCCTAGGAGGGTGGCCGGTAAGAACAGAGAAGCCCTGAAAAGTCTGGGGGCAAAGAGGAAGTGGACCTGCAGATTCAGACAAGAGAAAAGAATTCCTGTCCAGTTACCCCAGGCCTGTGCTGTCCCCAAGAACAGGTCTCTCTTGGAAGTGCCCCCTTCTGGCTCAGGGCTGAAAACACTGCGTGTGGTAGGACTCCCAAATGCGAAATGTTGGATGTGAGGGCGATCTGGCTGCGACATCTGTCACCCCATTGATCGCCAGGGTTGATTTGGCTGATCTGGCTGGCTAGGCGGGTGTCCCCCTCCTCCCTCACCGATCCATGTGCGTCCCTCCCGAAGCTGCGCGCTCGGTCGAAGAGGACGACTTTCCCCCAAGAGGAGAGGACCGGTCTTCGGTCAAGGGTATACGAGTAGCTGCGCTCCCCTGCTAGAACCTCCAAACAAGCTCTCAAGGTCCAAATGCGAAATGTTTATGCTTTCTAAGGGAGGTTACGGGAAGGTACTTGGAAAAGAAACGGATAACCTTTTCATCATAAACAGGAAGGGCGAGGTAGATATCTGAACATTCTACTTTCTCAATTTTAATTTAAGGCAGTGATGGGAATGGGCTGGGGCAAACCCTTAGGAATTCTTCACCGGGAGACAAATGGAGCCCCTCAAAAAATAACTGCCATGCCTAATCCTCATTAAGAAAGAAAATTCCAGTACTTTTTTTTTTTGTTTGTTTTGGTCATATGGCTCACCAGCCCACTCGTCTAGACCTCAAAGGAAAGGCTAAGAAGTTCAAATGTTCTTGTTTGGAGGGATTAAGGGAAAATTGCTTCCAAAGTGGTGGTCACTTTCTTCCCACCACTGTAAAAACAGACGATTAATCCAATTATGCCTTTTTCTTTTCCCCTGAACCTGTCTCCAGGATTTTGCTTATTGGAATGTCTCCCCCTGAAAATTTTCACCGGATAAATTCTTAACCTTCACAGCCCAGTTTTTCCATGGGTGACCACTATATTGCTTTTTATAATTCACCAGGATAAAATTACAACATTATTTGCAGTCCTGTTATGCTCTTGAGTATTACACACTCTATTTTGTTTGTTTTACCACCCACTGGTTTGTTTATTTATTTGCAATTCTGTTCTCTCTAACGACAGGAATTGTACCTCCTATTTATCACTGTTTCCCTAAAAAAGTACATGGCACATAGTAGGTGCTCAGTGTTTACTGTACATGGTAAAACTTGAAAACCTCATAGGAGCCGGCACTGGTTTGGCTCAGTGGACAGAGCGTCGGCTTGCGGACTGAAAGGTCCCGGGTTCGATTCCGGTCAAAGGCATGTACCTTGGTTGCGGGCACATCCCCAGTGGGGGGTGTGCAAGAGGCAGCTGGTCGATGACTCTCTCTCATCGATGTTTCTAACTCTCTGTCCCTCTCTCTTCCTTTCTGTGAAAAATCAATAAAATATATTAAAAAAAAAAGAAAAAAAAGAAAAGAAAACCTCATAGGAGTACTTTTTGATAATCGAGCTATGACTGTGGAAAACAGAAGTGGGGCCGAAACCAGTTTGGCACAGTGGATAGAGCGTCGGCCTGCAGACTGAAGGGTCCCAGGTTTGATTCTGGTCAAGGCATGTACCTTGGTTGCGGGCACAACCCCAGTAGGGGGTGTGCAGGAGGCAGCTGATCGATGTCTCTCTTATCGGTGTTTCTAACTCTCTGTCCCTCTCTCTTCCTCTCTGTAAAAAATCAATAAAATTATATATTTTTTTTAAAAAAAAAAAGAAAAAGAAAAAAAGAAAATAGAAGTGGGATTAAGCTAAACCCCGGGAGTGTTCCTTTGGGGAAAGTCCCAGCAGGATCCTGGGAGAATTAATGAGATAATCCCCTTTGATGTAAATAGCCGTCCCCAGAAAAGGCGCCACTCCCTCCGCGAGGGCACCAAGGCTCGGGCTTTGATGTGAAGTACCCCTGACGGGTCTGAGGACTTACCCACTTACTGCTTTTACCTTCACTCTGCTTCTCAGGTGGAAACTTTACTACTGAGAACCCACCTGTTTCTTCCCTGAGCCTTCTGTAAAGCTCACTAAACTCCTGCCTTTGAAAAGGTTATTTTTTGATAGTTGATAGATCTGAAAGCCTTTTTTGGAGCTTGTTATTAAACAGGCACTCTCTCGGTACAGTGTATGTGGGAGTAAGCTTCCAATTTAGATTTCTCGTGTTCTGTTAGGGTTGAATCAACAGACTGAACCCAAAGAAAACGAAGATGATGAATGCATATTAAGCATTTACGTCTACGCGCTGCTCCAGGTAACTTATCTTACAGGTTGAGGGTCACCTAAGGCCATTGGAAAACACAGATATTTACATTACGATTCATAACAGTAGCAAAATTACAGTTATGAGGTAGCAACGAAAATAATGTTATGGTTGGGATCGCCACAACATGAAGAGCTGTCTTAAAGGGCCGCGGCCTTAGAAAGGTTGAGAGCCACTGGAGCTGGTCTCCCTGCTCACAGCTGTGTCCTGCAGCCTACTCACCTCTGTCATGCCTGGTGGACGTAGCTCAATGGTTGAACGTCAACCTATGAACTGGGAGTCACTATTCGATTCTCATCAGGGCACATGCCTGGGTTGAGGGCTCAATCCCCAGAAGGGGACATACAGGAGGCAGCTGATCAATGATTCTTTCTCATCCTTGATGTTTCTATCTCTCCCTCCCTCTGTCCCTTCCTCTCTGAAATCAGCACGTCACTACTCAAAATCCTCTAGAAGCTTTATTATTCAGAATAAAACACATAATAAAGTCATTATTATGCCTTAAAAGACTGTACAAGATTCCTTCTCCTGCCCCAACCATCTCTCTATCTCCTCTTTTTATTTATTTTTAAAATATATTTTATTGATTTTTTACAGAGAGGAAGGGAGAGGGATAGAGAGGTAGAAACATCGATGAGAGAGAAATATCAACGAGTTGCCTCTTGCACACCCCCTACTGGGGATGTGCCCGCAACCAATGTACATGCCCTTGACCGGAATCGAACCTAAGACCTTTCAGTCCTCAGACCGACGTTCTATCCACTGAGCCAAACTGGTTTCGGCTCTTTCTCCTCTTTTTAAAAATAATATGTTTTTATTGATTTTAGAGAGAGAGAAGGGTGAGGGATAGAAACATCAATGATGAGAATCATTGATCGGCTGCCTCCTGCACGCCCCCCACTGAGGATCGAGTCTGCAACCCCGGCGTGTGTCCTGACTGGAAATCGAACCCTGACCTCCTGGTTCATAGGTCAACACTCAACTAGAGCCCCACGGCCAGGCAGTACCTCCTCTTTTATCACTGCACCCTCTGTTCCCCTCTCCGGGCCTCCTTGCTGACTGCGGAGATATTCTTACACCACGACCTGCACTCCTCCCTCTGCCTCATCTCTTCCCGGGGCCATTCACCAGGTCTGCTCTCTCCTCACTCAGGCCTCTGCTCAAACAGCATCTCATCGGAGAGGCTCCTGTGTCCACCTACCCTTATATGGCAATCTCCACCCCCTTCCTCCGGTTAGCTTTTCTCTATAGCACTTATCACACCTGCTATCTACGTCTTTGTTAACTGACTTACTGCCTCTCGGCCTTGGTGTCAGTTCCAAAAGGGCAGGGCCTTGCTGCCTTTGCCGCCATAATCCCAGGACTCAGAAATGTGCCAGGCACACTGCAGACAAATTTGTTGAATCCAAGGAAAAACATCAATTCACTTAATTTTCACTTAGAGTTGTTTATACCATACTCCTAAATGTCACAGGGAACTACACAAATTCTATAAAATTCCCATATAACAGAGTGAGTTCACTTTTTAAACTTAATTTCTTAATTGATTTTTCAGAAAGAGAAGGAAAGGGAGAGAGAGAAAAACATTGATGTGAGAGGGAAACACTGACTAGCTGCCTCCTGAACAGTCCTGGATCAAGCCCGCCACTTGGGTATGTGCCCGGACTGGGAATCAAACTGGCAACCTCTGGTGCATGGGATGATGCCCAACCAACTGAGCCACCACACTGGCCAGGGCCAGAATGAGTTCACTTTTTACCTGGGATTTTTATTTTTTAATATTAAAACTTTTATTATTACTATTATTAATGCATTCTTTAAACATACGGGACGGCAGAGGGAGATCCAAGATGGCTGCTCGGGTAGACATCTAACCGCGGCAGAACACAACAATTTCAATGGAATACAACTAAGATGTAGAGTGGACATTGCCCAGAGCTACCGGTAGTCGACTGACTGAAAATTCTACAACAAGAGGAAAGAGAAAACCAGAAGGAAAATCAGAGGAGCTGAAAAAAAGCCTAAGGTACAGAGACATGCTGCGCGCCCGCCCGCCCGCCCGCACGTACGGAGAGGTTGCAGCCCGAGAGGAGGAGAGGGCTGGGTGCTGCCTGGCGTTCCCTAGCAGGAAGGAAATAAAACCCCCAGCCTGGGCTGAACCCCCGAACCGACAGCGCTGAGCCCCCCGATCCGGCAGCACTGAGCTCCAGTTATGGGCCAGACCCTGGGGACCCAGGCTCCGGCAGGGGGAGACAGGGCTGTGAGGCGGAATCCCAGAAGAGCAGCGAAAAGCAGGGCCCCCTGAGTCGCGCGCAGCAGAGGACTGAATGTTGACTCTGATGCTGGGTTGCCCTGGCCGGAAGAAACAAGGCCTCTGGCGGTGCTGAACCTCAGTCCGGACTGCTCCAAACCCCAGTTCTGGGCCAATCCCTGGGGACCCAGGCTCAGGCAGAGGGAGACGGGGCTGTGAGGTGGAGTCCGGGGAGAGCGGCGAAAGGCCAGGCCCCAGGACTTGCGCACACTGCGCGCAGAGGACAGTCTGTTGACTCTGATGCTGGACTCCCCTAGCAGGAAGGAGAAAAAAAGCTCCGGGCTGGGGGAACGCGGAGGGGAGCGGGAGCCCCTGCCGGACGCCGGCCAACCAGGCACCAGCAAGGAGGCGGGTGACGGGGCCCCTAGGGGGGTGGGTGCCCCTGAGCCTTCGACCGCTGAGTGCGAATAATGGAGCCAAGGCCGGGGGCTGCTTCCTGGGTGGCGCCGACCCCGGCAACAGACTGAAGCAGCGCAGGAACCCGTGGAGAACAAAGGGGTGCCACAGGCCAACCTGCTGAGCTCCCAGGACAAGGAGGAAGAAACTAAAGAAGTTCTCAATGTGAAGAAATCAAGTGAGAGCAAAAGATAGTAAAATTACTTAAGAGAGAATACAAAGAAGTTCTTGAAAAATCAAAGACTAAGTCAGAACTCAACTCACCAGCCAACATTGCAACATAAATGCGTTTAAAAAAAAAGAAAAATAAAGGACAGAATGTTGGAACAGCGGCGGCCAGGTCTAGAGTGGCCAGGCACAAGGCAGTGGCAGCCAGGCCTGGAGCAGCAACGGCCAGGCCCCAGAGCAGCAGCAGCCAGAACCAGAGCATCAACAGCCAGCACTGGAGCAGCCAGACCTGGGGCAGTGGCAGCTAGGCCTGAGGCGGAGGTGGCCAAGCCCAGGGTGGCCAGTCCAGGAACACCCAGACCCGGAGTGGCCGGGCCCGGAGAAGCCGGGCCCAGAGCAGCCAGGGTGGGTGCGGCCAGGCCCGGAGCAGCGGCTGCCAGGCTGGGAGTGGCCAGGCCCGGGGGAGCAGCCGGGTCGGGTGCGGCCAGGCCCGGAGCAGCGGCTGCCAGGCTGGGAGCGATCAGGCCCGGGGGAGCAGCCGGGTCGGGTGCGGCCAGGCCCGGAGCAGCAGCTGCCAGGCTGGGAGCGGCCAGGCCCGGAGCAGCCGCAGCCAAGTCCAGAGCAACTAGATCGGGAGCAGCAGTGACCAGACCCAGAGCAGCTGGTTGTGGAACGAACCAGAGCAACAGAGGCCAGGTCCTGAGCAGCCAGGCCTGGAACAGCTTGCTCCTCGCCTGTCCCTGCCCCAGGGCTGCCTCTCAGACATGGCTGGAAACTTTTGCGGGAACTTGAGGGTCTGCTGAATCAAGTGATGAAGGCTTAGATCTGGATGTGTTGAGTTAGTATAGTGCTGGGGTGTTGATCTGTGAGTGCCTTGGGTGGGGTCTGGATGAGGCTGGTGGACCTATTGGGAAATGTCTTTTGTGTGAAGTGTATCATTGGGCATGTGGAGGTATTATTGATATGAGAAAATGCTAAGTAACTGATTTACTATCTGAAAAGGGATTTACTATCGGGGAAAGGGAGGGAAGAAGAGTCTGAACATAAACTGTGCACCTATGGATGAGGACAATGGGGGATGGGAGGGGGTGGAGGGTGGGGTGGGAACCTGGTGGAGGGGGGAAGAAATGAGGAACCTTTGTAATAATACAAACAATAAAGATTGATTAAAAAAAATAAATAAAAAACATACGGGGACGCTTCACAAATGTGTGCCATCCTGGCGCAGGGGCTCATTCCGATTTCGGTGTTTGTGCTGCGGAAGTGAGCATAGGAATTTTATTTTTAAATCTCTCCTTGCATTTGAACAAAACTGACAGGAGATGAATCATGCCAATTATTATCACTGCCCCCCAATTACTAACCAGGAATCACAAAACTCTACGTAAATTAGATTTAAATGCCCCCCCTTCAGATTTACCTTATCTGTTATGTCCATTTTGCAAAAACAATTAAAAAGTATTCAAGCATGCTGAAACCAGTTTGGCTCAGTGGATAGAGCGTTGGTCTGTGGACTGAAAGGTCCCGGGTTCGATTCCAGTCAGGGGCATGTACCTTGGTTGCAGGCACATCCCCAGTAGGGGGTGTGCAAGAGGCAGCTGATTGATGATTCTCTCTCATTGATGTTTCTAACTCTCTATCTCTCTCTCTTCCTCTCTGTAAAAAATCAATAAAATATATTATAAAATTTTTTTTAAAAAAAGTATTCAAGCATGATGCTTTTTCCTTATAGAAAAAAATCCATGGCAAAATTTTGTCTTAAAATCATCTCCTATTACATGTTTAGACACAGAATCACGGAAAAGCAGAGCTGAAGTAGCCTGGTCATCTCCCTGTGGGCCGTTTGAGGATTTGTTGATGGAAATACTTCTTGGATCTTGCCTCACTTAGATGATACACCATCTGATGGTTGCCTTGCAAACAGTAGTAATGCTGACCACAGTTACCCCAGAGGGCTTTACCACGGGGTGCAGGATTAGTTTCTGTGGAGTTCTGGGGAAACCACACAGATGTCATATGGGGATAAAAAGCTGGTGAGACTCTGCAAGTGGAGGAAGGGAAGGGAGCCCAAATTCCTTCTCCGAAGCAGAGTCTATCCATTCCTTATCCCTACATCAAAAGCTCTATCATTAATTTCTGAGCCTCTCTGAACCCTCCATTCTTCATGAAGCCTGTCCTAATAAACTCCAGCTCTCAGTTCCCATGTCTGTCTCTCAACTCACCTTTTTAAAAAATGGCCTTCGTATCGTCATTTAAGTCTCTTCTGGTTAGTGTCTTGCATGGCTCCCTACATGCAAACTGAGTGGACAGTTACTGAGCGCTTCCCTCTGCCAGGCACAGCGCTAAGTGCTGTCACATAGATTACTTCACCGAGTCTTCAAAATAATACCCACCGGGTAGATACCATTAACCCACTACATCAGTGAGGAACTGAACTTTGGAGAGGGTGGCTTCTCCAGGAGGACAATTTATTTCCCCCAAAACATGCCTTATCACTAGTACTCACCCGGAGGTTCTTTAAGGAAAGGGTGGCCCAACTTCTCAGGACCCAGAAAGGGTTGGGCTCACAACAGGCAGTGAGTTGACAAAAAATGACTTAAAAAAAATCAACAATGAAAAAAACAAGAATGACAGAGGATGTGAGTGGGTGAGAAGGCAGAGACTGCTGATTTTTATTTTCATTTTTTAAAAATTTCTTTATTGATTAAGGTGTTACATATGTGTGATTTTTATTTTTAAGACATCAAAAGTACTGGAAGACATTTAACAATGCCATGTACTATTTTGGAAAAATAATTAGAACTTTTATATAAAACTGTAACTATGAACATATGGGTATTTGTCATGATCAGTTGTGATATATGCTGCAAGTAATTTGTTATTACTAATAGAGGAATGTAGTAAATACTTTTGTTAAAAAGTATAAATAGCAGCAAATTCAAAAGGTTCACTCATTATGTTTTCTTTTTAAAAAAAAATATATATTTTATTGATTTTTTTAGAGAGGAGGAGTGAGGGATAGAGAGCTAGAAACATCGATGAGAGAGAATCATCGATCGGCTGCCTCTTGCACACCTCCCACTGGAGATGTGCCCGCAACCAAGGTACATGCCCTTGACCTTTCAGTCCCCAGGCTGACGCTCTATCCACTGAGCCAAACTGGTTTTGGCCATTATGTTTTCTTGAGTGGGAGACAACAGGTGTAATTATGGCTAGTCCCCTCTGCAAAACGAACATCTCAGAAGCATTCTGAGCATGTGTCTTGATAGGAAAAAAAGGCTTAAAACTGGTGTTAGGAAAAAGTATTGGGACATAGCTCTACCTGTTCTACTTTCCTGGTTCACTGGGTGAACATAAGCAATTCATGTTTCCTCAGGCTTTTAAAAAACATGGGGCAGCCGTAGCCAGGTAGCTCAGTTGGCTGGAGCTTTGTCCCAATACACCAAGGTTGTGGGTTTCATCCCCGGTCAGGGCAAATGCAGGAAGGATGCAACCAATGAATGCACGAATACTAGTAAATGGAACAACAAATCAACCTCTCTCTCTCTTTTATTCTCTTCCCCACCTCTAAAAATCAATAAATAAAAATAAAAAAATAAAAAATACGGGACAAATTAACTCTACCCACTGCTAGACCATCCTTGGGGGCACTTAGACTTTATCAGTGTTGTGAGTTGGTATCTGTTCTACTTTCTTATTTCTCTGAGGATGGTAACGGAGCAAGTATAGCTTACTACTTCCAGAAACTGCCTAGCGGATTGGCTGTGTTTACATGAAACCAGTAAGTTTTGAAGTTGACTCAGTTTTCTCCTGAGAAAAATGAGAGGTCAAAGGATGAGTCTGATAAAAAAAAAATGTATTATGTAAACCAGGCTATAAAAAGTAAGTTGTTCCCAAGTGAACAACAATTTCTCAGTGGCTCAATGGCTGAGCGTCGACCCATGACAGAAGGTCCTGGTTGGATTCCTGGTCAAAGGCACATGCCCTGATTGTAGGCTTGGTCCTCAGTAGGGGCATGCAAGAGGCAGCCAATGGATGATTCTCTCTCTCTGAAAGCAATAAAAATGTATTAAAAAGAGATTAAAAGCATATCTCACTTTCTCAGATAGTAAATACATAATAAAAACCATTTCCTTCTTCAAGGTGTTGGAAAATTGATTAACGTCTGTGAAGGCTTTCAAGTATGAAGTACCACCTCAATGCTCTGCACCTTTCTGTTTAAACTTGCTTCCTTCCTCTCAGTCAACTCCCATGCCTGTCTGGATGCCCTGATGGAACTAACAACTGCACTCTCACAAGCCGGAAAATTTTCGGGAGCAAGGAAGCTTGAAAAGATAGAAATGAAAATTTGGAGCACACTCAGACGGGCTCAATTAAATGGCAGAATAATTATTCCCCGCCAGAGAGAACCCAAATAAGCTGTCACCTCAGAGCTCCCAGGTAGCGGAGGTGCTCCAGGTAAATCAAAATGACCCTCATTAGTAAACCATACACACTAAGGAAGACCAAAAACACAACAAAGGCAGCAATTCCAAATGATGTGGAGACCCACTGCAACCTAACTTACTAAGCATCTACCACAGACCAGGCAGTATGCTAGGCAATGAGTAAGGTGTAGCCCCGATTTCAAGGACGGACAGGAGCCATGCAAAAGAACAAGCCAGGGGTTGCATTTGTTAAAGTAAAAGCGGGTGGAATTTGGACAAGCAGGAGCACACACATTCAAACATTCAAGAGACAGGTGTTAAGTTCTGGAAAAGTGAATCCTAAAAGACAATGTATGGCATCGACGTATTTATTTACACATTTGATCATGGTGAATTATTATTTCTATGCAATGACTTTCCTCAACAGTTTAAAGCTTTCCAGCCAATCAGACACATTTGCTATGTAAACCCGCAAGAATAGGCTACAGGCAGCATGAGAGGGGCACATTCCCAGATGAACCTGAGGGAAAACCAAGTCTGATGCTCCTGCTTACTGATTCTGTACCACAGACTGAACCAAGTGTGGCTGGTTTGCACCATCGCAGAAAGAATAAAGCTAGAAGAAAGGTTATCTTACAGATGATTATGGAGCAAAATCATAGCAGTTCTGAAATCAACTTCCATGGTTACATCTTCTGAGCCATTAATTTTACTGCAAGGAATTCAGCTTCAGGAATAATAAAGAAGCTGTCAAAGATTTATGTACTAGCAATTTCCTAGGTGTATATCCTACAGAGGTGTGCGCTGTGTTCCCCAGAATATACATCCAAGATCATTTATAACAGCACTATTTGTTAATACCTAACTA